>JARHVA010000633.1:2862500-3435000 GCA_037957365.1 Torreya grandis | reverse complement strand
CATGATAATGAACTCCAAATTTAGATGAACTAGACAATCTCCATGATCCCTCCTAGCCCCAATATGTTAAGTTATGCACAATCCACTACTGATAATCTATCCAAAAAATCTAACAACTAGCTCACATCCAAGTGTTGCCATAGTCTTTAGTGCCTTTGAAAAATATCAAACAACAAATCATAATTAGATTTTCATCCAAAAATATGATAGACTATTAAAAAAACAATGTAAAACAAAAAAAATAGCATTTTTCTCATTTTTTTACTACATCAACTAGGCATCTAACTACATTGACCATGCCTATTTTTCCAACTATATCGGCCATATTGTACAATATCGGCCAATATTTTAGTTTACTATATTGGAAATATACTATGGTATCAACCACCTATTTTTTCAATTGCATTAACCATACACCATGATATCAACCATGTTTTCCCCTTTCTACCATATCCACCAACTACTAAATCACATCAATTATTCTTATTTCCCAATGTCATTGGCCATACCCTACAGTATCAACCAACTAGTTAATTTTCTCCTACATCGACCATACCATATGGTATTATACAACATTTACCTAACTATATCCTCCAAGAAGTGTTTATCCTCCTTACAAATAATATCAATTTGACTGATAAATTTTAACAAAGGCAATGATTTTTTCCTTGGCCCTAGTTTTGAATTTTCATCAATTATATGTTATCTATCCTAATTCTATCTTCATTTTGATGATTATTGGGGTAAATTCCATTACATGGATTTGCCTTGATGTCTAAATTTCTTAATATGGTTCATTTTATCCAAAAATGACAAAATAAACAATAAATTCATATCATACTTCTACTACTTTGATGATAGTTATGATACGTCCCCCAACACATCCACCTCATTAACCATGAGCCATGATCTCTTAGAGTGCTAAATTTGGATAATAAGAGCTTTGGTTTTCCAAAAATAGCAAATGTACACTAAAAATTATATTACCTATTTTTAGTAAGATTTTTAAATTTTGTAGCCTTTAATTATTTACCATGATATTTCATTTTACACCCATATATGTGTTTTTGTATGTCCTTTTCACGAACTAAAATAATCCTTATAATCCTAGTGAGATAGATAATTTTTAAGTGTTTTTTTTATAAAAAAATAGAATTTTATCTTATTTTTCAAAACTACCTTTTGATCTTCTCATTGGATGCCTTCCATTATTTGTGACATATGTAAATTCTTCTACAATAACCAAGGTAAATGAAGGTACACTTTTTTATTTTATTTACTTTCATTTATTTTTAGTTCTTTTAACTTTACTTTTTCATTTTTATTTGTGTTGCTTTATTTATTTGCCAAAGCACCATCTCATGTTATGCTTTTGTGACATGTGATGAGCTTCAAGTGGGGTATATTTATACACAATATTTTTTAATTTATCATTTACTGACACTTTATCTTACAACTTATCGATGTATCAATCTCCCTAAGTGTATGCCTTAAATAGTACATCAAGAATGGGGTGGGAAAGGCAAATGGTACTTTGTGATAGATGTTATTATTATAAATTGATTACACCATGTCTACTACTAGTTTGACCTCTTATAAGTATCCATCCATCTATCTCTCATGTATATCCTTGTCCAGATTTTTTAGCTTCCCTATATCCTATAATATTGTCTTGGCCCATGTTTTTTGTTTAATGTCCTCACCCTTCCTATATTGTATCAGCCATCCTGATACAAATTTGATCTTATTTTTTGACATTTGTAGTATATCAATCGAGTTGATACCATTATGTATCCATTGACTTTTTTCAACTATATTAGTTGGGATGATACTATCAACTTAGTGTTTAGGGTTGGTTTTTGGTATTATATTAGTATATAAGGGTCATATTTCATTCCAACCCATATGCATGCACTTTATTTGATCTACTTTCACTCAAACTTATATGCTAAGTACATTTGGGAGAGTTAGTGGCTTATAATCTTATCTTGAGGAATTTTTTTTTGTGGTGGCATTGAAGATCAATAGGATGTTATTGGGAGTTCTTAGTTGAGGATATCTTAGGTCTTCATCTAATAATTTGAGATCTTAAACCTATAACATTCTCTTGCAAAGCTCCATTTGAGCCAAAGGGAGATTGAAGTGTCAAAGGGTCCACCCAAAGGTTAGTATATTTTATCCCTACAATCTTTCATTTATTTACTTAGTATATTATATGTTGCAGATTAATTTTTTAATATATGTATGGGTATCCTTGTTTAGGCCTTATCCACACCAAAAATTTGGTGTGGCTATAGGATTGCTTATACTCACCATAATCACTTTAGGTTGCCTATATCCCCATTTGGTTGACAATAACACTTTATATGATCATTTTACCCCATCTTTAGTTTATTTTGTCTTGTACAATGATTTAATTTAAAACGATAATACATATTTGTTGAGGTCTAGTGATAGCTACATCCTTATGCCATATACTTAGGATTTGGAACCCTTTATTATTAATATTCACATTTTAGGTAACCCTCTACTATATATATGGAATTAATTTGGCTCTTAACTAATTGTACAAGTATTATAGGCTCTATTTGATTGACCTTATTTGAGTCTTAGCATGTTGAGAGAAAAAATACAGTTGTAGGTCAATCCTAGCCAATGCATACAGATAGTGTATCTTATTTGGATAAATTATGTAATAAAATTAGGTTAAAAGGATCAAACATAAATAGATAATAAATATAAAATTACCAATGAATAATCCCAAGATTTTCTCTAACCCTATTATTATAATATCCAATCTAAGATGCCTTTCATTACCACTATATGATAAATGGAATGCATTAATTCTTGTATTCCTCCTCTCTCAAGACCTCAAGGTTATAATAAATACCATCCTAATCCCATTATTCACCCATGTATTATTTTTATTATATGGTCCATGATGTCAACACTAGATCAAGTAGGGTTCCCCATCATGCACATATGATATAGGGTAGGAAATAGATTTTTATTGAACCCCCTCCACCTCCCGCAAGGAAATATAACCAACCTGAAGGTTATCAAATCATAGATCAACTAAAAAATATCCATTCTAAGATTTATATCTTAAAGTTACTTAAGATATCAATGTTCTACAAAGACATCTTATACAAGGCATTACAAGAAACAAATCTACCTAGTGATACATGACCTACGTCATTTTCCTCCATTCAAGAATAATAAAAAAAGTCATCACTTTCGATAAATAACACTTACCAACACAATACACAATAGATAAAAATATACCAATATTCATTCAAGTTCAAGTGCAAAATAAATTGGTCAAATATGCATTGGTAGATAATAGTTCTAGATTGAATATTTGTAACATTACCTTATTGAAATTATTGGGGATCAACATGGATGTATTTTTAAAAAAAATTATAAAGCATAAAATGATTTTATAACACTCCACATCAAATAATTGGAGCTATATTTTAGATGTGAGATTAGGTCCCAAGATTATACCTACTACTTTCCATGTTATGCCTAATCAATTACATTACAACTTACTTTTGGGATGACCATGGATACATGTTATGTAAGTGATACCATCAACATATAACATATTTATCAAATATATTCATGAAGGATATTATTATTTAGAACCGGTAGATAATAAACCTTTCAAATATTATAAGATGGCCTAATCTAGTAATGAGGACCAATCACAAACAAAATTAACAGATCATATTATTATTTTTCCATCATAACCTATTCTAGTAACTTAGATGCATACACATGAGGTGGGAAAATCAAGTAAAAAATATGACAATAAACAAATCATAACATACAAATTAGAAATACAACATGAGACAAAAGTTAATACAAAACAACCACAACCTATTCTCAATATTCGTTTATAGATAAATTCAAAATAGCAAGATAGCATAGTCATAAATTATTATGATAGTGATGATGAAAATATAAACATCACATATATGATAAATGATTAACTATGAAATTTAAGTTTAAATCATTTAGAGAAATATTTATCCCACACTCTATTCACACTTATTGGAGTTTGAGAATATTGACATGATTCATATATAACAAAAAGGGACAAATCAAAAATTATAATTCAAGCACAATTTACTAGGGATAAAGGAAATTCAATAATGATAAATCATAAGTACATTCTAAACATGAATAATATCTATAATACTATTTCACACTAGGCACATGAAACATTGAAATCAAGCATGACTTGGGTAAAGAAGCAATCCTACATTCTAGTAAATAATGTGGAAATGGCAGATGCTAAGGGTCCAATACCATTGCATGAAATGAGTCTTCAATATAGACTAGGAATATTATTCTAAATATTACTTTATCATAATCTCATCACATTACCATCTATTTAACATCAAGCCCTGGGACATCTCACACATAAAAAATGCAAATCATATTCTGGTTATCATATAATCATAGGATATGACACAGATCATTATGAGGCATTACAAAATTAGATTTAAATATACAAGAATTAATGCATTATCAAGGTAGTATAACATTAATATTAACCACTTACATCAAGCTCTAAAAAGACACCATCTGTAACTATAACAACCAAAAAGTGTCCTCAACAAGATCTATTAACCATTATAATATACATGGAAGGTGCCTATTATAAAAATATTTAAATTGATGGAAATAATTAGGAGTCCATATATAATGGTATAGGTTTTAAATAGTTAGTAAATAACATTAAATAATTACAATAGAACACACATTGGTAAGAACCCCTTAGATACATAATTTTACGAATATCTTGTGGACAAAAAGTGGTATTTACACATATGTGTTATGAATCCTAATTATAAGGTACCCTTCATATTAGGAAAAAAAATGGTTACAAAAATATATGCTATAGTGGATCCAACCAATCAATATCTCACCTTTTCACATGTAGGAAGACTAATCACAATTCAAGATGACAATGATGCTTACAATAAAAAAGCACAATCTTCAGGTGTGATAAAAAGTACATGATCAAAAAAGAAGAAGAAGAAGAAACATGGTTACATAATCTCAATGATAAGAAAACATATGCCAATTTATATCATAACTTACAAATTTATGAGCACAAATTATAGATATTCCCAAAAAATAAATCAAGAAAACATAAAACCATTCAAATATTTAAAAAGTTCAAAATCAAGACCTGGGCATGACATGAATACTAGATTACACTATTTACACATGTTATTTATCACAAGTTTAGTATATGACATATTATTTTCATACACATATGCATTTCACATTATATGAGTGTGATGTAGGACATATAGGTTACACATGGACATAAAGATGTTGGACTTTCCTACACCTAGTGGCCATGCCAATACAAGGGGTGTCTTATTCCATAAGTTTCACTATTATAATTTATATCTTTCTATGACCTTTATATCATGTTGATTTTTATATATTGCTTACATATACCTTGTTATTTACTCATATCTTACACAATACTACATGGATATGATATTATACTATGATGTGACATTGATATATATGGATGGTGTAGTAGTTTAGTTATTATATGCTCAATTTATGATGTTAATTAATTAAATTATAGGATACTTTGTGATTTTAACTTGTGTATGGTCCTTTAGCCTTATTTTCAACATTTTTATGTCCCTTGAGTGTGGCCTTTGACCTTGTTTAATGTGACATCCTTGATGTCCCTTATTTGAAACATCTTTATGTTCCCTTAAGTGTAGCCCTTGGCTTTGTTTTATGTGATAAATTTTATTCTCTTTGTTTGTAACATCATTATGTCCCATTGCATGTGGCCCTTGGCCTTTCTTTTTTGACATATTTATGTCCCTTGTATGTGACCCTTGGCATTATGTGTGACACTAACACTTAAGCTTACTGACATTGAGTGGTGCCATGATATATATCATGCACTTTTACTGTATAGTCTTAATTAGACATTCCATTAATATATGTTTCATTTATACATATATCTAGACATGACACTTATATTCCATGCATTACATGTTTCACACACATGCCTTGATTGATATATACATTACTATAGTGACATGCTCTCCACATGTTCACATGATATTACATGATGATATCTTTATACATTACATGATATAATTCTCTCTTTTTTTGAGATGAACTACTTATACAATACATCCCTTATCTCAAAATAGGGGCATTATAGTGGGATTGTCATAGAGACATAAGCCTCCATGAGTAGAAATTAAATCAGAGTACAAATTTTAGAGATTTATAATGGTTCAAATATACAATGGTTTAAATACATGGTATATATTAGCACATTGATATAAATTATAGGGCATATACCATGCATATGCACTCATTTTACAGAGAATTGAGAACATATCCATACATATTTGGGTGCATATGGCATATACACATGTTTATAATATCATGAATCATAGGTTTACACATACACATACATTTGAGAATAGGTTCTCAAATTCAACATAGATGCATGATATTATATATTAGTAATAGAAATTTTGGGGGCATGATACTTATTCGTGCACATATACACACTTTAAAATTAATGAGGCATGATATTAGTTCATACACATACACAACAACATAATATAAAATTAAATGGAAAATGGTTGTCACTTAATTTCACACTTATCACATTTGTGGTCATGATGGGGGCATAAACATTATTCATTCTCTTTCGATCATGCATGTTATTCTACATTGAACAAACTTGAGAGAAAATATATAATCAAACACACACTCATGATGGGGGCATGAAAATTGTTCATTCTCTTTTGATAATGCATTTTGTTTTTACATGGATTGAAATAAAATGAAATAATATAATGGAATCTATAATCCATATGCATTGGTTGATTTAGTCTCTTTGAGTAAACCTAGATTGATGGTTCCCTCTTTACCTATGTAGTTGTTTAGGTTGTTACATTGTGTACTTATCCCCACATTCATGAGGGTTTGGACATATTGTCTTCCTAACCCAAGAGCCTACATAGTTACACAAATTTGGTGCCTGAACACTCTAACTCTCCATGTGTTTC
Organism: Torreya grandis; assembly: GCA_037957365.1. Classification (NCBI taxonomy): domain Eukaryota; kingdom Viridiplantae; phylum Streptophyta; class Pinopsida; order Cupressales; family Taxaceae; genus Torreya; species Torreya grandis. Next base: position 3,427,921 of record JARHVA010000633.1, on the reverse strand, counting down.
AACAAGGAAGCACAAGTTTCTCTAATGCTTCAAATATGAAACATCATCTCTAAAAATTTGCAATGGAAACATGGTTTTTATGAAAACATAAGTGTAGTCTTACCTTTTTTCTTTTAAATTTCAAAAATTCAATTTCAGATTAAAATTGTCAATCTATGGACATTTAATATACATGATAATAGCTTTTGTTATTGAATGACCTGTAAAATTGTGTTTTACACACTAGGGTACATTTTATCCCTTTACTTAAGCAATTCCATTACTAGAATAAAATGGGGGAATTTTAGATACTAAAATTTGGTACTTGGTACTTGACAATGACAAGCTTGACATTCATTTACCATGCATGACTTGAGCACATAAACAAGGTCATAATTTACCATTCTTTCACACTTTAATAATATCTTATGAGTTAACTATTCCATTCTATTATTACACACCTATAAAAACCTCACTATCTATTTCAAACTTGCTAAGTATCCTACATAAACATATCTAGACTCTCATTTTAGTCCACTTATACATAGGTTGGCTCCACCAGATCCATTCAATATAGCCAGTCATTATTGACCCAACTTGGTTAGAATCGATCTTGCCTGAATAATGGCTACTTTTGAAAATCAAAATTTTCCTAGGGTTGAACCATTTTCCTATCACATTGGTGGCATGATAAATTACCCATTTGGACTCATATATAAAAGAGTCAAGGTCTCTTTCAAAAAGGACTTGGACTTATCCAATACACATTTATACACTATTGCACATTGAATTAATCTACCATATTATTCCTAAATTTAAAATATATCACTAGGATTAGTCACAATCCAAGTTTGAAGCATAGTAAATCCAAGTCAAAGAAATCATCATTAAGTATCCAATCCAAATCAATATTTGCATATGTATAATGAAGGAGCATAATTACACAATCACACTATGTAGGAGAACTACATGTGGCTTGATTTACCTTCATTAATTATGAGATACATATACACAAAGCAATCATAAAATGAGGGTGATTGGAGTTAGATCAACTCTTTACAATTTCCCAAATTTTGAAGGTTTCTAGCCCTCATAAGCATAATTAAGATTTAAAGGCAAATTAGACTGATTTCTAAAGCTATGCATATCATCAATGGATTATAAAAAAACAATTGAAGGTGACCATACAATCAAAGTCCAACATTTTTATATAGTTTAGTATCGATCGGTGATATTGACCCAAATTGATGAAACCAACCATATGTAGACAAAGATACAGTTCCTAAATTGGATAAAATACATGCCTATTTTAAGTTTATATCCACTACTATAATAAAATCATAGTCATACAATCACCCATAAAATCTAATTACTCATCATTTTATTGTTCTTACTAGATTTTATTTATTCCACTTGTCAAATCATTTTAATAAGTTTCAAGATTTTACAAATAGATTTATGCCTAAATGCCATATCTTAACATCTGAATTATACACATGTTTCTATCCCATTTAGGTTAGAATTTATTGCATTAAACTAAATTAGGGTAAAACACTATGTTATCTCCTTCAAAATAATAGTCCAATGAGCATTATAAATTTAAATACAATATGTTAAGATTCATACGAAACAACTAGGAAGTGGTTAACATATTAGAATGATTTAAACAAAGTTGTGTCAAGTACAACTATGAAACTAAACTTATTATTTCACTTTCCTCACTTCATCAAATAAACATATATATATAATATTAATAAATAAACCTTTTAATGTTTTAATAAGGTGTTACTATAATAGGATTTTTAGGTAGCATTAGTACGAAGGGGTGAATACTCATAAACAACTAGTGCACCATTATGAAAATCCATGCACAGGTAGAAACACCACGATCTTATTTTCACATTAGTAGGAAAATACATGTAATTTTCAATACCAAATAATATATGCTCCTATTAATACATAATAAAATGTGGTTTACAATATTATGATAAAAGAAACAAATGATATATGGTTCTTAAATAAGTATATGATACTATACACATACCTAAATATATGTATGGAAACATATACATACCAATGTAGAGAAACTTAGAATCTTGAAAAAATATATATATTTCATAGAAATACATCTAGGGAAATCACAATAGTCCAACTTCATAAAATTCCTTTCTCTTAGTGTCAGGGATAACATAGATCAAGATAGAAATGCAAACAATACACTTAACACCCGTATGATTAGAAAAGAGTATATACCATAACCTGATGAGGTCTTTATTAGTAAATAATTAGATCACATACCATATAATAGAGGAAACATGGTTTATTAATTAATAATAAAATAATAATATGAGGTTATACCCTCCTTACTAATATTATATGTAATAAATCAATCAAGTTGTAATATACACAATACTAGATGACTCATAGGAGGGAGAACCCTATAAATATTAGAGATGGTTTTACAAAGTGGATTCATGTTCATGACATCTCATGTGAAGGTTAGGAAGACACCTAACCCAATCTTGATACTAATATAATTAGGATACCAATGGTACTCGACTTCTGCATAATAGTTTTCCATAAGAAAATGGAAGAAGTTTTCCATAAGAAAATGGAAGAGGCCATATAAGGAATCCCAAACCTATATATTCCAGGCATATAGGTCAACCTAAAATTCTAGGTAAGTATTCAATTTAATAAGGATGATTACCATAAACTATCATAAGATCTAACACTCAAAGAAATCTTAGAGGTAAAGGAAGAGTAACATTCCTGAAAGACAACACTTCTTCCCTTGCTCCCTCCTTTCTTAATTACTCTACATTGAGAATCATATTTCCCTTTCTTCCTTTAAGTTTACATGATAAAGTAGGTTAATAAACGGCCATGTAGTGGCTCATCAATAAATTAAAAACATAATGGCTTCCTTAGGTTCAATCATAGAGATTTGCCCTACTTCCTTGCCATTCTCCTTACTTTATTCTTTGTTTTCCAAGTCAATGTCGATTTAGGGTTTGTAATGATTAAAAACTTCACAAATATTAATTTAATTAAAATTTTAATCATAATAACACATTTAAACATAATCAATCAATTTCAAAATTCAAAGCTTGGTCAAGGGATTTATTTTCCCCAACATGCTTTATGTCATGCACATAAATGTGCTTAATTGCCAAGTACAACATAATGAAGCTATAAGGTGTTAAATAACATTATTCCCTCTAGTATTAAATAATATGATAATATAATAATAATATTTTTTTTTCAAATTCTAATCACTTTATGTTCTTATAATCTGAGTGGTGTTTATAACAAAATAATCCATAAAATATGCATTAAGATGGAATGTTAGTATCAAAGGTGCATAACCCAAACATAAATAATGTTATTAAAATAAGCATTATCAAATGCAACAACAAACAAAATAATTTTTATTCAAATTAATCTTAATGAATACTTTAAGTACTATTTTATTTATTATGCATCCATAAGATTATCAGGACCAAACCTAAACTTTTGACAATTTTCCATTCAGCTTGATCAAATAGATCAAGCAATGTGCACAACCACCCATATCATTTGATTATAAGTATAGTTTATCCTTATAAATCATAATAAAAAATGGGAAATTGACATTCTCACCACCTTAAATAGTCACCATATTGGTGCCTAATGAATTAATTATGGGTAACTAGTTATTTTGGCTAGTATACCTACCATTAACACAACACCGATCCATGCATATAATAAAGATATCCAAAAAAAAATCATTTTATGTAGCTTTAATTGGAACTAATAGTCCAAAAATTAGAGAAAAATCATGCAATTAGTTCTATTATAGATGACATTAAATGGGCCTATAAAAATATTTGTAGTAGACCTTAAAAGTTTAAATCAATTAGATTCTTAAAAGTAATTCTAGCATTAGTGCAACATTTTTTGCTAACTTTGTGACTTCATTGAGTTGGGTATATATGACATCCATAAATGAACACCAAATATTATAGTAACCTCTTTTATCAAGCCTACTTTTTGTTTTCATTTTTTGGATCAGGTGCTAGTGCAACATCCTGTACCAACCTGTTGGACACAGGAGAAGCCATCTAAAGGAATTTACATGTAACCACATGGTTTTTTAGTAGGATATCCAAAACATTATGAGTTCATGATTTTATAGGGTAAACAAACCCACCATCATGCATAACCATTTATCAATTTTACAACCATTTAAAGTCACCTAGAAAAATAACACCCAACTTCTCATTTAAGTCTTTGAGGTGGGTATCTAGAATTTAATACATCTTGATCAAGACTTTTTCATTTGAGTTAACCATTTGAGGACACATAAATAAGTAGATGATACTAGGATCACATAATAAAAAATTATCATATTATTTAGGTCCAATCCCCAATGGCTAAATCATCTCCATTTTAATGAAATTGAGATAAAATCTCATATCATTGTCTTCAAGGAAAAATACAAAACATAAATTAATAATTTTTTTCTTAATCAAGAACAACATCAACCACACTTAAAAATATTATTTTAGGCATGAATCATAGATGAACTAAATTAGATAAAATATTACCTTCTTGAAAGTATTTTGGCACTTATCAATGGTAACCAACAATATAATACCAATCAGGTACTTGATTTATAACAAGTAGGACATTACAAGTCCTTATGAGTCCAATATGAGGGACATAATTGTGCATTTCCAAACACTTATCTTAACTTCAAAATTTAGCTCAACTTCCATTATTGTAACACAAAATAATCATTAGGCTATGTAATATACTAAAAACAACAATAATAATCTTTATTGATCCTTGCTTATAATTTTTATAGATGGACATTAGTGAAACTATACCAGACCTGAGTTAAGAGAATATTATATTATATCTATAATATTTGCCATAGAAGGGTTGTATCAGATCAGTGGCATTTGCAATGATTTAGATTCCTACAAAACCTGGCTACAAATTAGATCTTCACACTTTAAGTCATTAAATATAACCTTTACCTACATTTCTTAAATCAACAAATAAACTAGAACATCAACCAATATTTTTATGGCTTATTCTTCCCTAAGAATTTAGTTGCACAAAAATTAGAAACATATAATTTTTATTGCAAAGGTACAAGTTGTAGTCCAGACTTAGGAGATTTACAAGTCAAGCAAGGAGCACAAAAACAACTTAATATGACACATGACTAATGACTCAATAAAAATACTTTGACACTTTTTAATTTTTGTACATATATAAAAATATATACCTTTGACTTATAAAATTGTATGCTTATAAAACTTGGACTAAAGTATTTAAACATTACAAAATAATTTAACATTAAGAGACTAAAACTAAAGACCCAAAAATAAATTAAAATAAAGAACTATATGTATCACATGAAAGGACTGACATACCCATATAGGTGTATGGTCTACATAGAGATTATAGGGTAGAACAATAATATACAATCACCAGATTTTGCATTAAATATATTTGGATCCATGTGGAGCTATTTAAGATGTTGGTGCAAAATGCTACAAATCAAGCAAGGCACACTGACCAATGGGATATAGGTAGGAGAAACTATCAACACTTGGTGGAGGCAAATGGAAATCATGTGGTGGTCATGATGATGCAAGGAGTCCACATGGATTTATAATGACTAGTGTAGATGTAATTGTAAACCACTCACATAAATGATGCCCCAAGGAAGAATGATGTACAAGCTAAGTTAACTGCAGCTAAGATGTCCCAAAAAGTTATAGATTTTTTCTTGAATAACTGGTAGGAGACAACACACAATGATCATGTATAGAGGGGTTTATAGTTTGATGGAGAGAACCTGTACACCGTTAGAGTTAAACAAATATATTCACACTATATCATCATTCTTATCTAAGAATGAGTAAAAAATAGTAGGGATAAGGACTTTGATGCTGATGTAAATTATAGACTGATTGAATCTGATCCAAGTTTTAAAACATAACCAATGCTAGTTGTATCTTGATGTAAATATTGGTTGTAGAAATGAGATGATCATACATGAAACAAGTTTTTTAAATCAAATCTTGACCATATTAAATCAAATCTTACACAAAATGTCATGCTTAGATGTTGAAGGACATCACCTTTGGAGATAGATCACAAATGACATAAGCATGAGCATCAAACTAATTCCATGAGAGCATAGGTAAAAAGGATCCAACTTGTAATTACAAAGACCTTAATATAAAAACTATTAACACTACTAAATAAAAAAAATGATATCTCATCTATAGGGGAACCATGAATTACAATGGTTTTACCCCTATGTCCTCTCAAGATCTCATTTTGCTTTGATACCACTGTTAGTATTTAGATGAGCTTATACCAAGAATTATCTCATGCATAGATTCATGAAGCCAAATACATAGAGGTTAATATTCAAACATAATATAATATTATATTTTCAAACTCTATATTTTATATTACATATTTATTTAGGCATTACATATATATAGGAGAGTCATTTCTATATTCATGGAGATCATATCTCTACCAATATCTCAACCATATCCCTATGAATACTTTTAACTATATCAAACCTATATACATAATATTATTGTTACACACAACAATATGACTCTAAACTATTATATTCTAATAACTAACCAAATTTATCTATTAGTGAATTCTTACTCTACTAATTATTTGCATTGTAATATTCACCCAAATTACATGTGAGGCTAAATTTTCTTAACATTCCCCCCTTATTAATTACATGGTAATCGTGTTTCACATGACTTAATGAAATTAAATAAGGAACATCATCAACCACTCATCAACCATTCACTATCAAGAACACATATATTGAATTAGTGTGGAAACTCTTAACATGAACCATCTACCATCAACCATTCACTAAGAGAACCTCATCAACCTATACAATGTGAGAACTATAAATAGGAACCATCTATTCAACTTTCATTCTTGCATCTCCTAAACACTTTTTTTATGTAGTACATCATGTGAGAAAAAAGATTACACACCTCTTATTTTCACACATACAAATAAGTGTTAAAAAACTAAAATACATGAAAAAACTAAAAAAAGAGGATTAAATCCTCATTATAAATTTTGTAGCCTTTGCACATTATTTTTTCCACTCAATATTGTATAATGTAGATAGTCACCATTGCCACTAGCAATCATCTTCAACATAGTCATTTATGCATAAAAAATATGCCACTATAGTAGAAGTGGCCCCATCATTAGTGGCAAACAAGAGGCTTGAATAGCCTCCATCCTCCAATGCCTATAACCTCCTTCACACATTTTGTTTACTCAATGAGTTTTGTCATTGAGGTTCACTTGCATGTCTCATGAATATAAAAGATGCCTTCTTAGTTTTGACATACTTATTCCAATTTAGATGTCAGTTGCAACTGATATGTATCCATTATAATAAAGGGTATAAATTTGACTTTAAGGACCAAAAAACATAAAGGACTTTTTATAAAACATGACACATGACTAATGACTCAATAAAAAGGCTTTGAAACTTCTAAGTTTTTGCACATATATAAAAAATAAACCTTTGACTTATAAAATTATATGTTTATAAAACCTAGACTAAAGGCTTTAAACATTATAAAATAATTTAACATTGAGAGACTAAAACTAAAGACCCCAAAAGAAATCAAACTAAAGAACTAGATGTATCACATGAAATGATTGACATACTAGCATAGTTGTATATTCTACATGGAGATTACAAGGTAGAAGAAAAATATCTAATCACCAGAGTCCATATACAATATATTTGAATTTGTGTGGAGGTGTTGAATATGTTGGTGCAAAATGATAAAAATCAAGCAAGGCACACTAACTAATGGTTTATAGGTAGGAGAAACTATCAATGTTTTGTTGAGGTAGCTAAAAATGACCTAGTGGTCATGATGATGAAAAGATTCCATGTAGAGGTGCAATGACCAATGTAGATGTTACTATAAAACAATCACATAAATGATGCCCTGAGGAAGAAAAATGTACAAGCTGAATTAGTTATAGCTGAGATGTCCCAAAAAATTATAGATGTTTGCTTGAACAACTAGTAGTAGACAACACATAATGATCACATACAAAGGGATTTGTAGTCTAATAGAGAGAACCTGTACACCATTAGAATTAAACAAATATATTCACACCAAATCACCATTCTTATCTGAGAATGAGTAAAAACTATTAGGGATACGAATTTTGATGTTGATGCAAATTATAGAATAGTTAAATTTGATCTAAATTTTAAAACATAACCAATGCTAGTTGTATCTTGATGCAAATCTAGGATGTATAAATTAGATGAGCATATATGGAACAAGTTTTTTAATTAGATATTGACCATATTAAATCAAATCTTACATAGAATGTCATGCTTAGTTGTTGAAGGATGTCACCTTTGTAAATAGATCACAAATGATAGAAGCATGAGAATCAGACCAATGCCATGAGAGCATAGGCACAAAGGCTCCAAACTTTAATTGAAAATACTTTAATATAAAAACTATTAACACTACTAAATAAACTTAGATCAAAACTGATATCTCATTTATAGGGGAAACCATGAATTATAATGGTTGTGCCCTTATGTCCTCTCAAAATCTCATTCTACTATGATACCACTGTTAGTATTTGGATGAGCTTATACCAAGATTTATCTCATATAAATATTCATGAAGCCAAATAAATAGAGGTTAATATTCAAACACAATATAATATTATATTGTCACACTCTTATTTTCTATTACATATTCATTTGGGCATTACATATTTATAGGAAAGTCATTCCTATATTTATGGAGATCATATCTCTATCAATTTCTCAACCATATCCCTATGAATAATTTTAACCATACCAAACCTATATACGTAATATTGTTGTTACACACAATAATATGACTCTCAACTATTATATTCTAACAACTAACCAAATATATCTATTAGTGAATTATAACTCTCATAATTATTCACATTACAATATTCACCTAAATTACATGTGAGGATAACTTTTCATAACACTATGTTCTTCCTTAACATCCTCTTAGAAGTTTGTTTCAACATTAGAGAGTTACCTATGGTCTAACTAAGGTTGAATATAACCCATAACACTTTTGGTACTTTGCTCTTTCTGTTATTGTAGTTATCCCTCCATCTAGGTCTAATGTAGGGTATGAAACCAAAAGTATCCACATAAATTGAGATTAATTTAAATAAAAAAATGAATTAAATAGGTAAAATTATGATATCTTCATATATTATTTTCTTAGCACACTTAATTTATCATTTTGATACCACTTGCACACTTATAAATTTAAGATAAATCAAGCAATAGACTAAAAATCATGATATTTAAGAAAATAACCAAGTCCAATTATGAGAATTAAATTATAGTCATTTGATTAGACATTCCACCCATTCCATAATAATGGAATTAATAATTTAATTCTAATTTATTAGTATAGCATTTTTAAAACAAGTATTTGTTTAGTATGATCAAATCAATGGTGCATATACTACTCTTGTTTTTCCCTATAGTAGTGTTAGATTAGGGATCAATATATTTTATCACTTAAACATTTCATTATACCTATTGGGGTTTTTCATTTCAGAACAAATTACTTTTCCAAACATATACATAAGTAGCATGGCAATGTATCATCTCTTACTTTGGAGAGTAATCAACTACATGTTTTACCCTTTTTTTGGATTAATAAGACCCAATAAACATAAAACCATAGAATACATTAGAAGGCTAAAGATATACAATTTACTAATAATTCTTGTTACAACTTATTAAATATAGTAATATGTTATTTTGAAAAATAGTGGGAAGAAGATAACTTAACTTAAATTCTAGGATTTTTCTAGTTTTATATTGGGTATAGTCAAGTGAAACACACAAACATAGGTATGTGATTGATCAGGTTGGGGAACATAGTATGTGTTATTTTATGGATGAGTTTTTGATCCTTTGAAATTAGTGCAATGTGGAGATGATGAAACTATGATTGTTCTACCAGCTGCATCTATGTTTACTATGAGTGTTGAGACATTGATATATTTGAAATATTGCATAGGGATACTTACAATATGAAATCCTAGTTCATGCATAAAATGATTTGATATCAAATAGGGGGTTTTAGGTGAAAGGGATTGAGTTAGACTAACTTTGGCCAATCTTTGCTAACTGACCAAATGCTACACTACATTGTCAATACTCTGAAGAGGGTTTAAACTCAAATATTCTCACATAAATATGTTTATGTGAAATTATTAATGAAAGTTTAGATTCTCCTTATTCTAATTTAACCTTATATAAACAATGTAAATGAGACATCAACCTTTGTAAACTTTGAATTTATCTTTAGCAATTCTATAATTATGGAATTTTGGAATGCCATCCTTACATGCCTCATAGTAACTTTGTATTTATAGATATATTAATTTAGAATAAGGAGATATATTGACATGAAAAATATTACCTAACAAGACCCACATGGGAAAAAAATAATGACCCAAATGAAATGCGACCCAAAATAACTTTATAATATAATCCTAGACAAGTCTGCATTTCTTAAAGAGGCCTGTTGGCCTGAATTTATCATAAAATTGTGGACTTATCTAGAAAGTACACAAAAATATAAAATAAAGGAAATGGGGATCCCCATGAAAAATTTAAATGATGATCAATAGTGAACAAGTGACTACACAAACATATGAAAAAAAGTAGAAAGACCTGATACCCCAAAAAATGTCCCAATGGATACTTTATTCTTCATTAATAATCTATACATGCAAGGTTGCATGAAAAAGTATTAATAATAGACTTGTACCAAATTTAGGTGTCTATATTCCCATCCCCCGCCTTTATTATATAAATTAAATTGTTAGAGAAAAGGAGACATGTATTCCTGAGTGTGTACAAGACACTTTTCATTTGGCATGAAACTCAAATTATGTAGGACACTCAAATAAGAATGATTGTAATAACACATGTAGTAGTCAATATCCGTATATTAAATTTGAAATTCTAGAATTGAGATTGAAAGGTAAATATTAAGGAAGGAGTAAACTTATATGCATGTAAAATTATGTCACCTATGGATAATTCTTAAATTATGAAGAGTGGAGATGTCATGGGTCACCAACTGACCCAACCAAATAGATAAAATATCCCTTTAGTCCTGTTCATTTCCTAGCCATGGAAATGAACAATCTTTCAAGCAGTAATGAGAGAGTAGTAGGTCATTGGGTATTGCTAAACCATAACCATACTAACTCAAGTAACTAATTTAAATATAATATTGTATGCCAAGATGAAGGGTTGGAACCCATAATGGATTCACTAGAATTGATTCCAAGGCCATTGAGTGTCTTTGGACTCTAACATGCATTATCCATAATAAAATGAATTAGACCACTGCATAAAAATCTATATTCTATTTACATAATCAAAATATAATAATGAATATTCATGCCCCCGTCATGAATACAATGCCAATATATTTGAAGTGAAATAATAACCATTTATCATTGAATATATAAATTATATTATAGTGCATATGCACATAGACCAACATCATTGTTTTTTAGACTTGAAAATTGTGTGTGTGTGTGTGTGTGTGTGTGTGTGTGTGCATGCATGAACCAACATCATGATCCATGAATCTATGTCAATTGATATAAGATGCCATGCATCTATATGCTCAACTATAGCATTATGAAACCTAAAATTGTTTGTATACATCCCATAGACATGCATCAAAGTGTGTATGAATATGTAATCAAGGCTCTATAAAATAAATACACATTCATGACCTATGCCCCCATAATTTATACTGGTGTGTCTCATATTTTATTTTTGACTCATTTTCCTTTTTAAAATCTATATTTTGTATGTGCATATACATTTCATATGCCTTTGAATATGTGTAATGTTTACTAATATATGTTAATGTATAGTTCTTATCTTTTCTTGATGGAGTGCATTTGCATGGCATATATCCAAAAAAATTGTACAAGTGCATAAAAAATTGTCATAAATTTGTAAAACCCCTTTTCATAAATTTATAGTGTGTGGACAATCTGAACCATTATAAACCATGTATATTGTGCCAAAATTGATTTATCCCATGAATATTATTTGTGTAATATTATCTTCTATAATAATCCTGATGTATGCCCCCTTTCGATGTGGGTAATGAGAATATCAAATGAATCACAATGAAATAAAAGTAAGGTTAAATAAGTTTGACTATTTTTAATTATTTAGATTAAGTAGCTTATGAATTTGACCATCTTGAAACATTGGAATTTGACCACTTTAGATTTTGTTAATGTCTTAATGTAATTTGATAAATGTGTTTGATGGGTATCATACAAAAATTACTGAATGCAATAGTATAGAGAAATAATCAAGAGGTATTAAGAAATATGTATCACAATCCATGTATAAGAAAATAAGTTCTAAATTTGGTATTTTTTAAAATATTCGTAGGAGTGTTGGTAATATTATAATACATTATGTGTATTCCAACACATAAAATAATCAAGAGGTATTAAGAAATATGTAGCACAATCCATGTATAAGAAAATAAGTTCTAAATTTGGTATTTTTTAAAATATTCGTAGGAGTGTTGGTAATATTATAATACATTATGTGTATTCCAACACATAAAATAGGGAGTAATTTTGATACTTATCACTCAATATATCTCACACACAAATTTTAGAAGGATTAATTAAAAAGTTTGAAAAAGTCAACCCATATAAATAGGTTGGTTCAATAGAATTTTGCAATTGATTTACATAGTGTTAATTTGTGATTTTTTTCCTAGTAGAGAAAAAATGCCATAGAGACAAGATCTTAGATTGACCTAGTTAAAGTAAGTTGAAGCCACCTTATAGGGTGAGGACACTTTATCATTAGTAAATTACAAAAACATGTACTTTTTACATATTTTATAAATTTAAAGAAAAAAAACTATTTTTAGGCATTTTATTATTTGTATTGTCATCTACCATATTTTTCCCTTCGGTTGTGGCCATGTCTAGACCTTATATGGACTTGCCCAATTATTGTGTGAACTTGTATACTTCAAAACAATCTTATCCATGTATTTATTTTATCTAATGTAATATTATTTGAGATATTTTTAGGGATTAATATTAATATTTTATCTATTTTATTTTATCATATTTATATAAGTTTAATTAATTTGATGTCATGTTTTATGATTGTAGGCCAACATGTGAGCATGTGAGTTTAGATGTGGGCATGTGATGGATATTGTGTAAGCATTGCCATTGAGTAATGTACAAAGAGCCACTATCAACATGGATAGTTATATTATGTTGGATAGTTAGATCTGATGCCATATGACATGCATATGATGATGGTGCTAGCAAAGTAGTGGGACTCAAAGTTTTGCACCTTTTAACTCCCCATGAGGGAGATGGTTGTTACACTTGAGAATTCATGGAGGATATTGAGAATTCCCATGGTTATATCATGTGTGACCTTGTAGGGTGGTGGTGATCAAGAATAAATAAGACAATGATATGTAATTAGGCATGTTATGGGTGTTCAATATAAAACCAATGATATGTTCTCTAAGATTTTACTATCGAATGTCCCATATATGTGTAAGTTTGTGTGTGTCTTGCTAGCATCCTTTATTGTTTTTGATAATGTTTTTGTGTTTATTTCATACAAGATTCATCATTATGTCTAGGATATTAAAAAACACTACACCATGCACTTCTGGTGATGAAGGATGTTGGCTCATTTATATAGGAACCTACATCGATTTACCCAAAAGGGTTTTAATGGTGGGTCAAGATTAATGACATTATTACATTGCTAGGATTATAGTCATATTTCTATGATACATCTTATTGGTATATTATGTGGTGATTGGGCACATCCATAGATGTTTCGGTAGAGGTGGGTTAACATTATGCATGTTGTGCAAAGTGGGACCATGGAGTGTCACCACATTCTTGATCATCTATTAGTGGATGCTATTATTTGGATACCTTACCGATTTAGTCAATCAAATTTTGTCATGAATACTTGATAATGTTTATTTTGGCCTTATTTTAGTTTAATTTACTTGAGCACTTAATCTGGACTTATTTCACCACCTCACTCTACTTTAAACACCTAGATGAACCTATTTGTTTTCTAAATTGCTCTCTAACACCTACATAAATATTTGACTACTCAAAACATCTATACACACACTCTTGAACCTAAAAATCACACGTTTCTCTTAAGGACAAAAATGTCTAGTAGGGGACAATAGTGGAAAATCTTCATGTCCATTATGTGATGTTCTTGTCCTTAGTTCTTTTAACAATCACTTTTCAAATTTGGACCCTCCCTTATAATTTGTTCCATATTTTAAAGTTAAGTAGAGTGAGGTTTTCCCATTTTGGATTGATATAAAGGAAAACTTAAGTCACCTATTCTACCACTTGGAAATTTCAATACAAAGGTGCACTTACACTATTGCACATTGAGCAAAGCTTCCCTATTCTTACCGATTCTAATTATAATCTTTTGAAGCAGTCTTTAGCCAAGTCCAAAGCCTATTTTATCCAAGCCAAAGAAAAACATGATCAAGTATTCAATCCATCTCTAGATGCATTCATATAGTCAAAGGAGAACAATTGTATAAAGCACTCTAAGTGGGAGAACTAAATGGGTTTGATTTCCATCTTCAGAGTATTGGATATGTAGGTAGAGATAAATTATCATGGGGCTGATTAAGGCCAGTTTAGACCATTACATTCTATCCTTTCTCTATTTGTAGGTTTTCAATCACTACAAGCCATATTAGGGTTTCAACTTTTAATAAATTATTTGTAGGTCCTTCATGTGTATTTGAAGGTCAAGTCTCCACACACATGCCTAATTTAAGATTTCACAAATGATCATGACATGAATTTCTTGATTTTTATTAGAGGATGAGATTGACAAACTTAGGAGTATAGTGGCGGTCGATCCCATCCCATGTTGGATGGTTATGTCCTTTATTTTTAGTCTTTATCTTTGTACAATTATAAGGTTGGTTCTTGTTTTTTCAATTTTAATTATCTATCAAATTCACAAAGTCAGATTTCAAACAATAAACATCTAGTTTTTTTATTTTTTTCTTAGTTAGTCTTCTTTCTTTCGATTGTACCTTGTTGAATTTACTATTTTACTTTCATTTTGCTTGTCGTAAGTTGATTTTAAAAAATTTATTATATTCTATGTGATTTATCTAAATTAGGGTTAATTCATTTCTTAATTCAAATTATGATAAAACATATTAGTGAACCTATGTATTATTTTAATATTTCCAAATCTTAGGTTACCCTTAGGGTTTTAATCTTATTTTTAGGATTTCAAAACTTTTTCTCAAGGTTTTATATTTGATCTCTAATTTTCCCATATCCTTTGTGTAAATCAGAATTTTTATTTATTTTTTCCTAAGGATTTCACCCTCATTTACTATTAGGGCTTCCTTTCTTAGGCTTGTGACTTATCCTCCCACTCGTTTGGATTGTGTTTGATCCATAATGACTCTATTTTTCAAATGCTTCGATGTTTTTTCTAGTTTTATTGAGTGGATAAAAAACCTATTTTTATTTTCAAAAATAATGTATGTATTTTTATAATATAAAATTTACTAATTTTGATAAATTTGACCTAAGGGAAAAATGGTGTACCTATTTTGAAATCAATATCTAGATTTTGTATACACACAATATTTTTAAACTTTATCAATTACTAATACTTTCTCTCTTGTAGGAACCCATCGATTCCTAACCTCTCTAAGTGCATGCTTTAAAGGGTGCATTAGAAAAGGGGTGGGTAGGCCTTTGGTGATTCACAAAATTATTATTCCCTATACCTCCACCTAAAACCAATATAAATCCCTCCTATATGTTTCCCTAAGCTTTGACACTTCCATTACACTCTTTTCCAAACATTCCACCACCTCAAATAGCCCCTACCCAATCCAAAACCCTTTCTACCACCTTACTGAATGCATTAGATGGGGTTGGCTTAGTTCTAGGAATTGAGCACATTATAGGACTAAGTCAGCCCAACTAACTTAGTATGGGACCTAACTGCTCTATTTCCTAACTAGGTCAACTAAGTTGACTGCATCGGCTAAAACTCTAGAAGGGTTTAGGGTTAAATTAGGATATATATACACATCTTTCACCCCATTTCCAAAAAAGAGAATTATTCATTTGTGCTTCTTTATCTACTTTTTTTCCATTCTTCTTGAAGAATCATTATTTAGGGTTTTATACTTCTTGGAGAAAAATCTTGTCTTGCAGAAGTGTCTTGGATGCATAGGATAAGTCTTAGACCCTAGATATGACCTATATTTATGATCCTTACAAACCATAACATCATCTTGAAAATTACCATTGGCTAAGGGAGAGATTGAGACTCTACACGTTTATCTTCAAGGTCAGTATTCCTAATTATTACTCTTCTTTTGTTAGTAGATAAATTTGCATGTATAATGGCTAATGAATTTATTGTCTCTCCTTTCTTAAGATTACTTATACATTTACTTGAGTAGAGTTCTTATTTGCATGTTTATTGTTTATGTTTATCCCCCATTTGTGTCACAAGATCTGGTGAACACTAGATTAAATTTACTTTACTTTGTTATTGCATTGAAATACCAAGACCTAGCTAGGGTTAATGTGTGGTCTTGCTTGACTAGAGGCTTTAAAAACATCTTTATCCATGTCATATGATAAGTGATCCCTTAGGTAGGTTTAGCAGATCCATATTGGTCATGACCCTAATTATCAACATATTTCTAGTGGTATAGTTAGTTGATTTACCTTCTCTGAGATAGGATTGATTTTTAGATCAGATTCACTTTCACTTTCATACATTTAGGTGAACCTGATGTGAACTAACCCTTGTAGGCTTTCAACCAATTGGATTGATCTAATCAACTCAATTTTGTATTCTTTATAATTCATACTCTACTTCATCAATCTGATTGACATAGTTAGGGCATCATATTATAGGTTTTTTAATTGAGGAAAACCTATTGATCTTGTTCGGCTCTCTATGATCATATTCTTCCCTTAGCACACTAGATTGATCCTATTGATTTAGTTCATCTTATTTTTCAAAAAAAATAACTTTTATCTGGAATACTAGAGTAATATTATCAACATAGTTATTTCATTTATTTTTAATTATTTAATCCATGCAAAATCATTCAACTAGTTCAAATTTGTTATAAAATCTTATTTTATAGATTCAAACCCTCATCTAGATAACATAACTTAAAAACAAAATTTTGGTAGATTTAATAAATTGTTAAAATCAATCAAAAATTAAGTTGATAAAAGTTAACTTCAAGCTCATTCTAATTAGCTTAGTCATTTCATTTCCAGTTAAATTATAGTTCTACTTTTCCAGTGTTTCAATCCTGTAAAAATTGTCACCTTATAGTAAACTAAGTTAATTGGCTCGACTTTGATATGTAACTTTTTTGTCTAAGAAACTCAGTTGACTTTCTCAACTAACTCTAGCATAGGGAGATTAGTAAAGGATCAAACACTTATTGATAGGTTATAGTAGTATATCTCTATTAGGATAGTAGATATTACTAACCTTGAGTAGGATGTAGTTGAGCTAGGAGCTGAGCTAGATCTGACACAAGGGGAGACCACCATGCTCCAAGGCATCATTACAACCTGAGATACCTATATTACTACAATAAGAGGATATGTTTCCAACCAAATAAGTATTTAGGCTCAATTGATGACATAATATGCAAAACTAGTGATAGTCACAAGCAAGTGGGATAGAGCTCGTGCAGACTGAAATAGGGCCATTAGTGATGTGCAGAGTATCTATGGGGAGTTAGATGAGGCTCATTAGGGTGTATCAAATCATGAGATGTCTAAATCACTAATAGATATGATCATGACCAAGGATCATGATTTATGTATGAAGGATGATGTCCTATACATGAAGAACAAGACTACCTACTATCACAGTCTATTTGAGGTAGTGGTCCCAACAAAGCATAGGACTCCCACCTATAAAGAGTATACCAAGAGCTAGAGGACTAGTAGGACATCTAGGTCATGGCATATGATGACATCTAAGTGGTTAATGGCCTAATAAATATCATAGTAGGTAGTGATGGGTCCACCACTACCATTTTCACCACCATCAGTTACACTAGGCATAGGACAAAGATTTGATTAGAGTCCTCCTAGAGATGGGGTGAGCTAGAGATGAAATTGTATCTTGTAGATCCACATTTTTGTTATGTATGAGATGTATATATTCTCTCAATGTATAAAAACTTGATTTTAAGATATATATATATATATATTTGGCTCATGGCTATTGTACACAGACTCTTAATATTATTTTGTAATGCTCTTTATTTTTGCACTACATGAGATGTTAGATGTTGATCATAATATGGATATTGATGTGTATATGTTTTCCATTATTCTATTATCTATAATTCTAATTCATTTTACACTAGTGTTTATCTCATGGATGTATATGCAGTATGACTAGATGTTATATGCCTACTTTAGGAGATGCACATCCTTGGGTAGCATAAAGATAGACATGTTGAGTTTATGTTATGGGATGTCTTTATGGGAAATAGATTGTCATTATGATCTTGTATTAGATAGGTGGATAGTGATTTCATAAATGTCTTGTGGCTTCACATTGCTATATATGATCTTAAACACTTGGTGTTTAATTTTTCAAATGAGATTATGCATCATAAGTATAAATACCTTATAATAACATTGTATGTTAATTACAAATGGACCAGTTCAAGTGTGAATATTGACAACTCAAGATAATGATAAAATATCAAAACCCAAGTTGAAAAATAACACAATTTATAACAAAACAAAAAATAGAAAATAAAAGAGTTTAAAATACAAGATGTAAACAACTTAAATACAAAATATCTAGACTTAAGTGTAAAACATAATGTACCAAACACACACAAATAATACAAACATTTTAGAACACAAAATGTAACCAACTTAAAATCGAGATATGAATCTTCAAGACTTAAGTGGAAATAGGATGTTTTTATACAAAAATAAATAATGAAATAAACAAAGAAATAAAACAAACAAACAAACAAAATAAATAAATAAATAGATAAATAAATAAAACAAACAAATAATATAAAAAAACACACAATAAAATAGAAAACCAATGAAGTTATCATCAATTTGTGCATGTGTAATGAATAAGGTGATACACTTTGGATATTGTACCCATAGGCTAAGGGGAAAATGAATCTGTTGCAATGATAGGGGGAATAAAAGAAGAGGGAAGGCATGGTCAAGCTAACTCCAAATGCCCCAATGCAGGTGGATGTTGCCTACATAGTCCCATAGACTCTAGGCCAAATGTAGTTCTCCCAGGGATATGGGATAGAATAAAAGTGATGATAAATAGGCATGTGATGATAAATAATGATTAGGAAAGGCATAGTCAAAAAATAATAAGAGCATTAGGTAATCAATTACTTGAAAATTGATGAGAGAGGAATACAAATGGAAACAACAATGAAAAGTGGAGTGCACCAATTTCAAATTCACAATTCCCATTGACATGCCTCATAAAATGATAGGATCGTAAAGGAATGAAAATGGAGAATGAGACTGGACAAATTGACTCAAGATGCCCCATGTATCTAAGCACTACCTATATAGTCTGTATGGACCTCGGGCTAATTTAGATCTCCCAAAAATGGGAGCATAATGGTATGGTAATGGTAATGTGGGTATGAAATGAAGAAGGCTAAATAAGATGTTCTATCCCAAAAAAAATTAGGGATTTATATCTCACTTGGCAATTAAAATATAATTTTCATGATTTTATAATCTTTAGGGTTTTTCTTAGGTCTTTTCAATGTTTTTGGGTTTTTTAGAATAAGGAAATCAAGGTAATATGTTCAAATTTACAATGAACCATATATAAAAGGATACTCACCCTTAGGTATAGGCTCAAATAATAGTTAAACCAACTGTAATGGTAATACCACAAACCAACAACAAAACCTGAGGGACTAGGGGATACCATGCAATAATAAGATTGGAATATAAGTGACACACAATGGGGAAATAATGTCTAAGATAATTAATTATAGGAAGTTTGTAGGGAACTATCAATTAGGTAGCACCCTTGTTGACATACCCTAAAACACTTATCTGTAAAGAAGCTACTGATGTTGATCATTGTGAATTTCCCTTAGAATAATAGTTGTTGAATCTACCTGCAACACCTATTGGTTGTAACATGATCATAATCAATAATAGGAACATGCAGGAAATGAATAAATAATGGTCCAAGTAATGGTATGATAAGATGAATAAGAATGGTCCAAGGAATGGTATGGTAAAATAATGAAAGTGAAACAAGTACACCCAAGCAAGCGATCTTATAGAAAAGGGTTCATTTTTAGCTAAATATAGTCATGTTTCATATGCATTGTGTTCCTTGAGCTCTTTCCCATCTGATGTATCCATTCTATATGCCCTAGAATTATAATTTACAAGAACAACAAATGGGCCAAGAAAATTGGCTTTAAACTTACCCTTATTCCTTCATTTAGTGTTGGTATTCTTTTTATTCTCTTTTAGCACCAAATCACCAATTTCAAATTCTTTGTAGAGAATATGTTCATTGTAGCTAAGGTGAAACCAATTTTGATAGGCTCATAAATGGTCCAATGTTACTTATATTTTCTCATCCAACAGCTCCAGCTCTTATAATCTATCCACTATATATTCTTCATCATCAATGATATTTTGTAGATAAATTGCAGAGAGGGTAATTTGATCTCAATAAGGATAATGGCCTTAGAACCAAAAACTAAAGAATAGGGCATAACACTTGTAGGTGTACAGTTACTAGTATGGTAAGCTTACAAGGATGAGAATAATTTTAAATTCCAATCATGACCAGCGTCATTGATGATCTTCTTTAGAATTTTAACAATGGTCTTGTTTGAAGACTCAACTTGACTATTACCTTGAGGGTAAAAGGTCATGGACTTCTTATGTCTGATTTGAAATTTAGTGAAGAGGGATTTAACATATTTGTTTTTAAATGGGTGACCATTATCAATTATAATTATGGATGGAATGCCATAGTGATAGATGAGATGGTAATGAATAAACTTGGCAATATGTTTGTTGGTTATATATGTGAGGGGAATGGCCTCTATCCACTTAGTAAAGTAGTGAGTGGTGGTTAGGATATGCTTGTGGTCATCTAATGAAGTAGGTTTTATTTTCCCTAAGAGATCAAGTCCCCAAGTAGAAAATGTCCATGATGTAGTGATTGATTGGAGTGGTAAAAAAGGAGCATGTATTAAATCATTATCATTGACAAGAATCACACTTATTGACATGTCAATAAGCATCTATCTCCATTGTGTTCTAGTAATATATAATTCAAAGGATTTTATTAACAAGGACCAAGCCAATAGTGTGGGCCCTATAAGTTCCTTCATGTACGTCCTTCAATGCTAATTTGGATTCTACTAAATATAAATGATGAAGTAACATTCCATCATAGCCCCTACAATAGATCCTATTTTTGAGTAAGGTACATCAGGTGGTTTTATGGATGAAAGTTTTATGTTAGGTTCATGATATGTCAAAGGAAGAATTTGATCATGAAGATAATTATATAGGTCTTGGTACCAAGGGATATAAGGACCAACAATATCACATACCATCTCATAATTTGGTTATTTGTGTGCTAGTTGAAGAAGGTTCTCAATGAAAAACTCATACTATTTAACATTATCAACCACTTCTAGCATGGATCAATGGTTTCCATTGCATTTGTTGATGTATTATTGGCCCTTGGTATTTACTCAATTAAGGGAATTTAAAAATGTGACTTAAGCCTATCTACCATACTCTTGTAAGGTATAAGCTTCTTGTCCCTAGTTTTTTACTAGTTTGTAGCCTGATTAATGATTAATTAAGAATCCCCATATACCATTAAATATTGAATATTCCATTGTATGGGAAGATGAAATCCTAAAATGAGTGATTTATACTCAGCCATGTTGTTAGTGCAATGAAAACCAATATAGAACACCTTGGAAATGAGATCCCCTTCTAGTGTATTGAATTAGATATCAACCCTAGATCTATGGGATGTAAATGAACCATCAAAATATAACATCCAACATTTGGACTTAATGGTTGTTGATTTTAGAGTCAAAATTGATTCATCTAAGAAATAAAATTTGAGTGATTGCATATCTAATATAAGGGCTTCAACAAGCTAATCTGCAAGAATTTTCCCCTTAATGGATTTTTGGTTTTGATATTCCACATCAAATTCACTCAACAACATCACCCATTTGGCCATGTGACCTATTAGAGTGGATTTAAATAAAAAATATTTGATCAAATTGAGCATGACTATGGTCTTGTTATTGAGCATGTAGTATAGATGAGATGGTAATGAATAAACTTGGAAATATGTTTACCAGTTATATATGTGAAGGGAATGGCCTTTATCCACTTAGTAAAGTAGTCAGTGGTGGTTAGGATATGCTTTTGTCCATCTAATGAAGTAGGGTTTATTTTCCCTATGAGATCAAGTCCCCAAGTAGAAAATGTCCATGATGTAGTGATCGGTTGGAGTGGTAAATAAGGAGCATGTATTAAATCATTATCATTGAAAAGCATCACATTTCTTGACATGTTGATAAGCATTTGTCTCCATTATGGGCCAATAATATCTAATTCAAAGGATTTTATTAGCAAGGACCAAGCTAATAGTGTGGGCCCCATAAGTTATTTCATGTACATCCTTAAACTCTAATTTTTATTCTCCTAAATATAAACAATGAAGTAGCATTCCATCATAGCCCCTTCAATAGAGCCTATTTTCAAGTAAGGTACATCAGGCGGTTTTATGGATGAAGGCTTTATGTTGGGTTTGTGATACGTTTGGAGGAATAATTTGATCGTGAAGATAATTATATAGGTCTTGGTACCAAGGGACATCAAGGCCAACAATATCGCATACCATCTCATAATTTGGCTATTTATGCACTGGTTAAAGAAGGTTCTCAATGAAAAACTCATACTCTTTAACATTGTCAGCCACTGCTAGCATAGATCAATGGTTGCCATTGCATCTGATGATCTATTATTGGCCCTTATTATTTACTCAAACTATATAATTTCAAAATGTGACTTGAGCCTATTTACCATACTCTTGTAAGGTACGAGCTTTTCATCCCTAGTTTGTTACTAGTTTGTATCTTGATTAATGATTAATTGGGAATCCCCATATACCATTACCTATGGAATATTCTATTGTATGGAAATATGAAGTCCTAAAATGAGTGATTCATTCTCGACCATGTTGTTAGTGAAATGAAAACCAATATGGAACACCTTGGAAATGATATCCCCTTGTAATGTATTGAAGTAGATATTGGCCCCAGATCCACGAGATGTAAATGAACCATCAAAATATAACATCCAATGTTTGGACTCAATAGTTTTTGCTTCTTGAGTCAAAAGTTACTCATCTAGGAAGTCAAATTTGATTGGTTGCATATCTAATAAAAGGGCTTCAACAAGATGATCTACAAGAATTTTCCCCTTAATGGATTTTTGGTTCTAATATTTCACATCAAATTCACTCAAAAACATCACCCATTTGGCCATGCAACCTATTAGAGTGGATTTATATAATAAATATTTGAGTTGATCTATCTTGGAGATGATTATGGTCTTGTTATTGAGCATGTAGTATAGATGATATGGTAATGAATAAACTTGAAAATATGTTTGCCAGTTATATATGTGATGAGATTGGCTTTTATCCACTTATAAAAGTAGTCAATGGTGGTCAGGATATGCTTATGGACATATAATGAAGTAGGGTTTATTTCCCCTCCGATATCAAGTACCTAAGTAGAAAATGGCCATGATGTAGTGATCGGTTTGAGTGGAAAAGAAGAAGCATATATTAAATCATTGTCATTGGCAAGCATCACATTTCTTGACATATCAATAAGCATTTATCTCCATTGCGGGCCAATAATATCCAGTTAAAAATATTTTATTGGAAAGGACCAAGCCAATGGTGTGGGTCCCATAAGTTCCTTCATGTACATCCTTCAATGCTAATTTAGAATCTCTTGAAGGTAAACAACAAAGTAGCATTCCATCATAGCCCCTATAATAGAACATATTTTTGAGTAAGATACATTAGGTGGTTTTATGGATGAAGGCTTTATGTTGGGTTCATGATAATTTTGGAGGAAGAATTTAGTCATGAATATAATTATATAGGTCTTGATACCAAGGGATATCAGGAACAACAATATCATATACCATCTCATAATTTGGTTATTTGTGCACTGATTGAAGAACGTTCTCAATGAGAAACTCATATTCTTTAACATTATCAGCCACTACTAGCATGGATCAATGGTTTCCATTACATATACTGATCTATTATTGGCCCTTGGTATTTACTCAAACTAGATAATTTCAAAATGTGACTTGAGCCTATCTACCATACTCTTGTAAGGTACAATCTTCTCATCCCTAGTTTTTTACTGGTCTATAGCCTGATTAATGATTAATTAAAAATCCTCATATACCATTAACTATTGAATATTCCATTATATGACAAGATAAAATCTTGCAATGAGTGCTTCATACTCGGCCATGTTTTTAGTGCAATGGAAACCAATATGGAACACCTTGAAAATGAGATCCCCTTGTAGTGTATTGAACTAGATATCAGCCCCAGATACATGGGATGTAAATGAACCATCAAAATATAACATCCAATGTTTGGACTCAATATTTGTATCTTCTAAAATCAGAATTGACTCATCTAGGAAATCAAAGTTGAGTAGTTGCATATCTAATATAAGGGCTTCAACAAACTGATCTGCAAGAATTTTCCCCTTAATGGCTTTTGATTCTAATATTCCACATTAAATTCACTCAACAACATCACCCATTTGTCCATGTAATATATTAGAGTGGCTTTAAATAACAAATATTTGATCGGATCGATCTTGGCAATGACTATGGTCTTGTTATTAAACATGTAGTACGTAACCTTTGGGAATCAAACACCATTTCCAAACAATATTTTTCAATTGGAGTATAATTATTCTCACATGTTATGATTTTCATGCTCAAATAATATATTACATTCTCTTTGCCCCACTCATCATGTTGAGCCAAAAGTGCCCCCAGGGCATGCTCTATCACAAATATGTAGAGTAGCAGTGGTCTTCTTGGCATAGGTGGCATCAATACTTATAGGTTAGCTAAATAATTCTTACATTATTAAAAATATTGATGTAAACTAGCATCCCACTAAAATTCTACACATTTATTCAAAAGGTGAGTAAAAGGATGGCATCTATCAGCCAATTACGAAACAAACTAGTGAATAGAGTAAACTTTACCCTAAAAACTGCATAGCTATTTAAGATTAAAAGTAGGAGGCATCAATTTTATTATTAGGATAAACTTCAATGACTTTATGTGATAATGAATCTTATCAATTTTCTTGAAGTAACACCAAAGACACACTTCTTAGGATTGACATGCACCTTGTATTCATGAAGTCTCTCAAAGATTCTCTATAGAACATCAGGATGGCTTGTGCATGTCTTGGATTTGGGAGGATGTCATCCATGTATTCCTCAATAATATCATGTATAATTTAATGGATTATGGTAGTCATTGCATGCTAATAGGTTGCCTTGGTATTATTTAAGCCAAATGACATGACTTGATAATAAAATGTTTGCCACAAAGTGGTAAACATTGTTTTATATTAGTCTTTGGGTGCACTCTTAATCCAGTTGTATCCTAAGAAGCTATCCTTGAGGGACAACATCTCATAACCTATTATTGAGTCTAAAATCATGCCAATGTTTGGAAGAGGGAATTCATCCTTAAGACATACCTTTTTGATATCTCTAAAGTTAGTGCACAAGTGAATTCCTTGAAGCTTTTTATTAACTAGCACAATATTCGAGATAATTGGTATAATGGAATCTTTTTGGTCCCAATTGATTAGGTTTGGGTGGTGGAGGGAAAAAGGATAATTGGTTGTAATGGTAATGATGACATTGCTATAAAGGAGGTTAGTATTAACAAGATCATTATAGGCACTATAATGGGATGATGCATCACTACAAGGAGTCTCTTCATTAGTCAAAAAATTGGTATCACTTTTGAAATATATGGGGTCACCCCCAAGTGACATGAATCCAAGACCTCGATTTAATCTATGCATTATCATAGGTAAAGGTTCAAGAATGCCTTGTGCTTTTACCCCTAGGCCATTTCCATGATAGTCCTAATTATATATTATCCTATTGTAAATGGGGTACTTAGTGTTTTAATAGCACAAGGAAAATCCATCATCATATAACCAACCTCCCTCAGCACTGGTGGCCCAATCTTGATTTGGTTATGTGTCTTTGACAAATATGAGTGGCTCCTATAGAGCAGGCTTAGACATCTTTTGTCATATCATGTTGGGCCTAATAGGGATAGGTTTTGGCCATCCATAGGATTTTGGGGATTTGGATAACTTTTCAACAATAAAATCATCTTGAATGTGGTATGTGGCTATATCGACCTCTTCAACAGTAAAATGAGCAGAAATAGATTCAAGAGGTGGATTAGAAGAGGTGGATGTGAGGTCACAAGGGTCAATATAGTTAAACTTGGGATATTCAATAAAATTTCCTTTATTTTTATTGCTTACATACTCAGTACTATGATAATAATTGTAGTTCCCATACTTAGATTCTAGGTTTTTGCAATACAATTATGGTTGTAGATCTCTAAGAATAGTGACCTCTAATCCTGAATGAGGGAATTTAAGGCATTGGTGAAAGGTGGAAGGGATTGATCATACTTCATGGATCTAAGGACAACTAAGAATTAGATTATAAGGTGGTTCAATTTTAATGACATGGCATAGGGTGTTGTGGTTAATAGGCCCAATAATGATCGATAAACAAATGGTACCTACAGATTCTCTCTCTGCTTATCATAATCCTTGATCGTAATAGTATTTAATTACATATATTTTATTGTGTAATCCAAAGTTTGGATCAACTTTAATGATGCTATGTTTAACCCTAAACCATTGTCTATAATAACCCACTTGACTTTGTGGTAGGAAATGATGGCCTCAATATACAAGGGATTATTATGAAGGAGACCAAGGGATGACATATCACTTTCGTCAAATGTGAGTTGTTGACCTAGGGAAAAATGTACCACTAGTACTTGTAACTAGGATAAATCGATGTCATTGGGTACCTTGGATTATTTTATATAGTCATTTAATATTGTCTTGTGAACTTCAAACATACATAAGAGGTCCAAGAAGGATATCTGCATAGGGGTTTTACTTAGTTGTTCACCAATATTATATGACTTCTTAGTAGAAATATGAGGTGGTTTGGATTTTCATAAGGTAGTGTCCTAATTAGAATTAGATTGGCATTAGAAGGAGGTAAAGGGCCTTGAAGGGTGAGTCTTGGATGTCTAGTAGAGATTGCACAATTTTGATTTAAGAAAGAGTTACCAAAATTAGTAGAATTAGGTGTTGGTCTAGGAATAGTAATTCTTGACAATCAAGGTGTAATTGAATTACTCTGACCCATGTTTGAATTACCTATAATCAAAGGTGGTGGTCTAAAGATAGAAGGGCTAACACTTTGATGAGTGTTAGATGGTTTACGAGGCATGACTTTGATAGTAGTGATCTAGTTATTTATAACACATCCTACAATATCACCATAGTCATATGGTACACTTTGTGGCCAACTTGGTTAGTTTGGGTATCATGATCTTGATTATAGCTGACCTGGTTTTGATTTTGGCCTTGTCCTTATTGTTGGTGTTAGCCTTGTCCTTAGTTTTGATTGGTTTAATGCTACTAATTTTTGTGCTTGGGAAAGGGTTTCTTGTAGATTCTTATTTAACCCTAATTTGGTTAAGAGGTTATCCTACTTGTGTAAAATGGTTAAGGATTTAGAAATGATAGGGCATAAGGATGAATATCAAATCTATAATAGGTCAATTAATATGCTAAACTCATATGTACCATATGCTAAATTTATTAAACTAAGAAAGGTTATTAATGGAAAGTATAGCTATGCTAGATATATAAATGACATAAAATAAATTACTTAGATATTTATGATTCTAATAAAATGTTAGATCTGGTACAGGTAGAAAGCAGGCAGGAAGATGGTTCTAGACCAGTTTTCAAATTTTAGATTTGGTGCCTCTAACTATGTAGACACTTGCATCAGCATGGGACAATTGCATCAATCTTAGTGTTTGATTTTGATGCTAGTGTCCTATATAGAATATTCATTTAAATAGAATGTTACCACCTAGATTCTTCTAGGTTTGGCTTCACCTTCACTCTAGTGCATTTAGATCTGGGTCATAGACTATCACTCTTGGTGAAATGGCAAAACCCTAAATTTTCATCTTTAATGTGACCTTGGGTAAAAATGGGTTAGTGAGCACATGGTGTTGAATTGACCTAAAATGACCTCATTTTCAAAGTGCATTACTTACATAGCCAATACTCTAGAATAAAGCCTTAGACTCATGTAGTTCTCCCCTACATGTTGGCTTGTGTGTGAATCATGTGATGTGTGTAAAGTAAGTACAACAAAGACCTAAATTATAACTTGGTAAATATGACCTTATGACTACTACTTTATTACTTTAAACTTTTGGTTGGGTTATTCCTTTGGTTGATATCAGAATCAAGTAGAATAGGAAATATTTTGGTAACTTGAGTGTTTTTTTGGTTTGATTGCTAGGTGAAGAATGAATGATGGTTGATTTTATATTTATATTAATCCTGTTAAAAGATAACTCACATTAAATCATTTATGCCAGCTATTATAATACATTTCATTTGAAAATTAGATGACTTTAGGGCACTGGACACTTGTGTTAGGTCAGGATAATAATGTTGATGCTACTATCTATCTCAAATGTTAGTGTCTAAGGAAAAGGAGAGAAGGCACAGGCTTAGAACTTGTAGAGGTATAAGATAAGTACATTTTAAGAATTTTGGGAAAGATGAGATGTTTTTGTAATCAATATAATGCTATTTGAACTAAGAGATAGGCCAAGGGGCATAAGATAGAGTAGATGTGAGGCTTGTGAAAAAAAGGCATGTGTAAAACTAAAAGGAGAAACCATGGTCATGATTTTGCCAAGTGTACAAGATTGAGGTGTTACATAATCATAAAATATCATCTACAATTCCCATCTCTTGATTGGTATTGGGTGCTCTTTTTTCTAACTTGTTTTCCCCATTTTCAAGTAAATCTTCAATTAAATGTCTCAATTGCATGCACCTATATATTAAATGACAGACCATGTGATGGTAATCACAATACTCATTATTAAAATAGCATGTTGGTTTAGGTTGGCCCTCTAAAAAGGGTTTTGGATTAGGCCACATAATCATATTATCTGTTACTAACTTTTAGAACACTGTCTTAATGGGCTCTCCAAGGTCACTAAAAACTATGTATTTATAGTATCGTCATCATAAGAGAGCTCTTTGCATTATGAGCTAAGGTTTAGGTAGGGTATTTTAAATAGGTGGGGATTGCATTGTTTATACATGTCTCACCTCTGTAACCCCATTATGGACCATGTGCTTGTTTTTGATGAAGGTCTTCAAATTTTTAGTTGTGTTGGTTTGAATTAGCACTTGATTTTGGTTCAACACTTGGATTTTATTTGGTGTTTGAGTTTAAGAATATATCTTTATAATAACCTTGATAATAAGTGATTTTTATATCTATACCCCTTTATCATTGAGTTATTTAAACATGTTGGCATAATTGAGTCTGAGTGAGCAAGCTCAGTATTTAGGTTTTATACAAAGATACCTGTTAATTGCATATCTAGCAAATTATGCAAGAAATGACTAGCTAGAGTTCTCCACATTTGTATGTATGTTGAGAATCTCATTCCCCCTCTTTATTTGGCATTGCATAAATTGATGATCGTTAATTCATGTTCTATGTTTTAATAGAAGTGGTTGACAAAACTTTGATAGGTCATTGAAATTAGTGACTAATCACTTAGGTAGTTTGAGATGCCATTTTAACACTTATCCACCCAAATTACATAGAAATGAGCATAGTAAATAAATAATGATGTAAGTTACTTCTTGGCATGCCATGAAGAATTCTTGTATATGTTCTCTTGTATCTCCTTTCCCTTTATACTTGTCAAATTTCAACATTTCAAAATAGGGTGGGAAAGGCACCTAGATAAATTTGATGTCAAATGGATAAGGGCATATGTCATCAAATTTATACTTCTTAGGTACTTAATTTCTTACTTGAAGTTCTGAAACTATCTCCTTTATTATATTCCATTCATGGATATTGGGCACATTCTATGATGAAAGGAGGGCACTTTTATGGGTATTCATGAATTTTTGTCCTTGGTTAGCATTAGCATAAGTAGGAATAACTCCCCTCTATGCAGTTCTACTAGATACATTCACCTTATATCTTCATTTTTAAATTTAATGAGGGATATATTGTAGGTTTGGATTCACATTAGAAAAGTTGAGGTGTTGGTGTTCCTAAGGAATATATTGTTGTAAATGGTAGGGGATATATTGTTGGTATGGCAGAGTTTATTATTGGTTTTGAGGAATTTGTTATTGATTTATAATAAGTCATTGTTGTTTTTGGTTTGAAAGAGAAACTTGTTATCTTTGCTCCAAATTAGAAGAAGTTGGTAACGTGTTTTGTGAATTATCCACTACCTGCTATGGTGGTGAATTATTTTTAACTTCTTGTTGTGAATGGTCTAACGCTTGATATGAATCATTAAGTACTTGCCATGTATTAGAAATGATCTCCTGATGATTGAAAAATATATGTTGCATATCCAGTCAAAAATTTTGTGAAGCATTCATTAGAACAAGTTGTTCATGAGGAGCCAAAGGATCTAGATCAAATGTATGATTAACTAGGTATTGTTGCAGTTGTTCATGAAACTAAATTTTGTTTTATAAATGTGATTTTGTTTAATGAGTTTTCATCTAAAGAACTAATTAAGTTAGTGACAAGATGATATGCATAACATTGATTAATTTATTGTATGGTGGATGTGATAATGTGACCATTTTAGGAAGGATCAACTAATGGACCCTTCCATTTGATAGATGAAATAATGGTCAATTTTAGAATTTGAGTATTAGGTTGATATTGTGGTTGTTCTTCTACTTAGATAAGGGTATGTAATTATTTCATTATAAAATTAGGTGGGAGCCTAGATCCTAATTTTATTAGCCTTAATAGAGCTTCATATTGATATTCTATGGGTTGATTGTTGAATATGCCTTGCATTGATACCATAATGGGAGGGATATCTTCAAATATAACCAGGTGTGCCTCTCCATTGTAAAAATTTTCATCCTCAAAGCTAGGGTCACAAGCGCCCCATTATGAGTGTAAATCTGCATGTTTAGAATGGTGTTTGGTTTTAAAAAGCATCACAAATTTGATCTTGGTTCAGATTGGAATTGGAATTTAGAATGATGTCAAATGGTCTTTGGAATTTATAATAAAATTGGTACAATAAAAATCTAAGTTTAAAATTAGAATAAAATGGATATCATGATGGTACAAAATGAGAATAAAGTACAACCTTGGTCGGTCTTGATAAAAAATTTGGAGGAATATTGAATGGTCTTGGCACTTAGGGTGTAGGTTAATACAATAAAACCCAAGGCTAAAATTAGAATAGAGATGGGTATCATAATACCTCAATGTGAAAATAGGTGACAATGTGTTTGAACTATTTAGAACCTAACGCATTCAGTTTTCAAGATATGGTTATGAATACAACATGAGTATTTTTTTTGACAAAAATACCCAAGTAATCACACAGAAATTGACACAGGTTACAAGATAGTCACTGAATCCTTTTGATATACTTGTTTTTGAGAGGATAAAATTTAGAGTTCATTAAATAAATTATTGCAACTATTGGTAAGGTTTTTAAGGCCCCCTTCTCTTAAAGGTTCATACTAAAAGGTAATCTTTAGGGGTAGTTACTTTTGCACCCCTGCATCAATGAGTTATCTACAAAAAATGTGGAATCTAACCTAAGCTTTCATTTGGAAAACTAAATGGTCTCAATATACCTTGTATTACATGGGCACTTTAAAACAATCCTTAAATTAGATGCGAGATCTTACATGCCATTCAATAAAGGGTCTACTCCCTTTGTGACCACTTCAGCCATTAGGGCCTTAGTGAACTTCTACTAGTGAAATCAAGATCTAAAGTGCATACTAGCTAAGATGTCATTGGCATTATTTCAATTGGTATACCCCATCAAATAATGGGGTTGGTATGATGTTAAAATGTCACTCTCTAGGTCAACATACCCATAAATATTGATGCAAAGGCTATGAAATCCACCCATGAAGTCATAAAAAGGACAAAAGGCAATACTTAATTGATTTTTTATTCTTGGGACCCCACAAATGGGAAAGAGAAGAGCATACCTCAAGTAAGCTTTTAGGAGGCAACAAGACAAGTAAACAATTATGGTTTTAGTCATCCAAGCTTCTTAAAGGGTGCAAGGGGAGAGCAAAGACACAATTATTTACAAATAAGAATGGAAATACAAATAACTTAAGCAAATACAAAAAGTAAATTCTCTTAATATCATAAAGAAAGTGGTGGTTGTTCTTTATTAAGCACTAAAAATCAAATGTGAATGAAGTTTACCTTTGTTGGTTAGTTGAAAAAAGAGAACAACAAAAATAGATATTAAAACATGAAAAATAGAGGATTAGATTTTAAAATAATGGTTTTAACTATCTAAGAAAATATGATTTTAACACTTTTAAGCTCTTAGGAAATTTGACATACTTCACTTTTTACCAAAGTGACTTCGCTAATTCTAAATCAACTTTGTTATTCTGCAACCAGACAAAAATACAATTTTGGAAATTTTGATGATTAGCAAGATGACTTCACCATTTTATAGGATGATTTTACCATTTCAAAACCATAATAACAAAACATAGTTTACCTTTCACGATCTCATCGTTTATTTTTTAATTTCACTAATTTCAAGTTGAGTTCATCATTTTCATGACAGGTTCACTATTTTCAAGGAAATGCATAGAAGTTACTTTGCTATTTATGTTATTACCTCACCGATATGTATATATAATTTTTTATTTTCAATGTGAGTTTGTTATTATTGTTAAACATATAGAAAAGATAGAGAGTGATAAAAATGATTTTGTCAATCTGTAGGTTAACTTCACTGATCACATGATTAACTTCATCATTTCATAGGGTGACTTCAACAATTATCAAAAAATAAAAATATGAGAAATTTAGAAGAAAAATAATCAAATCAACACCAAAATATGGTTTGATTGTGGATCTAAAAGACTTAGAAAGGTCCTAAGAAGGTTTGTCAGATACGCAATCCCACCAGGTGTGCCATTATGTAGAAAAATAAATACAAAGAGGGTTAATATAATGTTAGTGGATGAAATCCAAAATGAATTTAATAACTAACACTCTATGCTTTCTCCCTAGGGTGAGCTAGAATTACTAGACAAAGAAATCAATAAAAGAAGACAAACAAGACATTTACCTTCCTTAAAGACCCCATCTAGCAACTGTTTTGCAAATGATTGAGCTTAATTTGTGAATTAAGAATCTTTGTCAATGCACTTTATCCATTCCAAAAACATATCCCCTTGTCCACAAATGGATTTTATTAGTTAAGATGAAGAAATGGTGAATCTTTTAGCATTATTTTGGCATTATATCTTTGCACAATAAAGCTAGATAATTGTTGATGGATGATGCCAATCCTAGGATCAAAAATGCAATCTAGTGTATTTAAGGCTCATACTCATACATATCCTCATTTATATTTGACATAGACCAAAATTGAGGTCTCCTTCACTACCTCAATCTCTTTAATTCTAGCCAATATTTATTAACAACCTTATTATATCCTTCTCAAGCTAAGGTCTAACTTAACTCTGGAACTCTAGGTCTGTAACTATTCTTATTTCACATATTTCTCATATAGGTCTATAAATATTATATAAAGGTATATTCACTCAACACTTATATCTATTTAATGATATTTTTCTTTTGGTATTCAAGATCAACAAGGTCTTTATTAATTTCCAAAATATGAGTTTACTAAATCTACTTTGATTTCTAGAGGTTTGGTCTCACTACGCAAAGACTTAGACTAACAAACAATACTTTTGATTGTTCCTTCTCTTATGTCTACTTTTATTCTTGATAACACACTTTGATTCATCGTAGACATTTCAGCTTCTAATTGCTATCTGAGCTATATGAAGTCATTTTGCACAAATAGGTACTCAGTTTTTTGAGTTAAGTTGTACGATTTATATAATAGGATGTATAGTGATCTTCTATATAAAATAAATGCACATCCTACCAATACAATACTTGAACCAATTTTAATTATTTTAAGCTTTAAACATTGTATGAATAAAAGAACTTTGGTCACATAAATGAGTTTAGAATTTCCTATTGACTTTATTTTGCCAATCACCAGATTTTAGCATAAAAATACAGACTTAAGATTTGTAATTCTTTCCTCTTTGATGGATGATCTAAACCATAAATCACCTACAACATACTATAAGGACATTATTATACTCTTTCACAAAGATATAGCACTTTTGGTTTATTCCATATCAAATTATATGGATTTTTCTCTTAAACCTTATACAAAGATTTGCATAGGCCTATACATGGCCAAGAACCTTCAAAATTGTGTAATTTAAGGTTTAGACACCAAAAAAATTTCTAATTGGCATATAAAATATTATAACACTTTTATATTGATTCATAATGACCCTTGATGCTTGAACATCCTTTAAATACCTGAAAATATCACTTTTTAATTGATCGTTACTCAGTCATGAACTTGCAGACCTAAGATATCAAGACTAAAGAAATTTCCAGATTTGAAGATTATCAAAGGTTGATTTTTCTAAATTTAAGCCTGATACCTATTCTATTTACTTGAAATTTTAAGGAATATATGAATACACTAGCTCAAAACCATAATCTTATCTATTTGTATGAGAAATCTCCCTTTTACATATATAGATCTTAGAGCTTTAATGGCAGACTTATCAATAAGAGACCGTAATTGAATAAAATAACCATGTCCTTATTAATAAAACAAGAATAATGAGGTGACTAGATGGTATGTTATCAATTATTACCTTAACAATGATAATTTTCCTTCATACATCACAAAATGCATACAACTCTACTATTGTTACAGTCTTCCTCTATATAAAATTATATGCTACTCATGCACAGTCATACTTTATGATAACTCTAAGATCTTATAATTAATTCATCTTTGTATATGAACATATGATTGAAGAATCACCAAGAATTAATTATCATCAATAGAAATAATTATCTTTATTCATCAAAACCTCAAATTACAAGATAAGACCTATTACAGACCTTCTTGACAAACCTCTCTCCTCTCTCTCCTAAGCCACTTTCCTTTTCACATATGGATGGATTCATTAAGCCTCTACTTGATAGGTTTAAATCCTATATTATTTCATTTGACCCTTAAGTTTAGGTCTCTTGATAATATATAAGACATAAGTCATCTCAAAAACTCCCTCAAAAGAGGATATGCTTAATTTTCCTTCTCCAACGTAGAATTATATTCTTCTTCTAGATAGATGTGAGGATGAATTACATTTACATGAGGTAAAATAACATTTAAAACACATTTATAACCTTCTAGGACTATTGAAAAAGGTTCTTACCCTAATCTCAAGGGCTTACAAGCCTTTACATGATAATGTGAATATTCAAACATGGCTTTTGGGAGGACATTCTTACAAGTAGACTAAAATTACATATAATAAAACTCCAACTACTTAGACACCCCTACATAATTAGAACAAGACTCCTTATGCCACCTATGACCTATCATGACCTTTTAAAATTTATAATGAATCATGACAAGCTTCTAGGTCTTCTCAACATGACTCATGACACTCACTAGGCTATTATGTACAAAATTGACTTTTGGATTGATGCTCTTGCATTAATGGAGGCCCTTGTATTTATAGTTTTCTTAAAATGATACCGATCATCCATCTCAAGATCAAGATGTGTGGTCTAAGATTGATTCAACTTTGAAGACCAATTGCAATTAATTTTGAAATTAATATTTTGGAAGAAGGGAGTAATTAATAGGTATGGCTCAACATTTCTAATTTTTATTGTATTAATGTTGATATTTTGCATTTTTGACTTTATGACTGATGATGTCATCATGATGTCACATTTTTAGATATTTATTGAATTTTCATTTTCTAAAATTAGACATT
Organism: Torreya grandis; assembly: GCA_037957365.1. Classification (NCBI taxonomy): domain Eukaryota; kingdom Viridiplantae; phylum Streptophyta; class Pinopsida; order Cupressales; family Taxaceae; genus Torreya; species Torreya grandis. Next base: position 3,391,362 of record JARHVA010000633.1, on the reverse strand, counting down.
CAGTAATTTGACATGGATTTTTCATTTAAGCATTTGATTGGATTTAATTAATTAAGTGATTATGATTAGGCCTTTTGCAATTCTTAGAATTTGATTAGTTTCCTTGCACTATTAGTCAAAAACATTAATTTGATAGATCTCAATTTGAATGGAAATGAATTATAAGAAGGAAATGATTACATATAGGATAATTCCCTAATTAGGGATGTATTGATGTAGTTTAGCAATTACATGTGACATGTGTAGACGAATTAGAGTGGTTTGGTGGTTTTGGTTCAGTGTGTGTGTTATTGTAAGAAATTGTTCAAATTTGAAATTTTAACATGACAATGATGAGAATTGAGTGTCTACATCCATTGCAAGTAATTATAATGGATTTTTTAAATAATAGGGAAGCTTTTCTTAGTATATAATAGTATAAGTGTGCCCCAATATTAAATTTTTCAAGTGATTGCCAAGTAGTAGAATAGGTGAATTATACGTGCCTTTATAGTAATCCAAAAGGTGAAACCTCGTGAAACCTATATTTACAATTTGGAACAAACTATAAAGGAGGGTTTAAATTTGAAAAATATCTATTACTAAGGGAAAGACAAGATCAACCCATAAAGGTCAAAACCAACTGCCAATACTATCCCATTTTTATCAATTTTATCATGGAAGGGTAATGTTTAAATTTTAAGATTTGGCATATCTGTATAGATGCTTAGAGGGTTTTAATGATTAATAAATTTATGTAGGTGTAACAAAAAATTTATAAAGGGATAGGTCATGTTGACGTTGTGGATTGCACCCTGGAGAGAAGACTGGGCTTCTCTCTTCCACGTGGCACAATGGAAACTCCTCTCTTGCCTGTGGGTCTGGCAAAACTAAGGGGAGAGTCTCTAGATAAGGGCTAGCTCCCTTTGATACATCTCTAATTTATTCTAGTACATTTGCTAATATATATATATATATATATATATATATATATATATAATGGGGGGGGGGGGGGGGGTTGAAAAGAGAGAAAGATTACTGACAAACATAACCTAACCTAAGCTAGTGATGCACTAAAAAAGTTTGATCTACTTAGCTTGAGCATACACTTTCCACCAAGTACAAGCTAATGTACACTTCATTTGATATGAAAAATTCTCCTGCATCAGTGAGCTAGGGGTCCTCTGGAGATACATGGAGGAAGAACTACCAGAGGTGTTCTAAGACACACTATGGCAGCCTGTTCACATGCACCTATACTCTGTCGTAAACACTTCTGGCTAACTTGCAAAATAAGAACTCACAATACACTAGACATGTTGGAATCATTCTGTGAAAACATAAGGAAAAATGACTTAACACAAGACAAATCCATAGACATATGAAAAAGTGCAAGCTCAAATGGAGGCAAAAATGCTTCTTTTTTATTCAAGGTAAATTTTGGCAGGGCTTCACCTTACAAGTTGAGAGATCTAGCCCTCCTTTGGCCCTTTGAACTTGGTCTATTTTGCCAATAAAAGTCCTCCAAAATAGTTTATTTGCTCTGTCAAACCTGAGAACACATCATGGAGCTCCTTAGACATTTGAGACATGAAACTTACACTTAACTTTGGGAACTCTCATGAAGCTAACACCTTTTTCAAACTCCTGTATAATCACTCCTTCCAACCCTGCCTATTCTTACAAATGCTTGAAGTTAAGCCTTTTGCATGCCAAGATAAAAAATGAGTTTCAGAAGTATAATTCTACATTATCCTTCATGTCTGAGCTTGGAAATGGAAGGAGAAGAAAAGAGAGACCGATTTTGGTCTGCAGGACCAAAAATGGTCAACAGGTCCATATAAGTACTTAGGATAGAGTGAGGTGGTGAAATAGGGCCATATTAAATGCTTAAGCCAATTAATATAAAAGTGGACCAAAACTAACATTATCAAGTATTCATGACCAAATTTGAGTGTCTACACTTAGTCTAAATCAAGTTTTTGTAGGTTTGTGGAGGGGTACAGTCCTAAATAACAACCTACAATGGGTTAGTGATTGCTCATATTTAGAAATAAAGAGTGTGTGCATGCATGGACAAGTTTATGCTCCCTGGACACCTATGCAGTGTAACCTTGTCTAATGTATTACATAACTATCCATTGTATTTTTTCAAATCTATGTTTTTTTCACCCACTAATCCTATGTTTGATGAAGATGCTTGTATATTTTGATGTTTGTAAATCCATGTGAATATCCTTGTTTTCCTTTTCTTTGCTTCAAACCCTAGTTGTCTATTTTAAGACAACTATAAAATTAGGATAAAGGGTGAAAGGGAAGGGTTGAGCTAACCTTAGCCACACCATTATTACTAATGTTTTCCTATGTATTCAATGATCCAAAGAGGGAAGTCAAACCAAACATAGTTCTCCAACCTAATTGAGTGTGTGAAATATTATGTAATATTAGTATGTTTTGCAATCCTATGTATCGATTTCAACACTTGACAACCTATGAGTTGACCTTTAAAATGGTATTTAGACTTAGCTAAGGGTTTTATTGTTTGATAAGTGATTTATAGTGATGGAATGATATATTTCTAGATAAGTGTTGGATAGATGTTATATGGATGCTAGATAGAAAAATGCCTGGGCTTGATTTGATTTTATAGCAGACTCTATGGGTATTTTCCTTCGAACTAACATGTTATATGTGTAGGCTAACCCATATAATAAATTTTAATTTCAAAAACTAGTTGTTGAAGGGTGTGTTGGTTCCCATTTATACACCTCATACACTTGGCCTTGCACACTTGAGAGAAAATGGTAAGAAATGATGAAAAACCTGCTAGTATGACATTATAGTCAAGGATGGGTTTGGTATCAAGATTGGATTCGATGTAGAAAATGACTGGGAGGCACCTATAAAGGGTATGGTTAGGTCCCTACTACTTATAGCTCTAACTAAACCTAGGTGAGTGGACCTATGAGGTAGCTTGCTCACATGGAGAGATTATTTAATTCAACCTCTATGGGGATTATCAGCACAAAGAGACATAAATGCAACCAGGGCACAACAAAACTTGTTCAATCCACCTGAGAAGGGTTATCACATAGAATGAAAAAAAGCACTAAGTCACATACAAGATACTCAAGATAGATATAAAAGTGACTGCAATCTTCATTCTAAAGAATTTTTCAATAATAAGGGGCTGAATAGAAAACTGTAGTACTGGGTCTTTAAAGCACAAAATGAAAACACATGGTAAGTATATAATATTTATGCATCTATAGGCAAATAATACTCATGATATGCAATTGGGTGTATTATTTTTAAGGTATAATAGTTATGTATTGATAAAAAGGGGGTGGTGTGTTGGTGGTTTTCAAACCTCAGGGATTCTTTTAGCATTCATGACATCATTTATTGCAAAGATGTAGAAAAATTAAATGCAAGTTAATGGAACTATCAGGAGTAATTTGTACTTATTAGTGCTAATGAAATGAAAATACCCAAATAATCCTTGAAATCCTAGAACATACACTGAAACTAGAATCTCCCCTATTTTTTCCCATTAAATCCATAAACCTAGGGTGCCCTAACAAATTATTGAGCAACATATTCACAAACATAATGTAGAAAGGGATTTATAATATAAATATAAGCCCAAGATGACAACCAGTAATGATCATAGAAAAATATATCTAATCAACATCATTTGAAAAATACATTATTGCACTTCATCAACAAAAAATAGTAGAGAACCATAAGCATTTTCATTAACTTTGCAAGAAAATATTACACACATCAGTGTTTCAAAATGTTGCCATGGGGATGATCTATGTTAGATAGGGGAGACATATAAACATGCTCTTAGAAATTGCTAATGGTTATACAGTTATAACCACCTTAGCAAGAGAGGCAAAATACACATAGTAGTGATCCCAAAATTTTGAAGAACCTATACTTAGGAAAACACAAACCAACACAATGGCCAACCAACCCCTTGAATAGAATACAAGTATTCTATTTATACATTCTAATCTTGGGACTGTAGGTCAAAAATTTCAAAATTACAAAGCATCCCTTCAAATCTGCCAAGATGCTTCTAGTTGGAAAATATTCCTTTGCCATGCCTGAAATATTCATGTAACTACAAGGAAAATGATTGTTGCAATTGCCTTTACAAGGAATGATGAATATTTGGAGCAAATCCATTGATTTCATGGTGGTAAATGCCTTTCACATAAGTTAGAAGGACAATATTCATGGTGGAGGTAAATAGACTTTGTCCTCATGTGCAATCATCTGGAAAAGCTCTTGATCACTCACCTGTATAGTTAGAATTTCTTGGACATCTACCTTTCCTTTAGTGCACACCATGGAAAAAGCTTACTTTTGTACTGATGGTATATGAATGATCCATAGTCATGGTATAAATAAAAAATGATCCACGGTTATGATTAAAAAATATGCTCTAAAATGTGTTGGGTGAATATTTTATCACCAGCTAACTGATGAGCAAAATAGGTGATTTTAACCACAACATAAGGAGATTGGTCAACCAAATGTGCAGGTTTACCACATCAAAAGGGGACAAATCTCTCCTCTCATTAAGGGGAGGTTCCCTATAAAATATGAGGGGCTAGATACTATATATATATATATGCAGAAAATAACACTCAGGGGTAGGACTACACCATCCATCTCTCTTATTTCAAAGATGATGTTCACAGACAAAGGAGAAATCCTGGTGAAAACACTGAAGGCACTTCTCTTCTTTCAAAAATAGTCTACAGCAAATAGTAGGAGTTCTTTCTGATAGGTAACTGATAAGTAAATGTAACAAAGGTGCAATAACCAATAGAATGAGTTGTAGCACAAAGCCTGTACCTCAACTACCCAAGAGTGAAATACGAAGGACAATGAGGGCACAAATTCATCCCAAGGCCCTTTACACAGAAAGAAACTAAAACACACACACAAAAGACAATTGTGGCAGCACAAAGTCTCTCCACATTTGGCTTCAGGACACCTTCTTGATTACTTCCACTAATCCTACTTATTTCATTAAAATGGACAAAAATGCATTCAAGAAATAGACATAAGAATAATCCCCTAAATGACACAAGCTATTACAGCACAAAGTCTGAAAGTAACCTGCTTTCTCATTTAAATAAAGAAATATGATTAACAATCTGAGTTCAAAGTCTCAGTAATCACCTTTCAATTTGGGTAGAGTTTTGCTTTTATAATCAAGAGATCTCCCTCTCATCAAATTGGAGATTACAATATATAGCAACCAAGAAAGACTTGGCACTTTGTTTCATAGAATGGCCCATGTTAGATTTAATGCCTTGAATGCATTTTCAATTTTGTTAAGGGGCCATGCTGGAACAAGGCATCTGCCTTAACTGTGGCATGTCAATTCATCTCAAAATATATTCTCCTTAGCATGGGTCATCTGATCTTTCTCTAAATATGTACATGGCTATCCCCTCACTTTTATTCTAAGGGAGAAAAATAAGCCACACCTTTTAATGCTTGTGAGCTCAAATTTCTACTTGGTGGACTGTTCCACCTACTAGAAATAACTTCTACGCAGATATTTATGATCTTTCTAATTTTCTTGTTGCAATTTGAGCTCTCAGGCTATCTTTTCCATTTTTGTTGGCTCTTTTGGCTCCCTCTTCATTTGGTCACTGAGTTTTTTATCAGGTTCTGTGCCATATTTGTAAATCAATAGATATTTCATTGCCCTAAATTTGACATCCATAGGGATGTCATTGGTTCACTAGTTCAATGGTTCGAGTGGCCTTCTCGTCTCCTTGGTTCTGTCACTTCTTTGGTTCATTCACTTCTTTCTTTTGATCAAAGATTTTATTGAATCATTGAACCTGTTGAACCTTTAAACCATTTTGGTTCAAGGTTCAACGGTTTATCCTCTTTCTTAGAAGCCTTTGTTTTCTCTAAGTCTCTCGAGCTTTGAAATTTCTTCAGCTTTATGTCTTTGGGACCCCTCGAAGGGAAGGTGTCCCTTCGAGCCTTAAGAAAGGTCTATTTCCTGGTCATTGAGATTCCCCTACAAGGTACCTGCCCTTTGAGGTCCTTCGGGTAGTCTTCTTCTTTAAATCCTACAGAGTCCATAGAAACTAGCCTGCAGAGTCCATAAAAATCAGCCTACAGAGTCTATAGAAATTAGCCTGAGGAGTCTGTAGAATCAAGCTTGAGGAGTCCATAGAATCAAGCATATGGATTTCATAGAAATCAGCCTACAAAATCCATAGAAATTAGTCTATATAGTTCGTATAAATCAGCCTACAGAGTCTATAGAAATCAGCCTGCAAAGTCCGTAGAAATTAGCCTACAGAGTCCGTAGAAACCAGCCTGTGGGCCTTTGATCATTCCTTTAGATTTATATCTTTGGATCCCCCAAATGGAAGGTGTCCCTTTGGACCTTGAGAAAGGTCCATTTCTTGGTTGTCGAGAGCCCTTGCAAGGGTACCTACCCTTCGGGGTCCTTCGAGCGGCCTTCTTCTTCAAATCCTTCAGATAAAATGTCTGAAGGAATTCCTTCTGACATTTTGTCTGAAGGAAATCTTTCCTTTATTTTTTCTACTTTCCATCAAGCCTTTGAACATTCCTTCAGACAATAATTCTGAAGGAATTCCTTTGGACAATTTGTCCGAAGGATTTCACTTGTAAAATTTTGCCACAGAAAATCTTTTTGAAAGACATCTTTTTGTTCCCTTTTGTTCACTACCCTCCACAAGGGCACTTACCCTTTGGGTTTTTGGGGACTCCTTTGAACCTTTCAATGAACCAATGGATTGAACCAACCATGGTTCAATGGTTCAACTGTTTAATGGTTCAATACTGTGTTTCATTCATTCAATTGACCAGTTGAACCAACCTTGAACTTTTGCTAAAGCGCTTAACTCTTTAAGCTTACTGATGTCATTGAACCTTTGAACTCGTTGAACCATTGAACCTTTAGAAGTGAGGTTCAATGGTTCAATCCTTTGTTTGAAGCTTGTTGATGGACCTTTTGGTTGAACCTTAGCATTGAACCAACTTTGAAATTGCCTAAGTGTTGGGAACTTGTTTCTTTGTGAGAGCTCACCTGTTGAAGTCATTGAACCTATTAAACCTGTGAGTCCCTTAGCTAAAAAATCTTGAATAATGAAGAATTTGAATACTCAGAACAATTTTTAAGAAGAGAAGAGAGAATTTTGGCCTATAAGACCAAAATAGTTCATATGTTGTTCCAAAAATGAGTGACAGATTTTGGGAACAACAGCTGGCTCCAATTAAAAAACTTCTTTCAGTTGTAAAAATAATTAAAGGGAGTAGAAACTAGAATCTCTAGTGCCTTTAAGTATGCCATTAGGCTATGGAGTCATGTTACCCAAAAAATAAAGGTGCCAAAAAACAAATGAAAATGAACAACACAAAACAAGCTAAAGACTATTAAAAAATTATACATATGTACAAGCTGATCTTATCTGATACTTCAAAGACTAAAGTGATTCAGATGCCACCCACTATGAGACAGTGAAAATATCATTATGTCTTGATATATTAGCAAGAAACCATTTTCTCCCCAGAAGCGATGATTGGTGAATGGACCTCTACACCAGGAATCAAATTTTCTATGCATTCCTTTTGGTTCTCTCCTCTTGCCCCAAAGTAGGACTTGATTTCTAATCTAAAAATCATGAATCCTTATTCTCTTGTAGAAGAGTTTCATTACCTAATTTTGAGGTGCAATAGTATGGTCCATTACCATAATTTATTCTTCTTCTGGTTCACTCCAGCACATGATTTGATTGTCAACATCAAACACCTGCCAATGATTGGCATTGTCAGGCACACTTGGTCGAGAGACCAGTTCAATAGTGTACTTGTCTCCTTTAAAATCTAGGTGAGGAATTAAAATATTTTCAAAAATAGCCAATGAATGCATGACTATGAAGCTCTCTGGGCACTGTAGATATATTGAAAGCATCAAAACTTTTAATACAGTCCCATACCAGATTGTGGTAATGGCACAATCTTTTATTCTTGGTTTGGTACAAGTTCTTCACCTGAAAAACCACCATCTCAGCATCTACTTTGGCATGAAAGAGCTTGACACCCTTGTCTTGAGCGACTTTCAATCCAAGTAGCGGCGATTCATATTCAGCAGTATTATTGGTATTGTTGAACTGTAATTTATATGAAGAAGGAAAAATATATCCTTGGGGAGATATCAACACAATCTTGGCTCCTAAACTAGTAGAGAAATAGCTACCATCAAATTCTAGTATCCATATGTTATCAAGAACTATTTTTATCTTAGATTTCTCTTTGTGTGGAGGGGAGAGTTCCTTTGGGCTTGCACTGTGCTCTCTCATGTTTTTTGTTGTTTTATCTGAACCAATTTTTAGATTGTCATTTTCAAAGGTTTCATCAGCTAAGACGGGAACATCCTCTATAGTTAGGAAGTAATTACTCATGCTTGAAGACTCAAATAGAATTTGAGCTTCAGGCACTAATGTTTGAGTGACCACATATTTTGCTTCCTTCTCAGGGAGCAATCTCTGCATAACACCATTGACTAGGATCCTTACCTCAAATAGGTCCATACTTAATTCGCCACCAACATCCTTATAGAAATTTTACCCAATAAAGATGCCATATGAGGCTAAAACGTCGGCCACCAAAACTGTCATCTTAATTCTCTTGTCTGGGAATGCTGAAAATGTAAATTGGGTGTTCTTGATTTGTCCCAGTAGTGGCACTTATTTGTTCTCCATGGAGAAACATCTCCCAAATGTCTTATTTAATGTGACACCAAGAGATTCAGCTACTTTGGTAGGCATAAAATTATTAGATGCACTTGAGTCTATGATACAATTGTTCAGCTGGTGTCCTTTTATCAATAACGAGACATAAAATGGTTTAGTCCTCTTGGGAGTAGCAGGAGGAGTAACCATAAGGTTATTTCAGGTGGATGTGTTCTTGGGGAGACCAAAATTTAATTTTAGAACTGCTGGTCTTACAGGGATGGTTTTATTCTTCACACATTTCACTAACTTATCCAACTGCTCAGGGTTGGATTGCAGAAATTCAAATTCAAATTCAAACATTTGAATTTTAGTTTTCTTGACATGGTCGACTATGTCAAATGTTTGAAATAAATTATGAGCAGGGGAAGGGAGTTCATCCTTCTAGTTTTTAGGGGGGGACTGATCTACAAAATTGAAGTAGAAGGTGAAGGCGGACTTGAGGTACTTACTTTTTAATTACTCACTGGGTCCTTTGGCTGGAAAGGCAGAGAAGTTCCTCATTTGACAATTGAAATTACAGGTTGAAGTCGCTCCTCTATTTTTTATTTATCAACTTACTAGGCTGACTAGTTCTTGGACTGGGTGAATACAGCGTATGATCCATCAACTATTTTACCTTCACTTTTGGGTTCATCTTGATAATTCAGGAAACTAATGTTGGACTCGCCAGCTAATTCTTTTTTTCCCTTTATGAAGAGATTAGCGTCATCTTCTGGATTCAACTCAGGCTGGAAGGAGAAATCTGATTTTGCTTCAAGATATCCAACTATTGAATTGGTTAGAGGTGCTTCAATGGCCAATTTCCCCTGAGGGGGAGGAAGGTGATTTAGTTGCCCTTGATTCCTGGTAGCATTACCTTGTTATGATTGATTAGGGAATGTCCTCCTTAGTATATCTCTATATGAAGGGGCATATGACATCCCTTGTGCCATTTGCTTTCTAAGAGCTAGCAACTCATTTTCCAACTTTTGCACCATTAGATCAGTGGTGCTTGTAGGTGAGTATTCAAAAGATGAAGAAGATTTACCTCTATTAGGATCTCTCCTTGTTTTTCCTGCCAAGATAAGGTCATCTTCCACCTTAGTGGCCAAATCCTGAGAAGTAACAAGATCTATGTGGCTAGCATGTCTCAGCAAAAAACTCACTTTAGGCAGTTGTGAGTTGATGAAGAAACATTTAAGGTTCTCAGGTGTTGGTTGAGCAATTGTAGGAATCCTATTCCTTAGGTTGTCAAATTTGGCTATGAAATCCCTCATAGGTTCATGAGGTTCCTTCTTCATTTGTGTGAGCTAGGCTAGTAGGGCATGTGTATCTTCTGTAGGCTTGAACCTAGCTTCAAATTTATATTTAAGAGTGTTCCAGTCAGTTACTAATCAAGCCTGTAGATGGTAAAACCAATCCGTAACAGTGCCTTGTAATGTCTCCATGAACAGCCTGACTGCTACGTCTTCATATTCCATGCCTATCACACCATATGATATGCTGAAAGCTACAAAGTGTTCATCAAGTTAAACTCTCCCATCACTAAAGAATTGGGAGAAATTCTTCCTTGAACTATGTGGTAACTCATGTAGAGGTGGAGTTAAATTGAGTGGGCCAAAAGAGTTACCCTATGGGCTTTGAACTGCCATGATTTGATTATGGAAAGTGGGGATAACAAATTTGGGTGGAGAATGTATAGGTAAAGCTCTACTAACAGTAGAAAAAGAAGCTTTACCTTGTATTGGTGACCTGATATTGGTAGAAGGAAGACTCCTAGTTCATTGAACTTGAAGTTATGGAGGAAACAAATCGAAATTGCCCTGCTGCACCAACTCAAAAATAGGGTCAACAACACCTTCAACTCTCTGGCTTCTTGTATAGCATGGAGTTTCCAGATTGTAGAATAAAAATGGAAAATAACTGGCCTTGCTTCAGCTTAAATCTTGAAGCTTCAAACTGCACGCTTTTCCCCAGCGTCTCTGGTTTTGTAGCTCAGAGTATATAATAGAAATGGATAAGGCTATAATGATAATGGATAAGACACAAGTGATGCTTCAATGTGAAGCTTGAGGCTTCAAATTGCACAAAATTTATGTGTCCCTAGTGAAGAAAATGGATAAGAAAAAGAACTAAAACTGCTCATTCTTCTCTAGCGGAGTCGCCAAAAATTGTTGGCGTGGAGCTGGCAGAGAATTGACTTTTGAAATGAAATGCTCGATCTCTAGCATCTCTAGTTTTTTAGCTTAGAGTATATAATGGAAATGGATAAGGCTATAATGATAATGGATAAGACACAAGTGATGCTTCAATCTGAAGCTTGAGGCTTCAAATTGTGCAAAATTGTTATGTCCCCAGTGGAGTCACCAAAAACTGTTGGGTGAATATTTTGTCACCAGCTAACTGATGAGCAAAATAGGTGATTTCAACCATAGCATAAGGATATTGTTCGACCAAATGTGCAGGTTTACCACATCAAAAGGGGACAAATCTCTCCTCTCATCAAGGGGAGGTTCTCTATAAAATATGAGGGGCTAGATACTATATATATGTGCAAAAAATAACACTTAGGGGTAGGACTACACCATCCATCTCTCTTATTTTAGAGATGATGTTCACAGACAAAGGAGAAATCCTGGTGAAAACACTGAAGGCACTTCTCTTCTTTTAGAAGTAGTCTGCAGCAAACAGTAGTTCTTTCTGATAGGTAATTGATAAGTAAATGTAATAAGGGCACAATAACCAATAGAATGAGGTGTAGCACAAAGTCTGTACCTCAATAGCCTAAGAGTGAAATATGAAGGACAATGAGGGCATAAAGTCATCCCAAGGCCCTTTACATAGAAAGAAACTAAAATACACACACATAAAAGACAATTATGGCAGCACAAAGTCTCTCCACATTTGGCTTCAGGACACCTTCCTAATTACTTCCACTAATCCTACTTATTTCATTAAAATGGACAAGAATGAATTCAAAAAATAGACATAATAATAATCCCCTAAATGACACAAGCTATTATAGCACAAAGTCTGAAAGTAACATACTTTCTCATTCAAATAAAGAAATATGATTAACAATCTGAGCTCAAAGTCTCAGTAATCACCTTTCAATTTAGGTAGAGTTTTGCTTCTATAACTAAGAGATCTCCCTCTCATCAAATAGGAGATTACAATATATATCAGATAAGAAAGACTTGGCACTTTGTTTCATAGAATGGCCCATGCTACATTCAATGCTTTAAATGCATTTTTAGTTTTGTCAAGGGGCCATGCTAGAACAGGGCATCTACCTTAACTGTGGCATGTCAATTCATCTCAAAATATCTTCTCCTCGGCATGGGTCATCTGATCTTTCTCTAAATATGTACACAATTGTCCCCTCACTTTTATTCCAAGGGAGAAAAATAAGTTGCGCCTTTTAATGCTTGTGAGCTCAGATGTCTATTTGGTGGACTATTCCACCTACTGGAAATAACTCCTACATAGATATTTCTAGTCTTTCCCTCTTTCCTTTTGCAATTTGAGATCTCAAGCTATCTTTTCCCTTTTTGTTGGCTCTTTCGAATCCCTCTTCAGTTGGTCACTGAGTTTGTTTTCAGGTTTCGTGCCATATTTGAAAATCAATAGATATTTCATTACCCTAAATTTGACATCCGTGGGGACGTCATTGGTTCACTGGTTCAACGGTTCGGGTGGCCTTCTCAGCTCTTTGGTTCCATCACTTCTTTGGTTTATTCATTTCTTTGGTTCATTCACTTCTTTCCTTTCCTCAGAGCTTTCATTGAACCATTGAACCCGTTGAACCTTTGAACCATTTTGGTACAAGGTTCAATGGTTCATCCTTTTTCTTAAAAGCCTTTGTTTTCACTAAGTCTCTTGAGCTTTGAAATTCCTTAGATTTTATGTCTTTGGGACCCCCCAAAGAGAAGGTGTCCCTTCGGGCCTTGAAAAAGTTCCATTTCTTGGTCATCAAGAGTCCTCCACAAGGGTACCTACCCTTCAGGTTCCTTCAGATGGCCTTCTTCTTCAAATCCTACAGAGTCTGTAGAAACCAGCCTATAGAGTCCATAGAAATCAGCCTACAGAGTCCATAGAAATCAGCCTGAGGAGTTCTTAGATTCAAGCCTGAGGAGTCCATAGAATCAAGGCTATAGAGTCCATAGAAATTAGCCTATAAAGTCTGTAAAAATTAGCTTGCAGAGTCCGTAGAAATTAGCCTGCAGAGTCCATAGAAATCAGCCTGTAGAGTTTGTATAAATTAGCATATAGAGTCCATAGAAACTAGCCTGTGAGCCTTTGATCATTCCTTCAGCTTTATATCTTTGGAACCCCCTGAAGGGAAGGTGTCCCTTTGGGCCTTGAGAAAGGTCCATTTCCTGGTCACCGAGAGTCCCCCGCAAAGGTACCTGCCCTTCGGGGTTCTTCGAGCAGCCTTCTTCTTCAAATCCTTCAGACAAAATGTCTGAAGGAACCTTGGTTCAATGCCGAGGTTCAACCAAAAGGTCCATCGGCAAGCTTCAAACAAAGGATTGAACCATTGAACCTCACTTCCAAAGATTAAATGGTTCAACAGGTTCAAAGTTTCAATGACATTAGCAAGCTTAAAGAGTTAAGCGCTTCGGCAAAAGTTTAAGGTAGGTTCAATCGGTCAATTGAATGAATGGAATATAGTATTGAACCATTGAACCATTGAACCATTGAACCATGGTTGGTTCAATTGGTCAGTTCAATCAGAAGGTTTAAAGGAGTCCCCCAAAACCCAAAGGGCAAGTGCCCTTGCAGAGGGCAGTGAATAAAAGGGAACAAAAAGATGTCTTTCAGAAAGATTTTCTGTGGTGAAATTTTACAAGTGAAATCCTTCAGACAAATTATCCAAAGGAATTCCTTGAGACTGTAAGAGAGAGAGTGAGCTCTTGAAGAGATTTACTGTTTATGCCCTAGAGGTGTGGGAGCCCTAGAGGTGTGTAAGGAAGAAGACTTTGGCATCTTCTTTGTTGTATTTCCTTCTGGAAGAGTATTAATACATTGGGTATTGTCTCTCATATTTTGTGTTGTTTCTAAATTCTAGTTACTTGTTACTTTTGGTTTAATTCCGCATGTTAAGTTGCTTGTACATGGTAATCAATTGTGCTTCCTAGATCCTAATAGTGGAGTCAGAGCATGTTTGTTGTTCTAGATTCCTGACAGAGTGGTATCAGAGCCAGGGTGCTGGTTCATAGCTTGATACCACTAACAGAGTGGTATCAAAGCTAAAGTTATAGGGAGCAGGTTTGTGTTTGATTACAGGTCACTCTCAGGGGTTTCTGATTGAGTGGGAGTATAGCAATGGTAGAAGAAAGTACACTAAGAATGGAGGAATTGAAAAGCATGAATTATCAATTACGATGTTATGGAAAGAAAGATTAGGTAAAGAAAAATTGTTGGTTGGTAGAAGATCAGCATGAAGGAACTGAAGAAGCAGATGTTGCAAGTGTTGTTGCATAAGATGTTCTGGGATGTTCCTTGGATAAAGTAGAATCTTGTTTCATAGATTTTAATGCCTCTTTCCATGCAGCCCCAAATAGAGGGGTTGGTGAGCCTTGTCAAAGTTTTGGCAAAGGGGAAGTGCGACTGAAATTGTAGGCAGCCAACACATGGGTGTTGAAGAAGGTCATGCAGGTCCCAGTCTTGAAGATGCAGCTAATTTATTCAGAGAAGTTGGGTGATGAGGGATGCACAGGAACTCTTATAGTGGATGCACTTGAATTAGCAGGTGGTAAGAAAGTAGGTATCCTTTATCTATCTACTTATATTATTGATTCTTCTTCTGTTGTAAAGACGTGGCTTTATAGGCTTGGTCACATGAGCAAGAAGGAGATGCATGTTCTTAAGAGGAAGTCAGATGTCTTTGACAGACTTAAGAATTGGAAAACCTTGGTGTTCTTGGAGGAGATGATGGACAGAGATCAGCAGATGGGATTGGATATCTCTGAGTAGGGCAGTTTGGATAGGGTTTTGATTCAAAGTAAGCTCACGGGTAAAAAGTCATCACTCACAAGAAAAACACAAGTATCAGCATTGGTCAGGGAAAATCAGCATCAAATAGATAGGCACCGACGTCGATCATGTGTAGATAGGCAAAGTTGGTGGTGTCAGGCAGGTGGAGACCAACGTCGATAGGATAACCAGCATCGGTGACCTGGACAGTTGCATGAAACTGACATCGGTCGGATGCAGACTGTGTGGTGACCGAGGTTGGTCACTGGAACAAATTTTGGGTAGACAGCAAGCTATCAAGGAGTCTCAAATGCCCATGTGGAGGACTGAAAGGGTAAGTAAGCCTCAAATTCATTATTCCTCTTCTTTATACTCGTTTCTCACTGCAGAGCAGGAAGGATCCAGGAAACAGTGGGAGCATGGCATGATTTCTTTGGAGAAGAACCAAACGGGAGATTTAGTAGAGTTGCCAGCCGAGATAAAAGCATTAAGAGATGAATGGATTCCTTGGTTAAAGAATAGAGAGAATGGACACATGAGATGGAAGGCCAGGTCATATGGTCTTGAGGAAGCTGCAGGACAGTGGTACAGGTTTGACAGGTGGATGACAAAGCATGGCTTTAGTCAGTGTCATTGTAACCATTGTGTTTGTCTTACCAGGTGGATGATGGTCGCGACATTATCCTGTTACTATATGTGGAGGATGAGCTTGTTGTAGGTTCAAACATACAAGGTTTTGTTGAGCTAAAGGTAAGGTTAGTTTAGTGGTTTGCCATGAAAGATTTGGGAGCAGTGAAATTCTTTGGCATGAGTAATCCTAGAGATAGGGAAGATCACAAGGTGATGTTGTCACAGGATGATTGTGTGAAGGTAGTGTAGGATGCAGAACGAAAAGCACACCTATGGATGGATAGTTCACAGAACAGGGTTCCTAATCACATGATGAGGTTGAGTACATGTGTAATCCCTGAATTTGACCAAGTAGTGGGTGCTGTCAAAAAGTTTGTAGTCAATTTGGGAAAGAAGCACTGGAGAGCAGTTCAGTGGATTCTCAGGTATTTGAGAGGGACTAGTAGCAGGTCAACATGTTATGCAGGGTCAGGACTTTGAATGTGGCAGGTTACTTGGATGACAGGTGTTGCACCATAGGTTGTGTGGTGGTTGGTCTTCAAGATTGAGCTTGAAGAGGGATACAAGCTAGGAAACAGATTAGATGGTGTACAGGTACAAGTACAGTGCAGTTGTTTATCTCCAAGTGGGATATTGTTAGGTTATGGAGCTAAAAGTTTCACTGATACAAACATGGAGGAGGTTGTTGAGAGGTTTCTGAGTTGCAGAGCAACCAGCGTCGGTCTAATCAACTGACGTCAGTCATATCCAGTGTAGAGCAAATTGACATCAGTCAGGGATCAGTCGACGTCAGTCATCTCTAGTCAGACAGGGACTGACGTCGATCACCTGTGCAGTTCAAAACTGTGAATGTTATGGATAGTTTGTTAACGAACCGGTTGTTTGCATATAAAAGGCTAATTTTAGTCTTGGAGCTGCAGATCTAATTATTGTAATTAGATGTCTAATTATTGTTTGCATGAGATCTATTTAAGAGACTCATGGGCTGTATTGTAATTTGTTCTAGTTTGAGTTGAGCTTGGTTAGCTCCTTCTGAGAGTGAAGAGAGCAAGGGTAGCTCCTCCTAGTTCCATAGGGGTGTCGAGTGTGTATGATCAGGGATATCTACAGTTTGTTGCAAGATCAGGTAGAAGATCCATCGGGGTACTGGTTTGGAGAATCATAAGGACTTGGTGAGGCAAGGACAAGAGTTCTTCAGGGTGTAGAGAGATCTACATGGTAAGTAACATCATTGATTTGCATATGTGTGTGTGTGTGTGAGGTCAAAGGAGATCTGCGGGGTAGTAAGATCAAAGGTGACAGTAACACAACAAGTAGCAAGATCAGAGGAGATCTACTTGAAGTACGTTGAGTACTTAGAGTGCATGGAGTACTCAAATTTGGAGTGCGTGGAGCACTTGTGTACTGGCAGTAGTGATACTGACTGGTGGTACTGGCAGTAGTGATACTGACTGGTTGGAGGTGAACACCAACTTTGTGTTTGAGTTGTGTGTTGGGACCGTAAGAGAGAGAGTGAGCTCTTGAAGAGATTTACTGTTTATGCTTTAGAGGTGTGGGAGCCCTAGAGGTGTGTAAGTAAGAAGATTGTGGCATCTTCTTTATTGTATTTCCTTCTGGAAGAGTATTAATACAATTGGGTATTGTCTCTCATATTCTGTGTTGTTTCTAAATTCTAGTTACTTTTTACTTCTGGTTTAATTTTGCATGTTAAGTTGCTTGTACATGGTAATCAATTGTGCTTCCTAGATCCTAATAGTGGAGTCAGAGCATGTTTGTTGTTCTAGATTCCTGACACTTTGGGTTTTGGGGGACTCCTTTGAACCTTCTAATTGAACTAACCAATTGAACCAACCATGGTTCAACGGTTCAACGATTCAATGGTTCAATACTATATTCCATTCATTCAATTGACCAGTGGAACCTACCTTAAACTTTTACTGAAGCGCTTAACTCTTTAAGCTCGTCGATGTCATTGAAACTTTGAACCCGTTGAACCATTGAATCTTTGGAAGTGAGGTTCAATGGTTCAATGGTTCAATCCTTTCTTTGAAGCTTGTCGATGGACCTTTTGGTTGAACCTCGGTGTTGAACCAACCTTGAAATTGCCTAATTGTTAGGAACTTGTTTCTTTGTGAGAGCTCACCTGTTGAAGTCGTTGAACCTACGAATCCCTTAGTTAAAAAAGCTTGAATAATGAAGAATTTGAATACTCAGAACAATTTTTGAGAATGGAAGAGATAATTTTGGCCTACAGGACCAAAATAGTTCATATGTTGTCCCAAAAATGAGTGACAGATTTTGGGAACAACAAAATGATTCATAGACCTCCTTCTATGCTTCAAATCATTGCCCGTCCATAGAATAATAATTAACTTTAGCTTCTCATCAAAGGTTCACCACATATTCACACTTATCATGCCACATCTGATCTAATAGGGCACTTGTAAGGCTTAAAACTGACTAGGCCACTTTATTGGCTCTAATTTGGGCACACATTACTTTCTTATTAGTTCTGAGCCCTTTGAAAAATCCATCTTAGCTCATACAATTGGATCTACTCACCTGAGAAAATTCATGTCATTGATCTTGATCCAAAGGATCAAATGCTATTGGCTATCTATAGGTCATGTACCAAAATGGTGCCACATCACAACTTTGTGGGCTCTTTACATCTTGCTCTATCAGCCCTATCAAGTTAACATGCTCTTGCCAAGTGGTAGTCCCACATTCATTCTAGGTTTTGTTGAAAATTATTGACTTAATACGCATCGTAGATTGGATTGTGTACACTTGAATGTGTACCATCAATCTTTAGGAATGTGTTAGATCTTTAGCCTATGACCATGTATTGACTTTTTGAATGTGCTCTCATACCATCAGATCTAGCTTGGGTGAGCAAATATGCTCCATTAGATCATGATCTGAGGGGTGGAGCATTATTGGATACTACTTGTACTTGGCCCAGAGATGTGCCACTTGGCAGCCCCAATACTGTTGGCTATCTATAGGTCATGTACCAAAATGGTGCCACTTCACAACTCTGTGGGCTCTTTACATCTTGCTCTATCAACCCTATCAAGTTAACATGTTCTTTCCAAGTGGTAGTCCCACATTCATTCTAGGTTTTGTTGAAAATTATTGACTTAACACACATCATAAATTGGATTGTGTACACTTGAATGTGTACCATCAATCTTTAGGAATGTATTATATCTTTAGCCTATGACCATGTATTAAATTTTTGAATGTGCTCTCATACCATAAGATCTGGCTTGGGTGAGAAAATGTGCTCCATCAAATCATGATCTGAGGGGTGGAGCATTATTGGATACTACTTATACTTGGCCCAAAGATGTGCCACTTGGCATCCCCATAAGATTTTTGAGGTTATCTGTAAACAATCCTAATTGCTTGAGTGCCCTCACACTATGTGGTGGCACCTTATTCTTCTTAAAATTTTGACCTATTCCACTCATAGTTGGATAATCCTCACCTAAGCAAATTTGAGCCATAGATCTGCCTCTATTTAAATCCCAATGACTACTTTCTATGCCTTAAAATTGATGTCCACGTGCCTGTCAAAAGACATTTGCAAGACCATCACATTTATGCAATTAGAGAAAATTTATTTAGAGCTTTGCTCATTGAGGTTTTTATATTTGGAATTCTTGTTTGCATTTGGCCTTTTGGTCTTCGACATTCCTATTTCATAATAATCCTTCTCTTTCAAGCCCTTTGGACCACAACATTTCTTCAAGGCTTTTATTCTGCAAGAATTTAGTCTGTAAGCTTTTTTATTCTCGACACTTATGATCCCAAGCCCTTTATCTATGACATTTTTATCTTCATCAAGATAATTACTTTAGATATTTTATCTAATACAATTTCCCTACAGAATCAATCTTTATTGGGCCCTTTTACCATGTACCTTTTGTTAGGATAATTGTTTTAGACATTTTGTCCAAAATAATTTCCCTGAATAAAATGAGCTTTGCATTTTTCTTAAATAAATTAAACTTTACACTTTTCCCAAAATAATGGAATTTTGTCAAGATTTTTTTGTGAACAAAATGCCTAGAAGAATTCAACTTTTAAACTTTTTCTAGTGGACAAAATGTCTGACGAAAATAAGCCTTCAAGTTTTTTATCGTGGATAAAATATCTAAAATAAATAGGTCTTTGAAACATAGAATTTTCTCAAACTTTTTACATGGGGAAAATGCCCAAAGGAAATAGACCTTTAGAACTTTTACATGGTTAAAATTCCTGAAGGAAATAGTCCTTTTGAATACACTAAGTAAAGACTAAATTAGTACTTAGCCAATTCAACATAAATCTTGACCTTTGGCTTTGATACTCAACTCAAGTTGGACTTAGGCTTTTACACTTGACAAGGGCTTAATTGCTTCAACACAATTTTGGGAACTAATATTGGCTCTCACTTGGGGATGCACACCCCATACAGGTGTGCAAAGAACCCCAAAACATAAGATTTGATGTCAATCCATTGGGTCACAGAGTCAATACTTAGCAATATATTAGCAAAAATTCATGGAGGCCCAAAAAAACAAGGCAACCTTAACAAAAATAGATCAAGAGGATCTGGAAATGAACACAAGACAAAATCATGAAAGGAAACTATACAAACAAGGCCCAAAGTAGATAGGTGACAAAGCAACAAAAGAATAATGCAAAAAACACTATACAATATGTACATAATTATAGGCTCATTCAAGGAAATGTTTTAGATATTCACTAGTAACTAGTGTCTCCAAAATTTTATCATCCCTTAATCTCTTTAACTTTTCCAGTAGCTTAGTGGCCAAGATGAAGTAAACCAATCTTTGTACTTACCTGAAAGGTTTGTTACTAGGTTTTGATAGGATGACAATTTGAAATAAATCCTCTTTACATGATCTCAAATAGGGATAAGACCATGCTAAAATATTTTGTTACTCCTTTAGCAGTTGTAAATGAACTTGTTTCTCAACTACAATCAAGGGAGTACCAAGCAAGAGTGTACCATAATCAACAATGTCATTTGTGCACTCAAAGTATTGTTTGAAAAAAAACTAAAAGATTTCATCCTTAGGGGCATAAAAGACAACCCCATCTCCATCAAATGACATTCCCCAAACAACACCTTTATTGTTTTCAAACTCAACAACAAGAATAGTTGGTTTCTCAACAACATCCACATTCCCAATAGAGTCACCTAATTACACATCCATGTCCAACACTTCTTTCAAAGTAGACTTTAGATATTTAATTACATCATGATTGGGTAACTGATTTGCTTGTGTCATACTATTATCATAAGCAAATTCATACATTGAGACCTTCTTGACCACACTCCAAAACTGATCAACAGAGTAGCATTCATCATTTCCATGGAGGCAAAAAACTAACATGGGGAGTCTTGATAATTGAACATCAAAATATCATCATCATCAGATGTAGACTCAATATCATATGCATCTTCATCACTTGGTCCAACATTATCCCACAGGGGATGTGCAATGAAGCACCTATCACACCATTCAATGTCAAAATCATAATTCACAACATTTACTTTGGTGTGTAATAGATCAGGCACTTCTATTTTGACCTCCAAACTTGTATCCTTCATCTTTGATGAATGCTTAGGGGTGAGACAAGTTGTTTTTATGAGTCACCTTTAAAGGATGATCTCAATCATTCTAGCTTTACAATCAATAAAACACTCAAATCTGAAACTTAAGATAGATATTCAAAATAGACACTAATCTTCCCTAAAACTAGATGATAAAAATGAAGTTACCACTAGAATCAAAATTCTAGAATATAAAAATTAATGAGTTGATTGTGAGACATGTTGAAATTAAACTTGTTGAAGCTTATCAATGAGATACAATGCAAAGACACAAAAAAATTCAAAATAATGTTCAAAAGGGAAAAAAACACCTTTCAACATGCAACTTTAACAGCCCTTTGCAATAAATTCAACTAATCTCAATTTGTCAAATCTCTCAAATCTTGGCATGTCCCTAGTGGAGTGATGCAACATTGACAGCCAAGATAGTCTGAATATAACAAATAACAAGCAAAGAACCTTCAAACTTGAAATACTTATAGCTCTCTACAAGAGTCCCCAACAACACACAAGTACCTAGGATTTTAGTTTAATCCCTGATAATGGTGCTAGAAGAGTGTTGGTTCCCAGTTGTACAACCTATATTCTTGGCCTTACACACTTGAGAGAAAATGGCAAGAAATGATGAAAAACTCGCTAGTATGTTATTATAGCCAAGGATGGGTTTGGAATCAAGACTGGACTATATGCAAAAAATGACTGAGAGGCACCTATAGAGGGTATGGTCAGCTCCCTGCTACTTCTAGCTCTACTTGAACCAAGGTGAGAGGACCTACAGGGTAGCTTGCTCATGTAGAGAGATTCTATAATTCAACTACCATGGGGATTATTAGCACAAAGAAACACAAATATGACTAGGGCACAACCAAACTTGTTCAATCCACTCAAGAAGGGTTGTCACACGGAATGAACAAATACACTAAGTCACATACAAGCTACACAAAACAGATATGAAATTGACTGCAATCTTCATTCTAAATAGTTTTTCAATAAAGGGCTGAATGAAAAACTATAGTGTTGGGTATTTAAAGCACAATATGTAGACACATGTTAAGTATATAGTATTTATGCATCTACAGGCAAATAACACTCATAATATGCAACTAGGTGTAGTATTTATATGGTAAGATAGGGTAAAATAGTTAGTTATTGATAAAAAGGGGGTGGTGTGCTGGTGGTTTTCAAATAACAAGGATTCTTTCAGCATTCATGACATCATTTATTACAAAGACATAGAAAACTTAAATGCAAGCTAATGGAACTATTAGGAGTGATTTTCACTTATTGGTGCCAATGAAATGCAAATATCCAAATTATCCTTGAAATCCTAGAACATACACTAAAACTAGAATCTCACCTATTTTTCCCATTAAATCCATAAACCTAGGGTGCCCTAACTAGCTATTCAGCAACATATTCCTAAACATAATGCATAAAGGGATTTATAATCTAAATCTAAGCCTAAGATGACAACTAGTAATGAGCATAGAATAAGATATCCAATCAAAAACATTTATAAAACACATTAATGCACTTCATCAATAGAAAATAGTATAGAACCACAAGCATTTTCATTAACTTTGCAAGAACATATTACACACATCAGAGTTTAAAAATGTTGTCGTGGGGACAAACATGGTGGATTTGCTCCATGTTGGACAAGGGAGACATATAAACATACTCTTAGAGCTTGCTAATGGTTGTACAACTACAACCACCTTAGCAAGAGAGGAAAAATACACAAGTAGTGATCCCAAAATTTTGAAGAGCCTATACTTAGGAAAACATGGATGAACACAATGACCAATACAATGGCTAACCAACCCCTTGAATAAGAGACAAGCCTTCTATTTATACATTCTAATCCTGGGACTGTGGGTCACAAATTTCAAAATTGCAAATCAGCCCTTCAAATCCTCCAAGATGCTTCCAGTTAGAAAATTTTCCTTTGCCACACCTAAAATCTTCATGTAACTATAAGGAAAATGATTGTTGTAACTACCTTTACAAGGAAAGATGAATATTTGGAGCACATCCTTTGATTTCATGGCTGGAGATGCCTTTCACATGAGTTAGAAGAAAAATATTTGTGGTGGAGGCAAATAGACTTTATCCTCATGTGCAACCATCTAGAGAAGCTCTTGATCACTCACTTGCACAGTTGGAACTTCCTAAATAGTTGTCTTTCCTTTAGTGCATGCCACGGAACAACCTTGCTTTTGTAATGATGGCACACAAATGATCTATGGTCATGGTATAAAAAAAATGGTCTATGGTTATGATTGAAAAATATGCTCTAAAATGACTCATAGACCTCCTTTTGTGCTTTAAATCATTGTCCACCCATGGAAGAACAATTAACTTTAGCTTCTCAACCAAGGTTCACCACATATCCACACTTTTCATGCCACATCAGATCTAATTAGGTACTCATAAGGCTTAAAACTGACTAGCTACTTCATTGGCTCTAATCTAGACACATGTCACTTTCTTATTAATTCTAAGCCTTTTGAAAAATCCATCTTGGCTCACACTATTAGATCTGCTCACTCGAGAAAACACATGTCATTGATATTGATCTAAATGATTGAACACCATTAGCTATCTATAGGTCCTGTAGCCACTTGGAAGTTCCATAGGTTCTCTACATCTTGCTCTATTAGTTTTATCAGGAAAATGAACTCTTGCCAAGTGGCAATTCTACATTCATTTTGGGATCTATTAAAAAGTCTTGACTTAATATGCTCCATAGATTAGATTGTGTACACTTGAATGCATATCATCAATCTCTGGTAACATGCTCAATCTTTAGCTTATGACCATGTATTAACTTTTCAATTATGCTCTTATGCCATCAGATCTAGCTTGGGCAAGTAAACGCACTCTATCAGATCATGATCAGAGAGGTAGAGCATTATTAAATACTACCTATACTTTGCCCTGGGGATGTTTCCCTTGGTATCCCTATGGGATTTTTGAGGTTCTCTGTAAATAGTCCTAATTTCTTGAGTGCCATTGCACCACATAGTGGCACCTTATGCTTCTTGACGTATTCCTCACTCAAATAAATGTGATTCATAGATCTACCTCCATTTGAATCCCAATGACTACTTGAAGTGCCTTAACATTGGTTTATATGCACTTATCAAAAGATGTCTATGAAACCGTCATATTTATTCAATTTAGGCAAATTTATTCAGAGCTTTACTCATCAAGCATTTTATCTTCAATATTCTTATTTGCATTCATCCTTTTGGTCTTTAGCATTCCTACTCTTTCGGCCCCTTTAGACTGCAACATTTCTTCAGGGCTTTTATTTCACAAGAATTTGGTCTATGGGCTTTTTTTATTCTCAACACTTCTACTTTCAGGCCCTTTGTCTACGACATTTTTGTCTTCATCAGGACAATTAAAATAGGCATTTTGTCTAATACAATTTCCTCAAAGAATAGATCTTTGTTGGGCCTTTTTGCCATGAACCTTCCATCAGGACAATTATTTCATACATTTTGTTCCTCAAAGAAATTGAGCTTTACATTTTTCTTAAAGAATTTGAAGTTTACATATTTCTCAAAATAATGAAATTTTGTTAAGATTTTTGTGCGAACAAAATGCCCATAAAATTTTGGCTTTCAAAAAAAAATTCATTGAAAAAATGTCCAATGAAAATAAGCCTTTGGGATTTTTACCGCAAATAAAATGTCCAAAACAAATAGGTCTTTGAAACATAGAATTTTCTCAAAATTTTTGGGTGGGAAAAATGCCCAAAGGAAATAGTCCTTCCACATGCACTAAGTAAAGAACAGATTAGCACTTATTCGATTCAACATAAATTGTAACCTTTTCCTTTGATACTTGACTTGGGTTGGACTTAGGCATTTACATTTGACAAGGGCTCAATTGCTTCAGTGCAATTTTGGGCACTAACAAGGTGCGAGGAAAATTCTGCCACAAGTGGACAATTCTATAAAAATGAACTTATTTTAGAGTCACAAACCTGTCCATAAAATATGTAAGCTAACCTAAAGCCATGGGAGAATTTGAAAATGATATTAAGTTATATGGGTAAAGACTAGGAAGATCTTGTGTAACAATAACAAAAATTTGTAAGGGTTGGGATTAAATATGATAGAATGGCTATGAGGAATGGTGAATAATATTCATTATATATAGGGTACATATTCCTAATGATAGGCACCGTTCCATAATGAATATTCCATCATAAAGCCTATATATAAAACTACCTAATCACTTGATCGACCCATATTTATCTATAAGGAACCCAACAGAGCTAGTCCTGCTCAACCCCCTAAATATATAGATATGTGAGCATAAGTCAATTAGGTTAAGTTGTGGTCACATTACACATTTTCAAGTGTATACTACCAAATATGAGTATCTACACTTTGGACATTAAAAAAATAATGGGTTATGGAGTTGAGAAAACACCAGAGTGATGTGATAAACTATGTATACCACACATTGAAATAATAATTCCAAGTAGTTCAGAGTGTGTGTACATTGAATTTTTTGAGCAAGGGTTTTTAACCTTCTCTTACCTAAAATTGATGATACAATTACATGCAAGCTACAACCTCCATTTAATATAGCAAGATGATGAGAGACAAAAATACATAACTTTATCACAAGTGTGTAGGATATGACTCAATGAATCTCAATTTGAAGTAGGAAGAATGATTATATTTGATGCTTAGGTTTTATATAGGTCTTGATCTTGATCTTTATATTATTTTTCATGATCCCCCTTATTCTATAAATTATTTACCATGACTTGTATATATAGGGTGCTCTAGGAAAATTTAGGCACTTGTCAACTAACTTTGAAATGGTAAGAAGTGAAAATAAAGTCAAAATATTAGTGACATCGAGTAAAAGGACCCATAAAGGCAAAATGGACAGAGTCATACAAGGCGTGTGTTTACACATATCAGACTCATGCAAAGTGAAAATCTAACCTAGAATGAACAAAGGCTCAGATCTTAATGAGGAATATGATAACAAGTGAGACTTAGTCTA
This sequence comes from Torreya grandis, assembly GCA_037957365.1. Taxonomy (NCBI): domain Eukaryota; kingdom Viridiplantae; phylum Streptophyta; class Pinopsida; order Cupressales; family Taxaceae; genus Torreya; species Torreya grandis. Next base: position 3,365,316 of record JARHVA010000633.1, on the reverse strand, counting down.
AGGATGCCAATGGATTGATTTTGTTAAGTTTTATACTTTATTTTAAGGCTCAAGGGATAAATGAAGACTAATGTGGCGTTGGTTAAGTCATATAAATAAGTTGAATCACATGGAGTTTTAATGTACTTGAATCAAGTACTAATTATTATAAATAACTAATACTCGTGATAGATCTTTTGAATTTTGAATTTGAAAAGAGAGCATATGAATGAATATAATTGCTTAGTATTTATCCCAAATGTCACAATAAATTACTTTTGAAACTTAATTTTTAATAGGTACTAGAACATAGCCAACTCTTATTTGGGAGTCATTAGAGCCCAATCCACTTCTTGATCTAGGGAGTATAATTTTTTTGTTCAAGGTTGATCAAGTTTATTTAAGTTCGCTCATTTAAAAAAATGAATATATGCCCCCCTTTGAGGTGTGGAAAGATGAATTGTTTTGCAATCACTCATCTCAAAATATGACATTAAGTGCCTCATATGTTAGGGAAATAATATATATAAAGTGTCAATATATTAAAACATATGTTATGAATTTGAAAATAGTCATTACCATAGAATTATTTTAGAATAAATGAATTAGCATCTAATCATGATCCATATTATCATGTAAAAGTGTCACATAACATAGGAAAGATAGTATTATATCAAGCATAATGCAAAAGGGTATGATGCTCTATAAAGCAAAACAAGATGGGAACAACTAGTACACCCCAAATGTGATTAATGTGCCCATAGTTGGGCCAAATATAGTAATGATAACATGCCCTCGCAAATTACATTGGATGTATAAGTGATAATAATTCCATATATGTATCATAGGACAATTAATCGATGTTCAATACAAGTGGGTATGTTGATTATTAGTATGCAATATGATAAGAACAACTAAGATGCTACCATATGTGACTCTAGGAATATATATAGAAAGATATGTTCATGGAGGCTCGATTGATTTACTCATCCTTCAATTAGGATGACATGGTAAAAGGTGAGATCTAAATGCCCTGTTAAATCATAGTATCAAAGATAGTCATGTGTTCATGTTGATAACCATGTGGTATAAATAAATACATGATATAGTGCATAGGTGGATACATCCTTTCATAGGATGCTAAATGTGTATGGGGCAACTATATGTTAGAGGTAAAATCACTGAGAGGTGGGGGGGGATCAAGGGTGAATCAGTGAGCCTAGATAATCCAACTTCAATTTCAAACCTTTCTTAACTCTTAGTCAATTACCACAAGCATTCATGAAGCATACACATCATTCATAGCAATGAACAAGAGAGACAATGTAAGATCAAGCACATAACACATGACATATGTGGAAAACCCTCTTGGGGGAGAAAACCCACTAGAACCTATAATTGGAGTATTGTCCCGTAATAACAAGAACTAATATAGACCAGCTGCAACTGATCAAGTAACTACCATCCCTTATTTTAGTAAGACTGAAATCCCACAAGGAGCTACTACACTTGTCTAGTTGAGTTGCCATAATAACTAGACTTATAGCAAGTTTCACCTTGAAATGAGGTTGCAACCCCCTAGTTGTTGAGCAGCCACAACAACACCTATGAACCACTCCACCTTTGAACTAATGTCTTCAACACCCAATGATGGACCTCTGATTATCACTCTTCACCTTCTTAGCAACAACTTTGTCACCACATTAACAATATGACCAAATGGTCATACACACAGACCTCAATATTATCTAATCAATAATCCATCCATTGATCACACTTGTTTTCCATCACCTCTCAATACTTTGCTCTAAACCACATACACAAATCACTCTCAAATCTAGAAACCATCATCTTTGGTTTCACTATTTATAGAGCATTCATGATAATCAACATCTTAGCCAGCCAATAGGCATGCCTTAACCCTTAAGGCATTTATCACATCAATACATATCACAATACCATCCACATAGGTCGGTCATAGAACCCATGGGCCACCCTTAAGCAACTACATGTTTCAAATAAGCTCTTGTAGCTCTTATATGTCTCATGGAGATCTATTCACCAATTTAGCACTTCATCAAGCAAAATAGAACATAGGACCACTTGAAATTACATAGTTACACTCCAAATTAAGCCTTTGACATTCTCAAATGCTTACATTCATCATTGCACTCTTATGTGCAAGCTCAATCAACTCAAACAATAGCCTTATTCATAAGGACACCATGAATGAACACATAGTCAACTTTTTAAGCATTATTCATACTCAATTTAGATTGACCACACCTCTAAAAACCATATATATTATCCTCATGGATTTTACAACACTTTATAATAGCTAAGTCATCATGAAACATCGAAACAACATCAACACAAGCTCAATTACCCTTTTCGGGTTATTTGCAGAACATGCATAAACACAGTCAACTTTTAACCTTCATAACTTTGACTATACAAAATTTCATATCTTCAAATATATATTTTCAAATGTGCCTTGGATTCCTCTACAATTTTTATTTTTACAACACCATCAAATTCATCCTGGATCAAAAGTTATAGCCAAAATATAGAGCACTAGTTTTTCCTTTGTTAAATTCAAATATTCAAATGCAAACAGTCATAGTTAAACCTCAATCACTTTGCTATCATATTGTGTCCTAAATTCTTAGATAAATCATGCACCATATATATTCTTTTAAATTTAATGTATATTTCACCAATTCCCAAATGTTAAACTTCTAATAGCTGACCCCATCTTATGTAATCTTACAATATTGACTCAACATGCACCGTCGATCTCTACGGATCAGCTAGGTCTTTATCATGCAGTGCACACCATTCAATAAAAATATAATAAAACTCACTCTTAATTAAATCCTTATCCTTTAGCTTTTCTCAACATTAAATCTCAAGCACTTGTCCTCATCTCACTGCCTCTTAACATCATGGAATGAACATGTTCTATCGATCCTTTTTTAAGGAGCTCGATCTTTACTCAGTTTAAGCATAAAAAACTTTGACCCATTTGAATTAATATGAACCATATATATATATATATATATATATATATATATATATATATATATATATATATATATATATATATATATACCATTGAATATCCATATGGTCCAGATATTTAACATCGTGTAAAAATGACTAAGTATGGGGACGATTGCTTTTCTGCCTGGAAGGCCAACTTTGGACCTCAATAAATTTTGTTGCGCTTAGACGTATGATCTAAAATTTGGACCATATGATCTCCTCACATAGAAGAATCCAACCATGTGAAAAAATAATCCTAAAACATTTGTGCATGTGAGATATAACTCCATTAATTTTCTCACTCAGATTTCTTTTTGCCACAACTATGTCAAGAATTGCCTGGAAGACCAACTTTGCACATGCATATCTTTTGATGCACTTCATCACATGATCTGAAATTTAGTAAAAATCAACTAGGCATAAAAAAAGAAACCCATATGACCATTTTATCCTTTCACCCTCACACATGTGAAATATAACAATATCAAAATGCCTACTCAACTTTTCTTGCCGCATTGCAAATTTGGCTAAGTATGGGAAAACACTATCAAACTGCTTGGGAGCCCAAATTTTCACTTGCATATATTATGTTTCACTTCATTGTATAACCTAAAATTTATCACATAGAAACTAGGAAAATTTTTGATCATAAGCATATGACTAACTCCCCCTGACTCATCCACACATGGCAATTATGATGTCATCAAACTACTTAGATTTTCTACCACTGGACCCAAAATGTCTAGATAAAAACTATGGACTACCAGATGAATTCCACTCATGCACACAAGCACTCAAAGCATAAAATATATCTTATGGGACCTCTTTCACATACTCAAATCATCATATCCATCCTTAATCATCCTTGACCATGTCGAAATAGAAGATCAACCAAGCCAACTACAAACATACTAGGACAAGCACATGGCACACTTTGTCATTGTCACTTAGACTAACAAGGAACTTCATCCACTCGCCTTGACAACTTCATGACATCATTGATAACTCTCCAAAACTACATGCCTCGAATGTATGTAACCACTCAAGAGTAACAAGGTATGGCCATATAAAATGTATGAAAATTGATCATTTGTCATGGTATGTAAGATATGGATTTGAATAAACAATCTAAGCCCATATGGCACAAATGTGTGATATACTCCATAATTATGATATTTCAATAAGGAACATGTTTGGGTATGATGCCCCCATAGGCATATTATGTGAAGATATAATCAATAAGGCCCATGTGAAAGAAACTATGGGCATCATGCCCCCATAAGCAAATATGTGTCATGTATATCAATGTATAAAATCAATTCATGTAAGTAGCAAGCATGAGAATCATTTGTGCCTATGACATAGATGGTTCTGTTGTCTCTACTTTAGGTGGAGATTAGTATTCAAGGTTATTATCAACAATAAGTGGTTCAGGGATTTCTTTAATATGGGATCAAATTCTGACTTGGATACATATTTTGGGAATTACATAAATGTCCCCTACTCTATGGTTTGGAGCACCTATGAAAATGGGTTAAAAATAGAACAACATTAAGGTTTGGTTTTGATTTATGGATATGGTTTTAAAATAAGAGGGTTCAGACCTTCCTTCTTCCCTACCCTTCATATTAACTAGTTTTTTTAAAAGTAGTTTCTAAAAATCTCTTCTTAAGGGCCTCAATATGATTTATGTCCTTTTAACAACAACAATAACTCTTTTTAAAGAGTCTAGGTCAAATAATATTATCTTAGTTTAGATATTTTCTCATAAATTAAAAATATATATCTTTCACATCATATTCAAAGGAAGCTTGGTCATGGAGTCCAAAACTTAGAATATTTTTTAGTACTCCTCTAGAGGCATGTCTTTTTGAAACACATGCATCAATTGGGCATCTTAGGAAATGTTATGGTCTTAATTTTCACCCATGGGGAGAGTTCTTCAGGCTCCCTCTGACTAAGCCAAAAAATGGGAACAACCTCAGGATGTGGGTGTCCTATGGTGAGGTTGAGCCTCCGAAGAAGGTCAGCTTCCTATTGGATATATAACCTACACTAACCTCTGACTTGGAAAAGGGAGAGAAAAAGACACTAATTGCATACAAACATGTAAAAATGAGGCGATGCACCAATGTTTTGAACACTTATGCTTACATGAGACACACTATAGGACACTTTCAAGACTACTAAACATCACTTCATTCACTCTTTGAAAAGCTTCCACATAAGTGTTTCACTAAAAGGCAAGAACTGGCTATTAATCTAGCATAGGAGGGTAGTTTTCCACTTCCAAACTAATTGACAAACTATATATGCACTTAGAATGACCTATGGGAGCTACTAAACACTTCATGAAGGTGAGGGAATTCAGATAGAGGCAAAGGAATGTCAAGATGCAAAACACCGGAAGCATTCAGTTGATTACCAAACCAAGCAACTTAATATGCGAAAATTAACCAGAATCACAAGTAACTAGAATTCAGAATAACACATGATATGAGAGACAATACACAACTTGTATTAATACTTATACAGAAAAGAATACAATAAAGAAGATGCCACTTCTTCTCCACCACCTCTTCAGAGGCTTGCCACACCTCAAGTGAACAGTAATTCTCTCCTCAAAGCTCTCTCTCTCAGGTCCCAACACACAACTCAAACACAGAGTTGGTGTTCACCTCCTGTGCTCCACGCACTCCACAAGTACTCAAAGTACTTCAAGTAGATCTCCCATGAACCTGCAATAACCTGCACCTCAATAGACCATACTTATGGAAGGAACTCCTTGCCTTCCTCTCTGCTCTATCCGAGTACACACCTGTACTCCAAGTAGATCCTGCCTGATTCTACTCCCTGTTGTGTTGCTGTCCTATCTGATCTTGCACACCTGCAAATCAACCCGGTTTTGCACACCTGTGAACCTTGACCTTGCACACACATACACCTGCAGATCAACGATCTTACTTACCATGTAGATCTCCTATATAGGCCATGCACCTGTGACCAAGATCCTACACACCTGAAGAATCTTGCTGACTCTCCAAAACCAGCACCCACCTTGGTACTGCTGTGGAACTAGGAGGAACACCCTTGCTCACCTCACACACAGAAGGAGCTAACTTTGCTCAACTCAAACTAGAACACTTTTCCAATACAACCATGAGTCTATTATATAGATCTCATCCAAACAATGATTAGACATCTAATTACAATAATTAGATCCGCAGCTCTCAGTCTAAAAATAGATCTAATCATGCAAACACTTGGTTCGTTAGCTAACTGCCCGTAATAAGCTCGCAGTCGAACCACACAGGCGACCAACGTCGGTCCCTGTCTGCCTGGGGGTCGCCGACGCCGGCCGATATCTGACCGACGTCGGTTGCATTCCTGTCTAATCCTGCCGACGTCGGTTGGCCAGACCAACACCAGTTTCTTCTGACACTCTGCAACTCATCCTGCAACCTCCTCCATGTCTGCATCAGTGAAGCTTTTAGCTCCACAACCTAACAAGGAAATCATGGATTCACTTAACCACATCAATAAACTCATAAGACACACTTTTAAATCAACTTGTAAATGGAGGAGTTCAGTCTCTATTATATCAAATAGGTGTTACAGTGCAAAATTGGTATAGCCAAATCATAAGAGTCTCTGCCTCTAAGAAAAATATCTGAGAATCATCCCTTTTCAATGGGAAAGAAAATGGAATATATAGAAGAAAGGGGAGAGAGAAGGAACTAAATAGACAACCATTAATAAATGTGACCCAACCACTTTTGATCAATTAGCATCAATCTAAAGATGTTGAGTCATAATTCATCAAACAGGAACAAGTCCCTAAGGACATTGAAACACTAAATGCCCCACTATCTTCCTCAATCATGCTTGATGTTCTTCACATTATCATGCAGTTACTTGGGCTTGCTCCTTGATGTTTCTTGTAACATTTCTTGCATAGTCACCATTCTACCATTACTTCTAAATCCTGAATATGGATCTATTATGGATGAAAACCAATCACCCTATTGGTTTTCATGTAGTCATGATTATAAATTAAGATCCATAGGCTGGGGTTTTTGAATCTGAAAGAGAGTAAAACCTACGTCTAAAAGCTCTTGAAAAGTTTTATAGGGCTTTAATGGCATTAGATGGATTTTTAAGGTCTATCCTAGTAACTTAGATCATATTTGATATTGCATTTATGTATTTTACCTACTCAAGGTGGCAAAATATTTTGTCTAACATATCTACCTTCATGGCATCCTCTCAGGCTGTTTGTTCTATTTAAACACATGATTGTTGAGAGCTTAGACAAGTGTCTGCACACTAGGCTTCCATGAAACTTGATTAAATTTGCCTCATTTATCCTCATAGGAGTCCTCTAACTTTAGCCTTCATCCTTGATCATCGATCTTTGATCTACCCATTAGATCATGCTACTTGGTGTCCTCGCATTCATCTTATGGACCCTGTAGTTAGATCCCCATCTAGCTCATGCACTTTTACCATGTGGTGACCTCGTATTTGATCTAGGATCCTTAAATTTTCCACCTTTGATTAGCTTGAATGTACTCCATTGATTCGTTTGGACCCACTGACCTCATCGATCATCATGCACCATCGATCTTCTTTTGTATAATTAAATGTGCTTCATTGATCTATATGGACCCACTAACCTCATCAATCACCCATACGCCATTAGATCTTAACTCAAGCCCCTGAGATCTTGACACTTGTTAGCTCTGCATTCATCCTCAGGAACATTTGAATCTAAATGACTACTTCCCATGGCTTTAACTTGATGTCCCCATGCACGTCTCATTTTGCTAGTTCAACTTTAAAGACTTGTATCTTGAGATAAAAGACTCAACGAGGCACCAAATTTGTAGGGGATAATCTCAGGACAAAGAACATCATGCTCATGCAAATTTACACTTTAAGCTTACTTAAAGTTTTTCAAAGCTTTACAAGTGACTTGATTTTCCCTGCAGCCTATTTGCTCCTTGTACCATTGGATTACTCTTCAATCAGGAACCTGCTCAGCTTCTTACCCCAAACCCATAAAAGTTTCATATGTAGGCCAAATTTGGCCAACATCTTTGGTGACTCAACTGGTAAGCCTACCTGCTATGATTGATAACTTAGCTTATTTATGGATTCTTGAACTCATGAACAAACACAATTCTAGACCATGACTGCAAGAAACCTGTTTAACTGAAATAAGATAACAATCCCACCAAGGCAAGGAAAGAAACATAGAAAACAAGGAAACTAATCTAACAAAACAATTATGCAAACAAAGCACTTATTTAGGACAAAAAAAAGCAAACTAATGTGCTAAAACAACACTTGGAGGAAAACAAGATAACTAATCATGTACAGGGAACTCAACTTCCTTAATAACAATGTTTCAAATGTATCCCATTAACTGGGATAGGAAGCTCCTCGCCATCCATTTTTGTGAGTTGAAATGCATTGTGGGATTTGCAAATGGAGATTGTGTATGGACCACTCCAAAAAGAGTCAAACTTTGTATGCCTCCCTGGCTTAGCTTTGTCCTCGTTCCACTTGAGGACTAAATCTCCTTTTTTAAAACTTCTTGAAGAAACTCTTTTGTCAAAGGATCTCTTCACCTGTACTTAATCAACTTCCATGGCCAACATGGACTGATTTTGAACTTCCTCCAGTTCCATAAGCTCAACATACCTAATTTCCATTGGTTCATTCTCCAACATCTCAAGTTGATGTGTTAGTTTTAAAGTAGGAAATTCAAGAGAAATAGGCAATCTCTCTTCTTTACCATATACCAACTTGTATGGAGAGTTGGATATGGATCTTTTGTAGGTGATCCTATCAGCCCATAGAGTTGGATTGAGCTTGAGGTGGCATGACCTCTGATTATCTTCTATAGTCCTCCTTATGATCTTTAACAGATTCTTATTTGTGGACTCAGCTAGGCCATTACCATGTGGATAATAATTTGATGAAGTGTTGAGAAAGACACCATGTTGAACTGCCCATTGGCTGATTTTGGCTCCCACAAAGGCCATAGCATTGTCAAAAATAATAGTTGAAGGAACTCCAAATATAGTAAATAAACCCTCATAGAAATCTAAAACATTATACTCGTTTTCTTCTTTCAATGCAACTACCTTTGTCCACCTAGTGAAGTAATTAGTAGAAATTAGAATCCACTTGTGTCCTGATCTTGAAGGGGGGTTAATGAGACCAATAAATTCTAGTCCCCATTGGATAAATGGTTGGTCTACTACAATTGGTTGGAGAGGTAGGGCTGCAAGCTTGACTTTTCCTACAAACATAGCATATTATTTGCATTTCCTAACCCATGCATGAAAATCACTAAATAGGCTAGGCCAATAATAGCCCACTCTCATGATTTTAAGGGCTTTGGTTTTTGTAGAATAGTGCCCTCCATCATATCCATCATGAAATTGTTCAAGCAATCATTGTGTTTAGCTTGGCTCTATACACCTTAGCAACACACCATTGATATCTTTCTTGAATAAGGCACCATCAACAAGAAGAAAAGGAATTGACTGCAATCTAAAATATCTTCTTTTTAAAGGGCTTAGATGAGAAGGATAAATACCATCCTGGAGGTATCTTACCATGTCTTGGAACCAGCTGGAAGGTGATGTGTGATTAGTTATAACTTTCTCATCATTCGACACCATAACCACCCCATTAGCCTCTTGCAATTCTTGGGATATATTTTTACGAAGTCCCTTGCCTCTCATCATTCGACACCATAACCACCCCATTAGCCTCTTGCAATTATTGGGATATATTTTCACGAAGTCCCTTGCCTCTCACTAGCTTTGTGACCTTGATCTTCACAACATACTCCATTGCTTTGGTTACCAATCAGTTCTTCTCTCATTTATATCCTTGTTCAAGAGAAATTATTTGATAGTTGGATGGGCAACCATCAAATGTATCTTATTATTAGACAACAAGTATCTAAACTTCTTGAGAGACCTTATAACTGAAATTACATGCTTTTCAACAAGAGTACCTTGTTTCATTTTCTTCCAAGCCTTGACTTAAGAAGGCTATTGGCTTCTCTAAAGCCTCTTGATTCTGTTGTATGAGGATGCCTGAAATGGTGTCAATGCTAACATAAGTGTACAAGATGAAATCCTTTGTGAAATATGGGTTTAGGAGTGTAGGAGCACTGGCTATGGCTCTCTCAATCTCTTCAAAACTCTTCACTCCTTCCTTTGTTCAGCTAAAGCTTTGACTCTTCTTTAGCATAACTGTGAGTGGCTTAGCTAAAGTGGAAAAATCTAAAATATATCTCCTTCTGAAATTGATTTTACCTAAGAAGCTTTGCAAAGCTTTCTTGTTCTTGGGTAGGGAAAGTGCAAGAATTGACTCTATCCTATCAGGATCTATACTCATATCATGATTTGAGATCACATGTCCAAGAAGCTTACCTTCATGAACCGAGGAGAGATGCTTTTTGGGATTTAGAGATATCCCAAACTGCCTACACTTTTCAAACACTTGCTTGAGGTGAGCCATGTGCTCATCTGCACTCTTTGAGAACATTGTTATGCCATCCAGATAAACAAGTATAAACTTATTAAGAATGCTTTGGAATGCCATATTTATGGCTCTCTAAAAATTTGCTCCAGTATTGGATAAACCAAAGGGCATATTTCTATATGAAAATGTCTCCCACTTGGTGGTGAAGGTTGTCTTGAATTGGTCTTCTTCCCTGACCAAAATCTGATTGTAGCCATTAAATCCATCCAATAAAGAAAACCTTTTGGAACCTACAACTAGTTGTAAGATCTGTTCCATAGATAACAATGGATAGTGGTCTTTAAGAGAAGCCTTGTTTAAGTCACGGAAGTCAACACATAATCATATCTTGTCATTCTTCTTCTATACTGGGACAAGGTTTGTCACCCAAGTTGAGTGTTTGATTGGAAATATTATAACTGATTTAATGAGCTTATGAAATTCAACTTTCATCAAAGGCTCAAGCTTTGGATTAATAGGTCTTTGTCTTTGTCTTACTGTCTTAGTCTCATCCTCTAACTCAATGGTATGTTGAGCTAGACTTGGATCAAATCCTTTGAGGTCACTATATTGTCATGCAAATACATCAATAAAGCTCACACATAACTCAATGAAAGCTTTCTTTTTTGCAGGACTGCATACCTTACCCAAATTTAGGTTCTTACTAGCTGCAATCTTTATGTTGGCACAATGTTCCTCTTTTGTTGACAAGGATATATTTTCCTTTTTCAAATCATCATCCCTGTTAAATATGTTCTCAAGTGTGACCAACCCCTTGGGCAACCTGTTTGTTTTCAGCTGCACAATCTGATCACCATATTGTTGTAAGAACTTCTCTTGATTCCTTAAGAAAAACTCAACCTCTTCTTGCAAGAACTTGACAACTTGATTGTCATATTCAAACACTTGCCAATTATCATGGTTGTTTGGGATATAAGGTCTTACAACTACCTTAATGTGTGACTAAACCTTTTCACTTTTTATATTAGTTGGGATGTTAAACTGTGCCCCAATGGTAGCCAATCTATCTGTGTGTTTGTTCTCATTTATTGATATGGTGTGGATATTGAAAGCTTGATAGTCTTCAAGTAAGTCCTATACTCTATGCTTATAAGATTTAAGCAATGGGTTATTGCATATATTAAGACCTCTTACTTGGTGAACTACAAGTTCATTATCACTAAAGACTCGTAAGGTGTTGACTTTCATCTTTCTATCCCACTGCAAACCATGGACAAGTGCCTCATATTCTCCAACATTGTTTGAACATCCAAACTGAAACTTTAGAGAAGAGAAATACCTTTGCTTGGCTAGAGAAATCAACATCATTCCAGCACCAGTACCATGTTTATTCCTTGCCCTATCAAAGTAAATTGCCATAGGTCATCACTCGATTCATCATCCTTCATCAAGGTTGGAATTGGTGCATCATTCTCATGTAGGCAATAAACACCAAGTCCTTCTTCTTCAATTAGTTTATAAGGATCGTGTTCATGTAAACAAAGGTCCATTCATCAAGGAACAAATCTGGAACTCCATCTAAAGGTGATTTAGCTTCCTCTTCACTATTTTCGAGCACTTCATCTGTGATGACAAAGTTAGTGTTCACAACATTAGGCATATATGGCTCTAGGTGGAAGAGTGCAATAGGTTCAAAACGTATAGCCACCTTAGTACCATACCTAGTTTTGAACATCAAATATGACCAATCAATTGATAAGTATCCTCAAATCTTTGAGGTGAAGTCCCTTGACAGGGACATGGCAAAGTAGGGAGGTAAGTCCACTACAACTACATCTTGCTAAATGGTAACATTGGGACAAGAATGCAATGTCAATTTCATATATTTGATGATGCCCACTATCTTTGTTGGTGATCCATCTAGTTGCAACACACCCTTAGTATTTGGCTCATAGACAAGACCAAGCTTATCTGTAATTTGCTTAGGCATGACAATGCTACTGGCTCCACTATCTACCATACAATTATGAACTAAAGTGTCACCAACTATCAAAGAGAGGTAGAAGGAAGGAGTTTTACTTGACTTTACTTCATTTTGTCCACCCTTACCACCTTATGTGCATGTTGATCTTGTTTCTTAGTTGGTTGATCTAAGTTAGTTAGGACAACACCTTGTTTTTCAACTGGCTCTAGAGACACTTTGAGGGTTGAAAGCTCTCGAATGAGCATATCCTTTTATAATGGAATAGTTAGGGAATCCCACGTGCTAATGCTAACATTAGATTTCTTCATTTGATCTTACAAACCATCCTAGTTATGATATGCCCTATGAAATAAAGTATTAAAAAAATGGACAAAGTCTCCATCGAGATTTGTAAGAACCTATTTCATCCACCCTCAATATGAAGAACACTATCCAAATGTTGTAAAGCCACATTTAACTTATCATCTTTGTTTTGAAGTTTTTTTTGGGTACCCTAACGGTCAATTTAACCTTTCTCAACCATTTATGGACCTCGTATGTAACTCCCAAATAAAATTGCTGATTGCTGGATATTGCAAGCTTTCTCGTCTTATTTTACCTCGTGTAGTGGAACATGATCAAGATCCCCGACGGTTGATATCCTCCAAATAGAGAGCATTAAGGCAGCCTAAAACATCGCGTTATCTAAATCAAGATGCTGTAGTTCTGACGGCGGAATTGGAAAGATTTTGAAACATCGGAAATCTCAAGTCAAAGTCGTGGTTGACAAAGCTAGGAAGAATCGTCTTTATAATTACTCATCTGGCATCTGGATCATACCACCACCATTAACCCAATCCATCGTTTTGTGAGAGAGATGGAAAAGATATCGAGGAGACAGCAAGTTTTGCTGGGACATCTCACCACCTCCACGGATCTGCTCGTGAGTAAACGAATGCCACATTATTTCCTTTCAGAACTCCATTGATATGTTATGAAGATAATGAGTATTGGTGTCAACAGGTTTCTCCTCCTTCTGTATGTGCTCATGCTGCATCTTCTTACGAGAGGCTTTCGGAGTGCAGTGATGATATTGTCATTGTGGCGTAAGTATCAATCAGTCAATGCTATCTCATTTTCCCGATCCCCTCAATTCAAATTATGTTGCCGAGTTGGATACTAGGATTTGGGTTTGTCTTGCGATTTGCAGGGCATATAGGACCCCCATATGCAAGGCCAAACGTGGGGGATTCAAGGATACTCGTCCAGAGGATCTGCTCGACCCTGTTTTGAAGGTTGTAAATTGTAATCAATCAACAATTTCTTTGTTTGGTTTTGTTTATTTACAACTTTCCATACTGAGTTATAATGGCAATTGCCTGTGTAATTGTGGCTAATGTCGTTATAAAATGGGCATCTTAAAAGGAAATGCGTTTCATCGTTTAAGTTATACATCTTACAAATTCTTTGTTCCCAACATGTACATGTCCTGGGGAGGGTCCATCTATCTACCACTGTCATGATGTTAGTGCGAGTTGGTTCTTAAAAATTGCAGTAGTAACCCCCTCCATGGGACAGTTGTCTTAAACTAAGCAGAACCCCAAGAAACTTGCTCCATTCAAAACAATGAAGTTTTAGCTAGAAATTTGGACGATTCCGGCAGATATTGAAAAGGGGGCTGATAGTTGGTAGTACTCTCTTTAAGATTTCATTGCCAGGTGACAAGAAGGATCCGATCTTTTCTTTTTTTTCCTGCCAGACTGTTTAGTGACATTTTCTCTGCAAATATTTCTTAGGAGGTTCTGTGGAGGGGCCACTTAATCTTTCCTGAAAACTAGAAGCCGATAATTTTGGCTGTTGCTAGAGGTGAGGGGTTAGAACTTAGAAGTTTGCAGGAGCTCCGCAGATATTCTAATAAAGTTTTTTTTGACAAATGATAATTTACGTGGTCTACGTTTTCTTTAGAATTATTTCTTGGTAATTTGGTATGCATAATCCTAAAGGCCAGCTGAAAAATATATATTTTCTATGGGATTGTTTAACTGCAAAAAATTTAGATATTTCTCAGCAAGTCCTGCTGAGAAAGCTCCGGATTGCCCCCTCCATGGCAATCCTTTGGAGCACTAGGTTGAAATTTCTCTGCAGGACTCGTTGCCAAAAAAAACAAGAGGTTCATAGGACTATTTGCCTGCATAAGGCTCCAAACTTTTCTCAACAGCACCTGCTGAGAAAATTTGAAACACTAGTTAAGCTGAATTGAGGAGAGCTTCATCAGCAGTGACATCGTAAGTGCAAAAGCCTATAGGTACATTTCACGCCAAAGAGTATTCTGTGCTTGTTGAATAGTGGCTTTCTTCTTCCCAACTCTAAGCATCTATATGTGTATGTATAGTGGACCCTTCTGAGGACAGGATGATCTTTATAGCCAGCACGCAATCCTTTGACAAAATTCATGGAAGCCAAGCCAGACACCAATTTAGAGTGTGAGATCCCCCTCATGGAAGTCGTTCCATTTTACCTCACATATTGTTTAAGTTTTGTACCCCTGGGGTTCAACCCCGTGATCAAATTCATGAATAATAAACTGAACCTTGCCAATCCACCTACACCGGCAGTTCATATCACTGAGTATTCGACTGAGGATGAGCTGAAATATTTATCTGTGAGAACTGTGAAGTTAAACCTGCTAGAAGTACACAAAACCCAATTTCTCGTGTATTGCATGCTCAGTATGCTTTGGTTAGAGCATGCTATATGCTAACTTACCTTTATATGTTTATAGGCTGTGTTAGAAAAGACTGGAATCAGACCAGATGAAGTCGGTGACATTGTTGTTGGCACAGTTCTGGCCCCTGGTTCTCAGAGAGCCATGGAGTGCCGTGTTGCCGCTTTCCTTGCAGGATTTCCAGGTGTGCATAGGTTTCAATTGATTATGTTTTTGTAGCTATCTATGTTCACCTCATATTAAGCCAGCACGTTCTTCATTATCCATTGCTTGCAGAGACAGTGCCTATCAGGACAGTCAATAGACAGTGCTCATCTGGACTCCAGGCTGTAGCTGACGTGGCTGCTGCTATCAAATCTGGATACTATAACATTGGTAAGTACTGAGTGGCATACCTGAGCTTCCAACCCCTTTTGATGTTCAAGTTGTTCTACTTTAAATTCCAATTGTATTTGTTCTTTTACAGGAATTGGGGCAGGGTTAGAGTTAATGTCAGAGCAGTCTATAGGTTGGAGACACAACGATAATCCAAGGGTAAGCACCCTTTTATCATATTTATTTTTAATGCCGTTTTTCTCAATGTGTGCATGTCCTCATTATATACCTTTGGTATAGCTTCGATTTGATTAAACATACCTATCTTGAACTTTTGTAAATGGATTGTAACTTTGACTGACCTCCTTTGATGGGACAGGTTCAGACGAACCATAAAGCTCGGGATTGCTTGCTTCCAATGGGTATTACTTCTGAAAATGTGGCTGAGCGATATGGAATTTCAAGAGAGGAGCAAGATGAGGCTGCTGTAAGTTTCTTCTCAAAGCATACCTTTTTAATATTGCAGTCCCATTGTTATACTTTGCCCCAGACTCCAATACACGGGAATCCTTCTCCTTACATTTACAATTTCTTACAATAGATGAAAATGAGTTCTTTTGCATCTAAGGACTTTTTTATGATGCAGGTCCGATCACATAAAAATGCAGCAGCAGCAGCAACTACAGGAAGGTTTAAAGATGAAATCATTCCAGTACATACTCAGGTACAAGAAAATCACTACATTGAATTGGGTTTCCTATGAATATTTTTGGAGAAGCAATGTAGTTGATGTTGTTTCAATGGAAGCAATATAAGAATAATAAAACTTTGCATGTCACTTCTTGTCCTCTGACTTGATTTGTAGATTGTTGATCCCAAAACTGGGGACAAAAAGTCCGTAACTATTTCTGTAGATGATGGAATTCGGGCAAATACATCTATGTCTAGCCTTTCTAAGCTCAACCCTGCTTTTAAGAAAGGTGGCAGCACTACTGCAGGTATGGCAGTTGGTATCGTTATTCTCTTTCAGCTTGTTGGCAGTGCTTTATGGATACAATAACTGGGTCTAACTTATATGATTATAGTAGGATGTCTTCTTTTACCGTTACTCTATAAATTTATCTTTAAAAAGTATCAATGTCTTCCAGGAAATTCCAGCCAAGTTAGTGATGGAGCCGCTGCTGTGCTGCTTATGAAGAGGGGGATGGCTGTGAAGAGGGGCTTGCCAATTCTTGGAGTTTTCAGGTACTGATGTTCAATTAACTGCACTGTTTTCATGCTTAAAATGCCTTTATTCAAATTCCATTTGAACTCTATGCAGAAGTTTTGCAGCAGTTGGATGTGATCCAGCTGTAATGGGAATTGGCCCAGCTGTTGCAATCCCAGCGGCAGTAGAAGCAGCCGGAATACAAATCAATGATGTTGATCTTTTTGAGATAAATGAGGTATTTGAATAAAGCAACTAGATTCACAGAATGCTATCTTCACATACATATTTTTAAGTTCTTATGGCAGCTTTTTGATCTTAAAATTTTAGTTGATTTGTGATGCATTTTTGAATGCTTTGTGGTTTGTTGCTTACAACTGAGATATGTGATGACCCTCTTTATAAACAAGTTTTTTTAAAAGAGTTATTCTTTTAAATTGTTCTTGCACTATATTTATTCCATTTTTCTCTTCATTTTCCACGTTACTTCCCCTCTTATCAAATGCTACTCTCAGAGTTGTTTGTTCACATAAAAAATACAACAATCACCTGATTTGTTTACTTACAGGACTATATGATTTACATAAAAACTGCAGGGGTGCAGTTTTGTTGCTAATGTGCTTATTCTGTGCCAGTTGACCAACTCTCAACCCTAAACTTAAGTAACATAGATAGGGTGACCAATCTGTCAAGACTCAACAATTCTTTTTTATTCTGATCAATTCAATTGAGACTTGTTGACTGCAGATGCCCTTTTCTGCTGTTCATACCCTACGTAGAATTCCTTCTAAACCGTAGGAAAATTTCTCAATATAAAAGAACCTATATTATCAAACGACAACAATTTTGGAGCAAACACTTCATAACCTGATGTTCAAAATCAACAACATTTTCTTTATGGACATTTTTTCTTTCTTCTGGTAAGGTATTTTGACAGGCTTTCTTCCTTGTACAATTTGCGCTTACATGGCGGTTCTTAAAATTTGTTTATTCAATTATTAATTTTTAACATTCCTATTCTCTGTCAGCACTTATCCTTTTGGGTAAATTTTAATTTTTTTCAAGCACATGTCCTCAAGTCTCTTGCTTCCTTCATACTCGAATAGTTGTTTATTTTTCCATGGGTATATTTTGAAATAAAGTAAATATACATTTTTATTTTCTGAAGAAACTTTTTCCTTTCATAATTGATCAAACTAGAAGATCATATACGTAAATAGAGGGAACACCTAAGGAATTCATGGTGTTATTCTTGGGTGGGTGGTTGAGTGTCTTACTGAAATATAATCGATATGTTAGTTATGGTTTGTTTCGATTCATTACATTACTTAATATATTTAGGAGTAAATAGACATATTACTTGTTAATCAATGTAGAAGTAACCTATTTTCAATCTTTCTACTTAGTGTCATACTGAAATTTAGCTCTACCTAGAGTGAAATCTGAAGGTGACCAGAGTAAATAGAAATATTCCAACGTCTCTGCATTGGCAGGGACAGCACATAAATAAGTCTTGTGATTTATTTGTCCTCTTTTTGGTGGGAAATTGACAATTCAAAGACATATTACCAAAAATTGCAAGTAAATATATAGAGTGCAAATTCATGAATTCCTATTCTGTCATTGCATAAATTTGCATACATTATATATTGCATTCTCAGAATTGCTATTGCTTTCATTATTTTACATCATGGTTCTGTATCAATGTTTATTCTAAATAGAAAATTTAAGTACATATCTCATTGAATGATTTTTCTTTCTTATAATCCATATCATTGAACATTCAAAAAACTCAATTTGCAAATAGAACGGCTCATTCTTGAAGTGATTTTAACATTGTTGATATCTTAACCTAAACATGTTGACAAAGACTTGTTTACTTCTAGTACAGGTAACTAACAAGCACTATCAAACATCCCGTGTCAAATTAGCTATGTGCTAATGTGTTTGGATAGATAGCCCTGCTTTTCATTTTCATCTTTGTTTGATTTTTTGACATGCTCTGATATGTTTCAGATTCTTTACAAAATGGATAAGGACATGTAATTACAAAGGTTACAAAATAATCTCTCTAAGCTAGTTTTTTCTGAAACATACTCTTTTGGGGACTTCTTTTATGACTTGGGAATTAGAATTTAGAGGACTTCTTTTATGACTTGGGAATTAGAATTTAGAGAGAGAACGATAAATACCACCTATAAGATGAACCGGTAGAAAATAAATCTCGTATAGATCCTTCTCCACTCAGGTATCCTATGTTCAGAAGGAAATATAAAATCAAGAGAATTATAATTTATATGGAAAACCTATCGTACATATTTCACATAATTCCATTTCCTATGGTTATAACAAGTATGATGATTGCGATTATCACCTTTAACGTCCTTTAGGCCAAATTGGTCTGCGGGACCTATCAAAATGTATCTATTTATTACGATCGTTAAGATTTGTGATAAATTCACCATGTTTGATTGTCTTTATATAAGGTTTCATGTACTAATTTATGATTGCAAATGTCTGATTAATTGAGCCCAATATTGTTGTAAAGCAGACAAGTTAATAGTAAATGTGTTTCATTCTTCACTTCATTCAAATTGCATGCCCTACAAATTTATTGTTCCTTCGGCGTCTTTGCATGACTCCAGCTACCAGTTTCACTATGTAGTTCATGTGAGTTGGTTCTTAGTTTGACAATCATGTTTTTCCTTTTCAGGCTAGCAACTTCATGAGGGTAGATGGGACAGACCAGTTTAGGGTTGATGGTGTTCTTATAATACCGTGTTTTTTTCCGTCTTTGTTTTTGTCATCTTCCAAAGGCTCTCAATAATTTTGGTTTGATTCTAGATTGACAATTTTTTCAGTAAGATCTCTTCACGAATCTTCCAATACTTTAACCATTTATGAGTCTTTTGCCCAACCCCATTTTAGATGATAAACCTCATGCTATAATAAATCTTCCCAGGTAAGTAATATTATCACTTCCATGTGTCATAAGGAATTTTCTATGTGCTATTTGAGCCTCCATTTCCTTTGATCTTGAATTGACACCTGCAAATCAAGTGCACAAACATGCTTGATGCCAAAATGGATTTTGACATCAAGATTTGTACACTAGATACTCAGTCAAAAACTTGTAGGTGATGGGATATATGCCTGAATGCAACAACCCATATATAAATTTTAATCATCCAAAGTGCAAGAGACCACCCACTTGTTTTATTTGAGAGATCTTCAAAGAAATATATATACCACCATTTAATGGATTTGAGATTGAGCTTTTAAAGGTTTCAGTTAAATAGGGAACAAAAATGAGATTTGTCTTGCACATTTGGAAGCAGAAGTATCTTGTGCTGCTAACAGTCTTTGCCAGGTTTGCTATTGGTGCCCAATTGGATTCCAATTCAATTCAGTCTTTTTGCCAACCTCATTTTAGATGATAAACCTCATGCTAATAAATATTCCCAGGTAAGTAATCTTATCACCTCCTTGTGTCGTAAGGAATTTTCTATGTGCTATTTGAGCTTCTATTTGTTTTGATCTAGAATTGACATGCAGTGAACTTGCACTGCAAATCAAGTGCACAGACATGCTTGATGCCAAAATGGATTCTGACATCAGGATTTGTACACTAGATACTCAGTCAAAAACTGGTAGGTGATGGGATATATGCCCGAATGCAACAACCCATATAGGAATTTGAATCACCCAAAGTGCAGGACACCACCCACTTGTTCTATTTGAAAGATCTTCAAAGAAAAATATCTACCCTCATTTAATGGATTTGAGTTTGAGCTTTCAAAGCTTTCAGTTTAATGGGGAACAAAAATTAGGCTTTTCGTGCACATTTGCAAGTAGAAGTATATTGTGCTTCTAACAGTCATTTCCAAGTTTGCTATTGATGCCCAATGGGATTCCAATTCAGTTCAGGAAACCGTGGTTCCGATGTGAATTGTGCAAATGTTCATAAACTATTGATTTGGACTTAAAATTACGAGTATAAGAAAAGCTGAGAAACAGACATACTAATACATTGTTAAAAACATCTGCATACTTGTACTGTTATGAGAAAGGTGGCTTGTTCCATGAAGTGTGATGTGTTTATCTAACAAGAGCAGATAATTTTTATTCCTCAATATTATCCTACCATCTAAAAGAATATGCAGAAGGCTTCCATATTGTTTGTGTTTGGTGTCATTTAAACCCAGTAAAAAATTTCTCTTGCATCTAGATGTTTTTTTAATTTCAAGGGTCTTCTTGTCACTAAAAGTCTACAAATCGACAGTACATGTATCTCTGCTGTTATGTTTCTTTTCTATGACTTCTAATTTGATGTTTGTATGTTTTCTGTGTTAGGCATTTGCATCCCAATATGCTTACTGCTGTAAGAATTTGGGTCTGGATTCAGAAAAAGTGAATGTAAATGGTGGAGCCATTGCACTTGGTCATCCACTTGGAGCAACAGGTATGCTAAGTCTCTGCATTTTTTTATCAAAGTTGTAAAGACTTGGATGTCAATAATCTCAGGTTTGTTGCCTGGGAATGTATACTATCTACTAATTGTTTTGAATCAGTGAAATGAAGAAAAAAGTCAATTTTCAGTGGTATAGAAAAACGTTAGAAAGTTGAGATTCATTTGTTTGGCATACTTAGGACATTTCCTATGTGTCCAAGGCTGTTGGCTACATAAACACGATTAGTAGAAACCTTAAGAGCTATCATTAGCCAATTTGCCAAATTCTTGCCACTTATTAAGACATTAAATTTGCCAATTTATAAAATTACACAAAAGCATTAGGTTTTTTAAAAATAAAACTTACCTAATTTGAAGCTATCAATGAGAATTTGTATGACAGGTGCAGGGCACCCAAAAAATAAAAAAATCTTACTGGAATAAGGGAAATTGTTTGATTGTTTTGTTGTTAATTTGTATATTTGGCTTTCAGGGGCTCGCTGTGTAGGAACATTACTCCACGAAATGAAGCGGCGTGGTAAAGATTGCAGGTTTGGAGTTGTGTCCATGTGTATAGGTGAGAGCAGTGGCCATGATGCCCTTTACCTATTTTGATTTACCAGCATTTGCCATTTTCCTTCTGTTTTTGTGCATTTGGTAGAAGTAAATTTTATTATCTCTATATGTAAATCACGCTTTGTTGTGATACTCTGAATGCTTTCCAGGGACTGGAATGGGGGCAGCAGCAGTGTTTGAGTGTGGCAGTGTTGTTGATCAATTGAGCAATGCCAGACCAACCACAGCAAGTAATTTACTTTAAAAAGATGCCTAGCAGAAATCGGGTTGCTATTTTTTTTTATTGAACAACACTTCTGGACTTATGGGTTACCTGGGACATCATGGTGGTAAGCACTCCCTACTTCCTATGAGGCCAAATTTGATATGCAGAATATATCAGAAAATCCAAGTGATAGGGTAGCCTGAAGATTTTGAAGGATAATCATTAGTTCTAATGATCTATTAAATAAAATTCATTTAAAATTGTGTTATGGAGTATAATATGTCAACTAAATATATTGGTGTTTTGCATATGATTGGTTAAATATAAATTGACATTGTCTGTAATGTCATAAACAATCTGTAAACCAGAATGGTTTTTAAACTGTAGTTAGGGCTATTTCCTACTGGTTATGATACTAATGCATGTTTTGATCGAGTTACAAACTATGTGCTCTGCAATCGATAAAGATCATCTAAATTTGGAAAAAATGTGTGTTTAAAGTCTTTACTCTTATAGGAGTACCCAGGGATATACTTTAACGATTTCTCAGCTGGTATTGATTTAATCTTGTATAATTCTTTAAGATATTTATGTCAAAATATTGAATCCATGGATAATGAGCTTTAGTTGAGTAGCATGTAATAAGAACAGGGAATTTTTTACCAAACAAATACAATGTGTACATCAAAAGACTAGATTTACAGATCCACAAAACAGTTCCCTTAAATACATGGTTTGTGCCTCACATTCTTAACAATCTTAAAAAAACCTTCCATTTTGGTCCGTCTTTTAAGTGCTGGTAAAGTTAGTTGTTTGTTTCTGAGTAGGCATTATTATGTATTGCAAGTATCCATAGTTGCTTGACATTGGCAAAGGGGGGGTTAAAATACATGATAGCATTTTGTCTTGTCCACTGTGGCAATACTAGGGACAACTACATGGTAGTTTTAAGTTATAAAGAAGCATGAAGACAGGTTAGAAATCTTCTGTAATCAAACTGCGTGAAATTGTTATTGTCCAAAATTTTAGATCTCATTACTAGATTCATCTTCAGGGATATAAAGAATGAAACTAAATCTTTATATCCCTGAAGATGGATCCAGTAGTGAGATCCAAAATGTTGGACAATAATAATTTTACGCAGTTAATTTCAGAGGATTTCTACCCAGTATTACACTGCAAAGAAACCAAACTCAAATGTATGAAGACAATCAAACAAGGCTTGATGGATTTATATTAAAACTGGAAAACTTTAGAAACGCAATCATTTAAAAAAGGTGGTGCTCCAATAAATCCTACAAACCCATTTGGCCTAAAGGAGCTAAAAAATCATCTCATCTCATTTCACAATTATTTCACTAGCTTCCTTGACTTTTTTTTATGGGGATACAAGTCTATAAAAACATTACTTTGATTGCAAGTGGAGAAGTCTGCAATATGCTTCACATATGACTGATAGGTTCTCATTTCACAATTATTTCACTAGCTTCTTTAACTCTTATTTTATAGGGATATAAGTCTATAAAAACATTACTTGGATTGCAAATGAAGAAGTCTGCAGTATGCTCCACACATGACTGATGTTTGTTGCAAATGGAAAACCACGAGGATTGAAGATATGAGATATCTTTATTTGAGTTAAAGTGTAATGTTCAGGTTGAGAAAAATTCTACAAGGGCAACACATTTGAGCAAAAGATTGTCTTGATAGAATGTATTTTTGCCCCACATTTGAGTATGAGAGAATCCACATGTATGGGATGTACATATTTTTACAAGTATTGATTTGTGTTTATGAATCTTCTATAGTTGGACTTAGCTATAATCCTTGTTTTTTTAATAAAAGAACTCCTTTGCGAAATTATCTCAAGCAAAAACCAATCATTATTGAAACAATGACTGAATATTACACAATAACAGGACTAGTCGTTTACCTTGGGGTTTAACTTTAACTATTCACAAACTAACAGCAAAGACAGAAACTCGATTATTAAAATTATATTGTCCAACTCTATAGACTTGGACAACATGATTTAATATTCTGCGTACTTAATTTTCCTTTCCCGTCCAACTTAGAGAAGCATTGGCATAATTTTTATAATTGTATCTTATAAATTACTGTTAGGGTGTTCCCAGTGCCCTAGACCTCTTTATAATTTTTGGATTTATGTAAGGTGTTATTTTGTGTGACTATTTAGTGACAAGATTCAATGTAAAGTCAACTCTTGAATTGCAAGGTGCATAATTATATTTTGCTTCATAAATTTCTTTCTAGTTTTTTGAGTGATATATTTTTTAAGAGTTAGAAAAGGATATCATTCTCAAAACATTTAACTCTTATAGTTGAGAATATTATTTTCTTCCTCTTAAAATGTGAAGGAAGCTAGTATCACAGGCATCTAAAGCATGTATAACTATCATATAGCATGGCCTAAATATGCGCGTAGACATTTCCTTACTGTTATTGATGCTTTGCATCATTTATATGTTGTATTCTCTCTCTCTGGAAAATATGACGGTGTCCATAATTTGGATAACATGTGCCACAGATCTTGCAATGTTATATGTTGAGACATCCATGAAGGCTCTCATAAAAATCTGTCCACCACTATCCATCCATCAGTAATCTTTCAAACCAAAATCTGAGAAATTAGGCACCATCCATCTAACATCAAAGAAGCCAAGTCCAAGGTCCAATAATCTAAAACCATTCTTTCAAAAAGCCAAAGAAATTGCCCATCCAAAATCACCGACTCTGGAAGCCTTTTCACTCTTCCTTTGAGTGTAATTCAGTTGCCTATCTGACTATAGAAAATGTTTGTCACAAATACTGCTCCTCCATGGAATCAATCTGTCATCTGTTGGCCTCATATCAAATGAGAAGGTGAAGAACCTAAAGCAAAATCGCAGACATGAAACATCGACCAAATGTTTTGATCAGATGTGACCTCTTAAAATCTTAACACTATAAGCACCTCTCATACCAAAATACTGGCAAACTCAGGAATTCGTGTGTCGTGTCTCCTAAAATGTGACCATACTCCTGCCAAGTGGTGCAGTCAATTCATGTGCCATAATTAAAGCTTTGGTGTGCAGTGTGCACATATGTTGTAGCCAAAAAGTCTATGTGCAGCATGGCCAATTCTTGCATGATCTTTTTATCTGCTATTGGCACCTCCAAAATGGGAAGTGGAGTCATGAATCTCCAGTTCTAACAAACTGAACTGGCCTAGAAAATTATGATACCAATTAGAAACAACCATACTGTGATAGCCAAAACCTTTTTGTTAGCAAGAATTTAAATCCCTCTTGTAATACCGTCACTTTGCTTATAAGAGAGGATACAAGGCAAAAATAATTGGATCTATGGATGGAAATTCCATTTTTATTCAATACCAAAATATGAATAACGTCTAATGCACAACTTGTCTTCATTGCTTACATGGAAATGGGGTTGACAGCCACTAGTCCATGCTTTTGTATTGAAATTTATTTATGAGTGAGTTTGCTTGTAAATTTGTAATCTAAATTTAATGCAACAAATTAGTATAAAAGAAATATGTGGTATAATATCATTACAAAAAAAATGTTTGTTATTTATTTCAAATGGTTTATTATTTAATTTTGAAGGTGCCCTTTCACTAGAACCTTACAAATCATAGAACAATGCATGATTAGTGTGGGCAATACATAAATTCAAGAAATAAAATTTGAATGGGATGAATGTTGAAAATGACACTACACAAAAAAGAAATTAGAATTAATAAGACAAGACAACTTGAAGCTTTTTAATCGAACAAGCTTTAACGACCACACTTGTATAGTACCATATGTATTAAATGAAATATATTGTGGTCACTTCATTGCAAATGGTTGTAATATATGTCACCTATATGGTATGATGAATAGAATTGATGTTAATGAATTTGTTATCATATGACAACTAGTAATATATAATAAATTGTTACGTGCTAGTAACTGAAAATGATTGCAGTAGTTCTCTTAGTATGTAAATTAATGTTGAGCAATACGTCTCTAACATCAACTTTTATGCTTCAATAAATATTGTAATGATTTTTTGTTTTCGTTAAAATGTTTTTATAGTTTTGAAAAAAATAAGAGAAATAAAGAAACATCTAAAAGCTATTGAGGAAGATGTAGGAACCACCAAAATTTGATAAATACATAATTAATGCTTAATTTGGATTGACCAGTATACAAGCACTTAAGAAGCATGTAATTTGATGACTAATACTTCCATGGGGACTACTTTTTGGGTGTCTAAACATATTCAAAATATAGGTAACCTTAAAAATCATGCACTCACACACTATAACCTATCTATGACGCTCTTCTTCCGTGCATTATTTGTACGAAATCTAGTTTGTAACCATAAGAAGAAGAAATGACAATTTTTGGCACGTTAGAAAAGCGTGTTCTTGAAAGGGTGTGATTGGGAATGGTGGAATTTATGACATGAACAAATTTGGATGTCACTTTACTTTCTTATTTTAGATACTACGTTAGTACAATAAATAATGACAAGCAAAATATATTTATTATTGATGTATTGTCTAATGTAAAAAAATGTATATACTAATGAATTATTATTATTATATTAATATAATAACAATTGTAATTATTATATTGATATAAATAAATAAAATATTCCATAACATGTAAAAGAATATTCTTTAATTTTTAAATGATAAATTTTGAAATTATTATAATAATATGTCTTGTTAAAGATTTTCATGAAATAAAAAAAAAATTTAACAAATTTTAATTTCAATGATTAATTAATTTATGTAATATAGAGATCTATATCATTATAATTAATATAAATAGTAGTGAACATTAATATAGGTATTTTTTCTAAAAATTAAAGAAACAAATTTCATCAAATTTCATTATACCTCAATTAATAATAAATATTAAAAAACATATATTTAATTATAAATATTTAAAATTAAAAAATTATATTTATTAAATATTAAAATTTTAATTAAAAATAAAAAATATCAATATATTATTGGTGGATTAACTAAGATATCATTCCTGGTATAATTAACTTTCATTAATTTTTTATATCATTCTCATATGATGACGATGTTAAACCGACAAATGGCTAAATTCACATGGTTTATTTCCTGAGAAATTATTTATACAAATGTTAGCATTAAGAAATATTGTGTGTAGAAGTTCACATGTACTTACTATTGGGATGGGACAAATTGACGTCGTATAACACGTACTTGCTTTCCAAATAATTATCATATCAAACATTTAAAATTTTATAGACGATTCTTGGTAGAAAAAAGCGGCCCAATACAATTTATTTTAATTAATTAAAAATAATAATAATAATAAATTATTATTTTATTAATATTATAATTATTATAATGATATAAATGAAATATTTTATAAAAATATATATATGAATATTAATAATATATCTTATAAAAAGTTTTATTGACTCGAAAAAAAATTATTCGTTCAAATAAAATTTATAAAACCATGTCTTGATAACTACTAATTATAATATATACAATATATTATAATAAAGTTAATCATTGAACCTAATACTTTTCATCATAATTCAATTTAATCTTTTATTAAAGACGAACAATATGAATTATGTCAATTATATTGGGTCGGGGGACTAGTCTTGATACCATCTCAGCATCAATCTCTTTTTCTTTTTTCCATCAACACCATTAAAAACAAGAGCCATGATGAGGCAAAACTCGTCGAATTTGGTGTGATTTGTGTTAGGTATAAATAAGAGATTACATTGCAAAACCATGATAAACAGATGTGAAATTTGTGAATTGTATCTCATTCACAAACAAATCGGGATGTTCAAAATCTAGTGTTCTAGTTTTATATTGATAGTTCCTTGTTAATATTAAAATTTATCGTATCAAAATAAATTTCCAATTAATATTTAGTGCATTCATTTTTTTAATACATAAAGGATGATAATGATTTGAAACTTGATGAAAACAACAAAAGTTTTTGGACCCTGCATTATATCAAGGAATAAATATAATATTAAAAATGATACATTCATAAATATAATAATTTAATAGTGAGGAAACCCAATGTTGTGTAATGTTGTGTAATATTGTGTTTCTAAGATGAATTTTTATGTTTCCATATATGTTTTAGTGATTGCTTGATTTCTATAGGATATTTGTAAATTCTCACTAGATTTTTATGAACAATAATAAATTATTTCAAGTACTGAAGGTATAAATCAATTAAGATGCTTGTGTATTTATAGATGATTTAAATTCAAATTAGAACTCTACTGAGTCCCTCAAAGCCAAATAAGTGTGTGATTAGATTAAAGCCATCAAGACAGAGCAAGTCAGGGTCACTTCCATTCCCGACATCTCTTTTGCCTTCATGGAACACTACAAATTAATGTTCCAAGTGCAAGAGATTATGGTAGAAAGAGTTTAGGCTTTGCAGGGATGCCTTGATGTAGTTCCTTGCAAGGTTAAAGTAGCCAACCAACGACTCTATGACTCTTCCTTGACCCTCCAAGAACTCACAGAGGCTATCCAATATATGAGTAATGACAAAGCTCCAGGCCTCGACAACTTTCCATGTGAATTTTATAAATCCACATGGGTGTTTGTTGGGCCTCACCTACTTTAGGTTTACAAAAATGCCCTGTAAACCCATTATTTGAGAGCTTTAATTAATCAAGGTAATATTAAATTCATATTTAAAGCGGGTGATCTAAAGCTTCTTACTAGCTGACGACCCATTACCTTGTTAAATGTCTCATACAAAATCCTAACCAAAGCTTTGGCCAATCATCTCCATTTTATTCTCCTTGTCATTGTTCGACCAGAGCAAATTAGTTTCATTAAAGGGAGATATATTTTATACAACCTTATTGCCATCTGGGAAGGCATGGAATGGGCCAGAGTTTCTCGTCAGAGAACTATTTTTCTAAAGCTTGACTTTGAAAAATCCTATGATAGGATTGAGTAGCCTTTTATTTTGGTAATGTTTAAGGTTCTTGGTTTGGGCTAGTTATTCATTTTGGCAGTGCAAACTTTGCTTTCAGATGCCTCGACTTACCTCACCATTAATGGAGTCAACTCTGATAGCATTGACCTCCAATGATCTATTAGGCAGGGATGTCCTCTAGCTCTGGGGTTATATGTTCTTTCCATGGAAGCTTTAGGATATATTCTTGCCTCTAGAACTGAGCAAGGTTTGGTTCATCGTATCTCTTTCCCTGACCACTCTTCCGAGCTCATTAATGGGCATTTTGTGGATGATACTTTCCTCATGCTCGAAGAACAAGAGCAAACCCTCTGTGAAGCTATGAAATGCCTTGATATCTTTTGTTTGGCCTTGGGATTTAGTTTTTAATGGAATAAGATGTAATGCTTCAGATAAAGTATGATGCCTATGCCGAAATGGATTATCCATTATAATTGGAAATGGATTTTGCACGGAGAAGAGTTCAAATTTCTTGGCATACCTTTTGCCTTTGACAATTCTCTAACTGAGTTGTGGCAGTATGTCATCAAAAGAGTGGAGAAGTTTGAGTACTGGATTACCAAACCTTTATCCTTAGTACGAAAGTTCCAAATTTGTACCAAGATTTTGGCGGCCGCCCATGTTTATTATTTCTCTTGTTGGGCTGCCTTTAAAGTAACTTATGATAGTTTAGCCAAAATCCTCAAGGATTTTTTATGGTCTAATTCCAAACATGTCAAGGGATTCCATCGTGTCCCCTGGGATATTTGTTGCCTCCTTCAGGATAAAGGAGGCATAGGAATTATTAACCTTTATAGGGAAAGTGCAATTTTATGTGTTAAATGGGTGGTTTACACCATTGAAATTAATGAGGCCCAAAAAACCCTGCTAAGGCATTGTATCTCTTATGGGGGGCCTCTGGTAAGTCCAATTGGAAGAACATAGGTTTCCACTCCATTCTCATCACTACTTCCCCTGTCAAAATTGAAGGCTCTTTTGTGGCCAAAAGCCTATGGAAAGCCTTCAAAGTTGTCAAGCCTCACATGAAGTGAATTGGGGATGGTTTTCATACAGGTTTATCTTTTAATGATCATAACATTTGATGGTCTTCTGTTATGACAAGCACTAGTGTTCTGTTGGTAGAATTTATATAAATCAAAGCCCTCAAACTATTTTGGAAAGGTATTCTTACCATTCAAAATATAGTTTCTACTAGGGACTGTATTCCTTGGTCGATTTTGAAATCTAAATTTTAACTAAATAATGCAGACTTACCTTTTGTGCTTTGTATTTAAGAGCTGCTTCCTAATGTTATGCTTCATAAGCTTGGTTTTCAACCTTCTCATGTTTGGTGAAAAGACTGGTGTTGGAATTGTGACACATGTTTCAAGAATTATTCTCCAGGGCTTTTGTATCAAGTCAGGAGCCCTTTCTCTCCTGTTCTCTGCAAGCTCAATAGGTGTTGGGGACTTAAATACTCTCTTAGAACTTGGTGTGCTAGACTTGATAGAATTTGGCATGATGGGATCAAACCTAAGCTCACCCACTTTTTGTGGTGCCTTGTTTACTAAATCCTCCCGCTCAGGGAACAACTCTCTCATATGATCATTGCTCCACCCAAGTGTCATGTGTGTCACTAGCCTGATATTTCAAACACTTATTATGGTTTTGCCTACATGCCTAGTTTGCTTGGAAATGGATCCATAACATATTCCATCCTTATCACCCTGAGCCATTTTCTTGGTAGCTTGCTAACTGGCCAACTTTTATTACTTTTCTATAGATTTTTTTCAGATCCATCATTCTTTTCCAGTTATGGAAGGTTAGAAATAATGTTATTTTCAATAATGATGCTTGATCTTGTGAATTTACACTTAAAGACAAGGTGTTTGTTATATATTTGGCTTATATGTAGATTCAAGTCCAAATAGATAAGGTTGTGATAGAGGTTTGCCACCTCCAAGAGTTGTTGGATCATTGGGGGAGTGCACCTACATTATCAGTTGTGTGCCACTAGATGGACCACCTAAAGGAGCACCATTGCCACCTCCTAGAAGGCATAAAAGTTGTTCATATATCTGAGGCCATTTCTCCCCTTAATTTCATCTAGGAAGGTGGGGATCACCACTATCACATGGCAAATTTTACACATATCCCTCTCGCATATTTTCTCTTGTAGGCACCAGTTCTTAGATACAGGCTATTTATGGTTGGGTTATTGATATGACCATGGATCCCTTAGATGGTTGGGTGGCACTAGATCCTCCTTATACAGAGCCTTCTTCTTGGGTAACTCTGCCTCCCAATAATGATCCTCCACCATATCCCTTGGGTGTCATTGCTTGTGCTTAATATTGGGGTTTGTTGTTGAGTGTCATGTTTAGTCTGGCTTTATTTTTTGCTCCCATTTGTGTTTGTGTTTTGATATGGGTCTTTTCCTCTAGCATGGGTGTGATCCATAAATACCAATTAGATACTTTACTATATAAACTTCATGTATTATTATTTTTTGTAATATATGATATCTTGAAGTGTTCCAATAGTAAAAACCAAATTAAATGATCAAAAAGTTGAAAGAAATGGAATATAGGTCACACAAGGTGAGGGAAAAAAGGGATCAAATGATCCCCACTAGGATAATATAGTTATGACCCAGACATGTTTTGAGTGTAATTACATGCTTCACGTAAGGAGGGAAGAGTGGTGGGAAATTTGGTGAAGGAGAATTTTATATGTGCATATGGATTGCATATGCCTCTAAATATGTATAATGTTATTGATATCTCGTAATATATAGTTTTTATCTTTGTATTATTGAGTGCATCTACCTGATATATACCCCAACATTTGTACTAGTGTGTATAATCTATAAGAAATGTATAAGACCCCTTTAAAAAATTTGTAACGTGTGGATAATCTGAACCTATATGATGTGCCAAAATCAAGTGATCCTATGAATATTGACTTTGTAGGCTTATTTTTTGTAATAAGCCCGATGTATGCCCCCTTTTGATATGAGGGATGAGAGTGTCAAATGAATTGCATTGAAATAAATATAAATAATTTCAATCATTTGCAATTTGTTGAATTAAATAGCTTTTGAAATGGATCATTTTGATATATTGGAATTTGACCACTTTAAAAGTTGTGAATATGTTATTTTGATAGATGATTGCTATAGGCAATAGTTATAGAGAAAGAATATGGAGATATTAAGGAATATGTGGTATAACCCATGTATAGTAAAATAAATACTAACTTTTGAATTTTTGAAATGGTTGGTAGGCATGATAAAAATATTACCACAAGGAATGACACATTGTGTGTATGCCAACACATCAAACAAGGAATAATTTTGATAAGTACCACTTGAAATGTCATGTGTACAATTTTGAAAGGGATTAGTTGTAAAGTTTGAAATAAAAAGTTAACCCATATAAATAGGTCGGTTTAAAAGAATTTTGCAATTCATTTGAAATAATGTTAATTTGTGATTTTGAGCTCTAGTTGAAATAAAATCCACAAAAAAGAGATATTGGATTGACTTGATTCAAGCAAGTAGATGCCACCCTACAATATACAACACTTTGCCACTGTTATGTTATGAAAAACTCATATTTTTTTATGGTTTTCATACCTTTATAAATTAATTTTTTTTATTAGATTTATCACCATCTTTTGGGCTTATCCGTTCAATTTTGTCATGTCTAGGCGTTATACGGACTTCTCCAAAAAATTTGTGGACTTGTCTATGGACCTGTCCACTTGACCATAGACTTATCTGCATAGTTGTATGTTCAACCGTAGACTTTTTCTTGATATTTGTTAAGGTTAAATATTGAAAAAAAAACCTTTTAATTTTATCATATTTTTATAATTTTTCTAACTTTGATGTCGTGTTTTTGTGATTATAGGCTGACATGTGAGCACAAGAGTTTAGGCATGGTTGTGTGATGGATATCATACAAGTGATGTCGTTGAGTGAGAAAAAGAGAGCCAATCTTGACGTGACCATGTGTGGTTATGTTGAATGGTTAGATCTGATGCCATACAACATGAATATGATAATGGTGCTAATAGAGCAGTGGGAATCTAGTTTTTGTACCTTTTAACTCTCCATGGGAGCGATGACTATATAAGCCTATTTTTTATACATTTTTATAAAAAAATTATACATATAGACTATTGATGATGAATGAAGTATCTATTAGCAAAATTTTTGGGGTTTTCTCTTTTTACTTCACTATTGAAGGCTAGTTCACATCAGGTTCACCATTATGTTTTACCCTATTTTTGATTTAATAGTGTTCAATAGGTATAAAACTTGATAAATATATTTATATTGTACTATATGACATTTATGCAAATATATGAATATGAATCAAAATTGACTAAATGAAATTGAAATTGACAAGTGGCATATGTTAAAATTACTAATTACCTTAACTTTTTTCATTTTTGGTTGACTATAACTGATGTTTGACAATGGAAATCAAGATGAGATAGGACTGCGATAACTTAGATCTAGAGTCAAGATATGTGGATATTTTTGGATAGGTATGCACTCTATAAAAAACAACACATGTCGCTCATGTTCATTGATTACAGACTTATCCACTTTTATGAAGAATCTTTGACTCTTCTTCCACCTACACCTGTGTCTGCTAAGAGGGTTTAGATACTTCACTTCTGTTAGTGTTATACTTAAATTATTGTTTCCTTCTCTTTGCCTTGAAAACCCTGGAGGTACTTGTGAGAGATATAAACTTGTGAAAAGAGAAGGGAAGTGTAATGAGATAAGCTAACCTCAATCACCTCCATTGATGAGTAACTACTACTACCTATGTATCCACATACTCCAAGGAGGGAATCAAGCCTCACACATTTATCCCACCTAGTGTGATTATGTTTATTAATTATATTAGCAAATGTGCCTAGCCCCATAGTAGATAGACAACTCTAAGATATATTCAAACAAAGTTTATTACCGACATTACACGAATCTATATTATTCAAAAAAATTCCATCATTTTACAGATGTATGCCATATAGTGAATGTAATGAAATTACTTAGATGTTTTTGAAAATAATTATATACTGCACAAAATAAACAAATATGAGAGATCACACCAAAATAATTAACAACATAGCAAAATACTAGATAGTATAGCAAATCCATTTTGATGGGGCAACCTCCACAATAATGCAATAAGAGAAAAATACTTAATATGATGATCAAAGACTAACCACTACCTCTTAAACATAGTCTACTTAGCCATGGTTATGACATAGGCCAACCTAACTAAGAACATAGAGAAATGTAAAAAGAATATAAGAGGTATGTAAGCCACAAGTTGGACACACATATCCCTAGACATGCCAAAGGTTAAGGGCATAGCCATGAAGGAATGAGAAGTTAAACTTCTCTCCATGAGAAAGTTAAAGTACAAAACTAGAATGGATTCCACTAATAAGAGTTCAAATAAGCTCCCATATAAGGTGAGGCCCAATGAAAATAAGAATGAGCAAAAGATAACAATTAGCATAGCCTCAGAACTAGTGCCTTGTGTGGTTTTATCAACTCCTCCAAGGAGACCTTTCATGAATCTTCTTGAATCACCAAATCACATTCTCTAGTAACTTTTGGAATGCAATATCATATCTTTCCCTCCCATCATAGAGGTCGATATGACTAGGCCTCTTCCAAAGAATTATGATTCCAATGCATTTTACAATTATCATAGGGCCCCCAACCATACTACAAATAGATGCATCAGCTTATAACATAAGATCCAAGATTTGATAAATGCTAATATTATTGATGTGAGCACCCCTACAGAAACACCCAAATAAAAACCAACTAAAGCAAAAGCAATGAATTTTTTTTTATCCATTTACAAAACATACGACGAATGAGACAGTAGACACTTCAAGTGTTCATTATATTTATTAGGCACATCCACCACTAGCATCTTATCATACTCATACAATGGACACACACCCTCTATATAATATCATTGGTGTGTATCATATTACAATGCCAACTAGGCCTCTTATCACTTTTTCAGAATAAGATATAATTAATGATGTCTCAGATTTATATGCACTCTTTGTACAAGCTTACATTGATCATCATCTTATTTAGAGTGTCATCGTTGACAATAGTTCAAACATCAATATGTGTACTATTACGCTTCTACATCACTTGGGCTATTCAAATTAGGATATTTCTTTAATAGATATAGTCATTCATGGCTTTAGTGGCCATGTCTAGAGCTTCATTAGGGAGATTGTACTTCCATTATAGGTTGGGCCCACACATGTGGTCACCATATTCATAGTTGTACCTAGTTTTAGAATATTTGATATGTTATTGGATAGGCCTTGGATATAAAAGCTTTGAACCATTCCATACAACATACATAGATGTCTTAAGTATATACATGTTAATTAGGTTGTTACAATTGAGGGCCTTCTATATGAGTATATATTACCTACTCTACAACTAGTTACACAATAATCACCATTAATAATTCCAAACACATATTCCATTAGCACATCTCAGATATCAATTGAGCCACCGATGTAGGTGAGGTCTATTTCAAAATCATTATGATGTATACACACTCTCCTATGGATACCTTTATTAGAGATACCCCTACATCATAGACATGTTATAGATTCTATAGAGCCTCCCTCTACCCCATTCCCACCCAGATTAGTGTTACCGAGTCCCCAAAACACTCCACATAGAGCATATACGTTAGTTATAGCTTCTTCTACCAAATGGGTCCCCAAGATCTCCATAGTTCATAGGCAGTTCAGTCAGCTCCACATATTCATTACCAGACTCCACAATCAATTTTAGCTACAGATTATTTAGTACATTTGGTTCCTAAATCTCAAATATCTCCTTATAAATCATGTGCAGTCACTCTTCCTTTACTTGATATAGGTCAGCTTGATAATGAGTCTATTACAAGACTCATTGGTTAGTATGCTCCCCTATTGCTTGTATATAGTTTCATTATTTCAATTTAATTGTACATAGTTTTCTTTATCTTGCTTCTTGTATATAGTTTCATTTTCATGTTGCTTGTACATATCTTATAGTCAAAAAACACAAAAAATATAATATATTCAAAAATATAAAATCATTCAAATATTGCTCAAAAAATACAAATTTTAGATTGTATGCATTTCCATGTTTACATTCCTTACATTTATTAGGTACTACACATGCTATCTATGTTAGTGTGGTCAATTTCATCATACATACATGCTTCACTTGTTTCCTTTAAGTGATCACAGATTATTATAGGACTCCAGTCCTCTACACAAATATAGATTTTTTGTTATCCACCCATCGAGGACACATACACATATACATTGATTCAACATTGATATATTAGCCCATTAGGGACATCATACACACATATTTTGATTTGCTGGTTATATCTTTTTATACTCCATATCACATATTTAGCATTGATTATATATTAATATTGATCATCCTGTACTACACTTATTTTTTATTGACTACTACTACTATAGACTCAACTTACGTATATTTTTTATCTTATATGAATTTGCACCACATGATTATTTCATACTTTCATTTCTATCTTTACTAGTCTAGATTTGATTGTGTCTCTTTACTTCTACATCTACACGAGGGCATTTGAACATGCTATTGTCCTCTCATTGATTTTATGCTTTGGACATGAGCCCATATCCTTGTGTATGATTATTTATTATGTATGTGGACATTTGAACATGTCCTTCCATGTAGATCTAAGCCAAACTTACATACTCTTTTGCATTTGTATACATGTAAACATGTCCTTGTATGTGCTCTTTTTCTCAGACTTAGTGACATGTGCCCATGTCCCTTATATTATGGATCATTTTCCTAATTTATGTGTTTCATGTGTTTGTATGTATGCATCATGGCCATGACACTTATCTCTTACTTTTTGATTTCACATCCAGTTTGTGATGCCATGAAGGACCTTATGCATCTCCCCTTCCTCCTTGGGTACCTTGATGGACATCATGCCCCATCCCTCCAAGTAGTTTACGTAGATTATATTCAGATTTATTGTTCATATACATGTTTAAATAGTTATATCTATATTGACAACCTTATGAATGCTAGATCTAACATACATCATACATTGACAACTTATGCTCAATCTCCTTTACATTTTGATGTCATGTATACACATTATATTGGTTTATCACACATCGTATATTTTTTAGTCTAACACACATGATGCATAGCTTTTATTTTAAGGATAATTATTACATAGGTTCAACAACTCCCTTAAAAAGAGGGGACATTCAGAGGGGTTTGTCACAAAGATCAAGGCATCCTAGTGCACTCAAAACACAATTTTTAGCATGCAGACATAGATTAAAAATCTCAAACTCAAAAAATATAGTGAAATATAGTCATACACAAATTAGTCTTAGTTTTTCTTTAAAAAAAACTTCTAGGAAAAAGCATGTTTCGCTACCAAGAGAATAGTGTGCTATAGTCCACCCACCATGCTATTGTCCAAGAGCCTCAAAAACATAAAATTTTGGAATTATCATAAAAATACAGCATACAGTTTAGATTTGTATAGTCCTAATCATAGATTATCATATATGCTTAGTATCTATTCAGTTTTTACACATAATTACATAGTTTGTCAGATTGGGGGCATCACGTGCAACATGATCACTCTTATTTTCATTTCAGATATGCACAAACATAGATTACTATAACTCAATCCATAATCTCTATGCACAATTATTAGAATTGGGGGCATGTGCGTAACACATTGTTTCCTTTTGCTCAATTTTGCACCAATTCTCATAGATGGAATGACAACTCCATGTCATTTTCCATGT
Source organism: Torreya grandis (assembly GCA_037957365.1). NCBI lineage: Eukaryota > Viridiplantae > Streptophyta > Pinopsida > Cupressales > Taxaceae > Torreya > Torreya grandis. The sequence continues at coordinate 3,327,440 of JARHVA010000633.1, read as the reverse complement.
TATATATTTCAAACACCATATGCACTAGGATTACACTATATTAATGCATATTTTCATCTATAATAATTGGCATTTCTGAATTCCCAAGTTCTTAAGTGGCCCCTAAGCCATTTTACATTTTAAAGTTCCTAAGTGGCCCCTGAGCTATTTTATATTTCAAAATTCTTGAGTGGCCCAGAGCCATTTTTTATAGCTTCATGACACCACATAGTTTAAATTTCATCTTCTTATACTATACATGGGTCAGCAATGATGGAGTCATGACCTACTTTTTTTATTGAACGACTTACACAAGAGGTTTGGATAACTCATTAGTCCAATCCAAGTTATTCATAGCTTATGATCCACCTAACAAGGGTGGACAATAATAGAGTTAAGTCCAACTTGTGTTCTTGAGCCACAAACACATGGGGATTGGGCAAGCCATCAAATTAGTCCAAGATATTCACTATTTAATCACCATCTACACACACATAAGATTTCACTAGGTTTTTTCATTAGTTCACGCCCATAGTGAGGTGTTTTTGTTCCTTTCCTCTCTCTCACATCTATTTACTTGGTTTTTCATTTGATTTTGGTATTTATTTAGTAACTACTTATTCATATATGTTTCATTTACAAGATATGCAATGGATCACAATTCGTAGACTTAGACCCACATTCATGGGCTTCGCCTCATAGGTAAGTCTTGATATGTTTCTATTTCCTTTATCCTAGTCATTTCACTTTACTACATTATAGAATAAAGGGGGGAATGTAGTCATATAAAATGTCATTTTAATGCAATGAGTGTCACTTGAGACCACCTTATCCTTAGCTTATCCCTAGACCTATCTCAGGGCTTCTTTTAATCTTTTTCCAACTTTTATACACATATAACCCATGTTTAGATATGCCAAATCACCTAGGCATCCTTGATCCTCTTTCACATGTGCCATCCACTTGGACAATAGCGTGGTTCCATTAGCCTATTGCATAGTGTGATATTGGCTAAGGGGGTAGTGTTATTTACCTTTAGCTTCCCTTGCCACTAACAGATATCTTTCTACTTCTTGAAGCATCTTAGGGTTGGCCTAGACTCACTTCATGTCTCAACAAGCATCAAAACACTATATGAAGACCACTCTCATTCATTTATTATATATATGGCAATTCTCATGAACAAGCTCAAAAATGGTTGTGAAAATGAAGGTTATTGATCCATATTTACCCCTATTTTTGCAGACATCTAGCTATAACAACCCAGAGCTCAATTTTACTCAAGTTTCTAGTCTCAATTCACACTTAAAGCATTTATATTGGCATTCATACTCAGGCATATTAGAATCATTCTCACTTACACCAGCACTTAGATTGGGAGAACTACATCGTGCTTAATCCCCTTTTGAGGTATTAGTATGTAGGTAATGCTCAACACATGAGGTGTTGAGGTCATACCCAACCTACCCTGCTAACATTTGTTCATAAAAAACCCTAGTGAGTATGGAGGCTTAGGGCATAGAATAAACAAAGATATAGGTCTTGGTCATACAAGCATAGGCTTCCCAAAATAGAATGAAGGTTTGCCCAAAATTTCACTATTTCACCTAAACAATGTCATTAACACTGCATAGAAGGTCTATAACATAGTGTGCTACTAAAAAAGAGGGCTGCACTATTATCTAAAAAGGGTTCTGGCACCTATTCTCCATTGAATAAACTTTTTCTTGCTCCTGCATCACTTCCTAGCCCACCACTTATCCATCTCAATCATATTTTCTAGCTAAGTACACCTTTTCTAATTCATTGCTATTTATAGAATATTTAAATAAATTAATTATTATGCAAATCAATGGCTATTGATACTATAGTATTTTATGCCCTGATTTATTACTCAATTATTTATCAACCTAGGGTTATATTCCATTATCCCTAAAAAAGATAAATCAACAGTCATGTTTTCCTTGAAAACATGATTGAGATTTATGGCTTAGAAGTAATGGAGACTATCTTGACTACCTTGACTGCCTTGATTAAGAACTTGGAATTGTGAAACAAGCTTGGAAAAGGAATTTTAAAGATATTATTCCATGTTGGAATATGACTAAGTCCTTAAGAATTTATAAATAAGAGGAAAATCCAACTCAAGGACACTTTTGAACAATATGTACAAATTTTGAGAGCTTGTGAAGGAAGTTAAAACCTTATAAATGAATTTTATCCCCATTTTATAAATGTTTCACCACTCTTTAATGAATAAATGAGTGATCCTAAGACCTATTTTTATGTATTATATCATTTAAGTCATCAAACAAACATGTATAATAGCTAAAATGAACTTTATGACCTCTCAAATGCTCCTAGTACCTTATTAAATCTTGCAAATTTATGAAATACCCCCTAAATGATCATCATATACTTAATTTTGATGTAATTATATTAACCACATGAAGGTAGTGCTAACTCTTATTCAACTAATTTTGGCCTAATTTTCCTACTTCTAGCATGAGAGATCAAGTGACTTAAAAATCCAACAATTATGCTTTTAGTAAAAATATAATGATGATTGATGAATAATTGTGAATGATTGTGATAGTGACTAAGTTGACCTTAGACATTCCATGTGATTAATCATTGCTTATATGGTTTGTATGGACTCAGGTCAATGTATTTATCCCTAGAAAGGAGATATGTGACAATAGGATAGATTAGATGATGATATCCCAAAGATGCCCCAAGGCGACTGTTCAAGATTGGATTGGATTGTTGAGGATGATGGATGTTGTAAAATATGTTAAATTAGTGATGATTATGATTTTTAGATATGATTATATGTAATATAGATGATTGGACTTAGATGTTCAATTTATTGACTTGATTTGATTAATAGGTGATGCAATTCAAATGTTGATGATTAATTTGGACAAGATTGAGAATTAGATGTTTGATAGATTTGATTCGATTGGATAGGGTTGGTGCATGATTTAACTTGGATCTAATAATGGCTAGGATGATAGACTGAGAGGTTTGATTATTTGATTTGTATGATTAATCTATATTTGGTAAATGATTTGATGATGACATGATGTTTATGGGTGTGGGTTTGTGGTGTCATGGTATTGAGCCATTTTATTTTAAGCAAAAATTATTTAATGTAACATTAGGTGTTATGCATCATGATATGTTTAACCATGATGAAATTATATGCATGTTAGATTAATGCAAAAGGTACAAATATTAAAAACAAGCTTTACAAGTAACATGTAGTATAATGAACCATCAATATCAAGAACCAATATGCCATATTTTTTTATTCAAACCCTAATTTTACATGGATTAGGTATGCAATATGAACGATAGGAAATTTTGAATAATGATTTGAGATAATGAGTAAGGCTCTAAATCAAACTAAGATGCATTAGGTAATTTCATCAAAAAATTTACATGCAACCTAATAAAGAAAAGAGTGGAAATTAAACTAAAAATTTCTTCATATTTTGTGCATACAACCTAGAATTTGTATCAGAGAAATTGGAAATGATACTATGAATTTAGTAAAATATAAGGATGTATATGATAGTGAGATTACTATCAAGTGTTTATGTAGGGTTTTCATGGTTTTTTAAAGGTTTTTTAGGGTTTTATTCTTATGTTTTTTCAAGTTTATTTCATTGTTTTTCCTATTTTTTTTGTAAGATTTTTAAGTATGTTTTTCCTAAGATATTTTTCTAAGAATTAGATAAATATAAATTAAATTCACTGATAAAAATATAAAATTGCATTTCTTTGATATTTGTTTTCATAGGGTTGACACATAATCTTCCCCTTTCCCTTACTTTCCCCCAAATACTCTATTGGTAGGATACATCTTGTTGTCCTTTTTAGTCTCCTTTTTCTTGTTGTTCTTTTATTCCTCCTTGATGTCCCTTTCTCCCTCTTTATTTTCCATGTTGCCTTCCTTATTTTTACTCTATTATCTCTTTCTTCCTTGATGTTGTTTGTATTGGTGTAGAGAATAAAATTAAGTGGGAGGTATACACCCTGTCATTTTTATTTTTTTATTTCGAGGTTTTTTATGGTGCAAACTTGGCACAACTTACACCAAGTTTATGCCACTATATAGAGTTAGGTTTATGCTACAAATGTATATCATGTAAATAAATAAACATTTTCAATGCAAACTTAACCTAATAAGCAATGTTATGTACACCAAATGTAGTAGATGACCCAAGGATGACCTAATATAGTTTTTACCTAATGGTATTAGTGTGAGATAATAAGATGAGAAATGCACCAAGATAGCGAAGAGGTAAAGATTAGATTAGGTCCAAACAACCTAAAATAAAAATAAAGAGAATAAACCTAGATATCCCAAACATAACTTGAGGAATCTGAATAAAATAAGGCTAAGAGAGATCATCTCAAAACAACCCAAAGATGTAGCTTCTATTCAAGATTAAACATTTCAATGGGAATGCCTAGTTGACTCTAAAACTCTTATCATCTTAACCCCTTGAACACTAATGTTGTCACGATGATAACATACCTAAAATATATGGAGAATAATAAATTAATAAAATGGGGTAGACTTGGAAATAAGTCTAACCATTAAGGGGAAAAAATAAAGGGAGGGAAAAAAGAGTGCTACCAAGGTGAAAATATGATCTTTAATGGAAACAAAAAACTCTAATTGATTTATCAAGACTAAGATTTGTCAACATTGAAAGGTTTAAGAATTCTAGACACCTAATTTTAATATAAACCCCCTTTCCTTTATGTCTCTTTAAAAATTTATCACACTTGGTCCATGTGCATACATTTGGCTATTTTTAGTACATTTTTTTCTTGTATTGGCCCTCGTGTTTTCCTCCATTGAATTAAGTATCACTTACCATATAAATTTATGTTCACTTTGGGTCAAATATAATACCTCCATTCAATATATATTTTTAAACCTACATATCAACTATTTATTTTCACTTGTAAAAACCAAAATGTTCCCAAAATGTCTAGAACACTATTTTAGGGTCTCTTCCTAGGTCATAGTTAGCCCATGATTATGTCCCCTTGACTCGTGGATCCTTTACTGTTGGTTTTGACTATCTTTTATGGTTGGCCTATGTGTAAATGTTCCCTTTTGAATCCTATATTTATAAATATAATTATAGCCATTCCACCATTTATTCTTCTCACCTATATCTCTTACAAGCCAAGTTTCTCATACACAATCATCAATTCTTATCAATATTTTTGCATATTTGTCAAAGAATTTGAAGTGACCCAATTTTTTGCTTATCTATCTTTTGTCAATGAATTTTCCCAAAATCATGCCATATCAAAGCATATAGTTGCATTTGATCATTTAGGGAGAGGAGGTGACATCCTTTATCTCATTTTGTGTTGAGAACACTCTCAAACATGGGAATGACATTAAGCCCTAATTTTGTATGTGTCAAATATGTAACTAAAATCCCCCAAGAGGGTACCCAGGTAACTTAACTTGCACAATTTTATTATTTTGATTTCATGGTGAATTAGTTATAAATTCAAATAAGAAGCAATCCATATAATTACATATATCATCAGATCAAGCGAAATAGGATTCTCAATCATATGTCTCTAACAAATTAACCCCAAAAAAATTAGGACATGAAAATAAGTGAAGAAAAAGTTTAAAATATTGGGACATGATTAGGCGTTCTATGATTTTGATCAAATCATAATCAATGACTATCAATTCTCACCTCTTATTGAAAGTTCTTTGCTCACAAAATGGTTTCTAAGTTTTGTTCATCTTGTTATTTGAACATATTTTCACTATTTTAGCCTCTGAAACTGCATAGGTAAGTCAAAAATCAATTATATCTATTTAGGCCTCCATTGTCAAGTTTTAAATATCTATATATCTATTTTGAAACATTTAATATATGCATTCATTATTTTATTTACGTATATTTGTGTTTTTCCATAGTTTTACCTAGATGTGCATAGTGTAATATTTATTGTGGTAAAAATAGTTAAAACATTATTAGGAACCCCTCCATTATTCAAACCTATCAACCTTATAGGGTTAGATTGCTAACTCTTAGGGTTTTATTTTATAGATCTTGGTTGTGTTCCTTGATTTATTTTGACATTATTATGCCCTTTCACCTTTCAAAAAATTTCCCTATATTTTTATGAGACAAATCCTAATGATCATCCAACCTAAAAATTCATTGCCTTCTCACCCTAGGGTTTGATTTTTTTGAGATCTAATTAATTCATGGGTTTTCATCAAAACCCTCTTTTTTTTTCCCTTATCATTATGCTTTCATTTTATTAGATCATGTCATATTTATAAAAGCTTGGTCCTTTTCCCCTTGGTAGCTTCATTGGATACTTATGTTTATTCTCTTTTATCATGAGTAGATCATACTTTTATATCACAATTATTTTTGAAATGGCATGTACATGTGGTTTTTGTAACTTTCACGTGTTCTTGGGTTTGATGATATGGTTGTCATACAAATTTTTGTTAGCATTCATCAAAGAATATTAGCATATGGATTGGATCATGATAGATTTATATGTAATATCAATGCTTTATGTGATGATATCCTTCAAATTTATAGCTTTATTTTCCCTCCTTTTAGTTATAATATTTGTATATGATATTATATGATGATTCACTATGAGGTAGATATCATAACAATATGGAATGGTAACATAGTAATTACACTATCCTTCCTATTTCATTTCAAATTCAAGGTGGGGTTAAAAAAAAGCCTCCTAAAGTTCCTAATATTCTCCACTCCTTCTATAATTTTAATCCAAGTGCCTAATAATTATGATATCATCGATAAACATCAAAATATCCATGCCAATATTTATATCCTAGAGTTTCTTAACAGGGCAAACATTTACGAGGATATACTTTATGAGGCCTTTTGTGATTCAAATTTGTAACATGATATTAAACCCTATTACTATGTTTATATTGTTAACATATTAAAATATGGAGATAATTTTGTGAAAGGAATTTCCTCCAAAATATATTATAGATTAACACTTAACCTTGTACATTTTATAGATACTAAAAGATGGTATTTTTTTAATCAATAAATGAGGGTTATGGGGTCCCTCACCTCTTCGTATTCCAAAAAAAAATTTAAAAAAATTACAACCAGTGCCAAAAGGCAAGGATAGAAATGTTAAGATAGAACAACATCTCAAAATAACTATCCCACAAAAAAAACACAACCCTTAAATAAGGTTTCAAAATAAATTAAGAAACTCACCAGTTATAAAAAGCCACAAGGCTATATAATAGTAAGTTGAAGAAGAAACCCCCATCTCAAAACAACTAACCAACAAAAAATAGTTGTTGTAAGATAAAAAGAAGCTACGAAATAGCCCTACATAGATAGTATGTCGTATATAAACAACAATCTTGTAAACCAAGAGATCATCCATAGCCAATGAATAGGCAACCAAAAAAATAAATGAGGTAAAAACAATATAAATAGAATAAAATTCTCTCAATCAAATCATTTTAAAAACCAACACAAAGTAGAATAAAACAACCCCAGCCAAACCTTACCATCATCTTTCCTAAAAACCACATCATTGATAGAACAAATACCCTTCAGCAACCAAAAGCTCTAAAATTATGGTAGCAAATAAGGAAGTACCACATAAATCCTAAATCATCATTGAATTCTCATAAATAACTCTAAAATACATTGGTAAAGCATTTGTTTCCTCAGGAGGAGGATAAACCCCTTGATTTTCTTTAAGAATCATCATTCTCTCAACTTCCTCCTTTAAACTAATCCAGATCTATCATTACAATATAGAAGAGGGTAAAAATAAAAAGGAATTTAAAATTTCAAACCAATTCATGCCAATCCTTCCATGTTTATCACCATCAATTATTTGTTTCCTCTTAATCTAGTTTTCTTAAAATTAAAAGGAGAAAAAGGTTCTTTTTTCCCTAAAAAAAAGTGGAATATTCTTCCACCTCATGCAACAAAATATGTAAGGTTCATATCCCATATTTTCACATGGATTCACACCTGAATCAACTAAATCCTTTATAATATGTAAATTTTTAGATTTAATCTGATCATTCTTAAAGAGCTTACCATACTAAAAAATAATAACATTTGGTTTAGGAAATTAATCTCTAAGCCAAAGAGGACAAGAATTTGGAAAATTCTTGTATCTATCCCAATTAATACCAAAGTTTATTTCATTCTATAGATAAGATAAAAATTCTCTAAGCAAGATATCCCCCACAAAAGTATTTGGATTCCACTTGAGCTCATTAGGAAGAATAAAGTTATGAATCTAGGCTTCACATAATAATTTTTTTTCATTCTTATTAGAAGAAAATAAAATGTATCAAAACTTCCTCGATCTTGAAACATCAATACTCAGATAAGAAACTAATCTTCTGATTTGAAACTTAATCCAACATTCCTTAAGAAAAATGGCATAGATCCTTAGAGAAGGTCTACAAGATGATAATTCTATATTCAATTCACTAATAATTGATAATTGTTGTTTCAACTCTAAAATGAAAGTCATTTTCCTTCAAATCTTCAGTCAAACATTGAATTTTATAAGTAAAGTCTTCCCATATATTCTCCCCTTTAAAAGTAACAACCTGTAGTTGTCTACATAGACCCCCCATAAAAATGGCCCCTTATTGATATAGATAATTTACTATTTCACTCAAAACCTCCTTTTGAAAAGAATTTGTTTGAATTCCTATATCAACAAAAAGAGGACAAGAATGAACATCCAAACCTTTAAACAAATCAGCTAAAGAAGCCATAAGATTTATATCTTTATGAGAATAATTTTTCAAATATTAAATTCTTTTTTTTAAGAATTAAAATATCTCATCTTCCTTATACTTAATCAATTGAAGAGGATGAGTCAATCTTGTTCATCCTTAAAAACTTCCTAAACCAAGTTCCCTCCCCTTAAAACTTCGATTTGTGAAATCTCTCCTACAACCAAAGGAGAAAATTCCAAAGCAAATACATTGAAAGAAGTGGACCCCTGAATTGAAGAATCTTCAATTCTAATAAAATATGTAGAAGGCAAATTTTCCAAATTCCCTTTTGAATTAACCTAATTCCTTAAAAAAAATGTAATAGAATGGTGATAATCCCCTTCCAAAGGATTTTGAAGTTTAGAAACAGGAAGGAGTTAAAATTAACCTCCGCTTCTTTCCCCCCCTAGATTTATTAGTACAAAAAAAAACCCTTGAAGAATTAGCATAGAAATCTTCCCAAGTACACGAAGGAGCCAAAGAGTTAATTTCACCTAATAGAATAAGTTGTATAAGACCCTAATGGGCCAAAGCCTTATCAATTCCCCTTTAAACCTCCAATGTTGTTCTCTCTAATAGTTTAAAAATGAAAAAAGGAAGGTTGATGAACATTTTATACCAAAAAAAAAACATTGACCTGAAATGATATGAAAATAAAAGAGAGAAATGCCCTTCATAAGTAATGTATTTTTAGACAAAGAGAGCAACCTTTGGCCAAAAATTAGAAAGAGAGAAACAAACAATACCTTTACTAGTATCTTGAAGAATTTCCCCTGGCTTCAAAAATTCTTCTTTTCATTTGAAACCTCATTGCTTCACCATATACCATATCTCCCCTACCATCTCTAAACTAGTATTCCTTGATAGACTCTTCAGAAATAACAATGGATAAACCTCTAAAAGAAACAACGTCATCCTTCCATCCCTTAGTAAATTCCATAGCAACTGAATCATCATGTCCATAGAACCTTAGAAAGAATTGTATCCACCCCAATTTTTTAAATACCTGACATAGTTTGGAATTAGATAAAATGAGATCATGTTTTTCTCATTCAAATCAATGCATAGATCCTCTCATTTTCAGAAATTAATGAAAATTCTTTCATTGGAAAATAACACAAACCAAACAAAAAGAACCAAAACTACACAAAGTAGTCATAAAAGGAAACTACAAGAAAAAAACAATGATGAAAAGACTCATCAATTCGAAGTGAAATAACCATAATGATAAAACATGTGTCGAGTAAGCTATCAAAAAATAAATCCAAATATATAGTTCTATCTCATTGAAATAAAATTGAGATCCTTCACTCTAAGAAAAAATATCAAAAACCATAAAGGATGATAAATAATAGGGAAAGTTTAAACCTCTCACACCCTAGGTTCCCTAAAACCCAAAGAATAAAAAATTATCACAAAGGGAAAAAAATAATAAAGATATGGGAGTGTACCCCCATGAACAATAACCTAATTTAAAGTATGCATAATTTGAAGATGAGCTTTCAAATTATCTTTACAAGTCAAAAACCTAAAATTGAAACCTGAAAAAGGCTTACAAATAACCTTAAATTTATCTTTCATAAAATCGTTATATCCCAAAGAATCATTACCCAAAAAACCACTTGTAGATCCATAACCACATCCTTATTCACACTTTTTTAAGAAAGAGATTCCACAAAAAATGACTGCCTTTCCTTCTTTGTCTAAAAATTTTCACAACCCATATGAAGAGAATAAGATTTAGATGAAAAAGATGATTTTTCATAAACTACATTTTGAAGATAAACATTCCCATTTACATCAAAAGAAAAAGAAGCAACTGGAGAACAATAAGTTAGCACCTTCAGTCTAATGTACCTCCTTATAAAACATTTGAAAGATATTGGGTCCAAAAAATAAAAGCCACCCAAAGTATCACCAATAAACCTTAAATATTTATTATTCAAGAAATCTTGTGGTAGATCAAAAAGCCAAACCCAAACTTTCTTCTGAGTATCCTTTCTTTTGAATTCAAAGTTTGCCTCCCAAATTTTGACCTCAATTTTACAAGATCTTAAACACCAATCTTTAGATCTAACCACCAAACCCCTAGAGGATTTATTAATAAAATATATCTAAAAATAATCATTAGAATAGAACCTCACTATTTGTTTCAAACCTGCTTAATGTCCTGCATAGACATCTCTACACCTTCAGTTCAATTTTCTAGTACATAGGTTGGTACCATCAAGTTTGATTAATATCACTCTCCAATATTGACCTAATATGGTCAGTATTGACCCCCTCCAAGAAATAGTTGCTTTTTAAAATTAAACCTTTCCTTACGATTGACCTATTTACCTAACATGTTGGAGGTGTAATAAATTACCCAGTTGGACTCATATAAATACAAATCAAGGTCTCACTTAATAGGGGACTTGGTACTTATCTAGTACACATCTATACACTATTTCACATTGATAAAATTTACCCTATTCTTTCCAAATTGTGAATCTGTCATTAAGAGTACTCACAAGCCAATTCTAAAGAATACCAAATCTAAGTCAAAGTAAGCATTGTCAACTATCAAATCTAAATAATTAACTATAAACATATAGTGAAATAGCATAATTTTACAATCATACTAGGTAGGATAACTAATGTGGATTGATTTTCATCCTTGGAGTATCAGATATGTAGGTATAATTCAATCATCAAACTGAGGTGATTGGGGTTAGCTCATCATATTACACTTTCATAGTTTTTGCAAGTTTCTAACCCTCAAAAGCACACCTAGTATTTTAAGGTTAAGAAATTTGATTCATGAAGTTACATGCATCATCAAACTTTAGAATCACACATATAGAGCTTTAAAATATAGCTTAAGGTGACCAATAGTCATAGCCCCTCTTTTTAGCAAAATTCAATATCAATAGTTGATATCGACCTAGAATCAACCTTACAAAAATAGAAACATAGTTCCTAAACTAGATAAATCATGGGCCTATTTTAGTTTGTATTCCACTTTCAAAATATATCCATAGTCAGACAGTCAACCAAAAAAGCTAAGTACTCATCCCTTTGTTGCACTTACTATATTTAGCATGTGCCACTGTTCAAAGCATTGCAATACATTTCAATATTTTGCATTCATATGTATTCTTTAATATCATATTTAGCAATCTAAATTATTTTCCTAGATTCTATTATATTAGGGTTTCTAAAACTAAAGTAGCATAAAACATAATGGTGAACCCATAAACTAATTAAAGCATGTCAAACCCTAGGTATTCTTTAGGGTTTTATCCTTCTAAGGTTTCATATTTGAGCCTTAGGGTTTTATTTTCAGACCTAATTTATGATTATTCCTTAATAATACACATTATCCATAGATATAACAAGTTATTATTATTGGTTAACACAAGTCATGAAGGTACTCTTTTCATATTTTTATACATGGATAGTGTATTTAGTTTAATTACGTAAGCAAATGGGTCAAATGGATTAAACATAATAACATGAATAAGGCTAAAATTAATAATGAACATTCCTAAGCCTTCCTCAAATCCTATTGTTATAACATCTAATCCAAATTGCCTCTTCTTACCACTATACAGAAAAGGGAATGCATGACTCATCGTGTTCCTCTCGCTATTTTTTAAAATGTTGATACTTATTACCTCATTTATAATATTGGCCTCAACTTATAATATATATAGTGGTCCATGTTATCACAACACGAAGGGGTAAGGTGACCCATCCATTAGTATAAACCAAAGGACCTTACCAATTCCCTCCTCAACCCCCACCACTTCATACCAAGCAATTAAATCAATCCAAGGGATATGATATCATGGATCAACTAAAAAATACTCATGCCAAAAATTATCTATTAGAATTACTTCAAATATAAAGACATTCTTTATTTAGCATTATGTGATAGGATTTTATGAAATGGTGTAGAATCACCCTATGTGGATTCTATTAGCAATACATTATGATGGATGGAGGAATGTCTCTCTTTTTAAAAACAATAATTACTCCATAATCACATTATAGATCAATATCTACCATTGAGTATTAAATTAAAATTTTAAAATAATGAAATTAAAGTGGTTTTTGGTAGACAATGCATCAAGATTAAACATTTATAATATCTCCTTGAACCTTCTTGGTATTGAGGCAAATTATCTTAACTACTCAAACATTAATATTCAAGAATTTGAAAAAATCCCATGAAAATTACTAGGAAAAACTACACTTCACATTATCGTGGGCCCTTAAATGATAGCTACAGTTTGTCAGGTCATGCCTAATGACCTCAATTATAGTATTCTATTAGGGATACCATGGATTCATGAAATAAATGCAATACCTTCTACTCTACATGAATGCTTAAAATTTAGTTATCAAGGATACATATATACATGTCCTTTAGATCAAGAACCATTCAAGTATTGTGCATTAACTCAACCTGAGGATCATTAAATCCCTCATATACAACCTTCTTCTTGATAATCCAAATAAAATAAGGCATCAACATATACTTTAGCTCCAAATTCATCATCCTATAAATATTTCAACCAATATGGTTTTGGGCTCAAATATTTTTTAAAAATGGGATATATAGGACAAGGATTGGGAAAACATGCACAAGGAATTTTTCATCCCCTCACACCATCTACTCAAGCAGAATTAAAAGGTCTTCATTATACAAAAAATTTATCAGATTATATGAAAGGAACACCCACACAAGCTATTATTTATACATAATTTTTTTAAGCACAACCAAAACTAGCACTGGAAGTTCATCATACATTTTCACTACAATTGGTATACCCTCATCTGATTGACAATACAATTTCCTTAAAGATTTTGAGTTTAGATGAATTTTCAAATGATGAATCTCATTTAGAGTACCTAAAGGCATATGAAGATCTCCATTCCTTCTATCATAATAATAGGTTTACTCACACAACCACTACCCAGGCATACTTTGGAAAGATCAAAGATCCTAATGTCCATATCCAAGTATATGGATCAAATACCATCCCTACAACACCATACATGGAAGATATATCACTCTAATCAATGAAGAGATAGTATATTTCCATTACGGAATAGATAAGGATCCAAGGCCTTATACATTCAAGTTATTGTTATTAAAAATGGAATCAAATAGGTCTTAATATATAATGGTTTGGGATTGAATATTTTTAGTGAGGCCTTTCTTAAAGAACTTAGGCTTAGTCAACACTCCCTTAAACCTTTGTAAATGATCATAAAAGGGTTTAACAATCAACTGAGAATATCTTTGGGAACAATTACATCAAACATAACTTTCGAAACTAAAACTTTGCCTATGCAATATCAAGTGATATATAATGATGTGGGTTATAATATTTTACTAAAAATGTAGTGGATTCATGCTATGAGTGCAGTCTACTCTGTCACATGGGTGTTTGAAAAAATCCATGAGGGATTCATATATACTTGTCCCATAGATGATGTTCTTTTCTAGTTTTGCAAGGTAATTTTTTACCCTATTTTTAATAAAATAATGAATGTATTGTGTGTAATTATAGGTGTAAAAATAGAGAATATTATAATCCTAAATATGTACAATAATCAGTAATTCTGATTGTGATAAATATTAAATATGGAAAATGCTATTTTTGAGAAATACTAAGAAGAAATATACTTCACTCACACATGGGTTTTTTTGTTGATTACTTCAAATGTTTGATAGCTAAAATGACAAAAATAAGTGATTTCACATGCTTATGATCAAGGATAGAATATGAAATTGAATCTTAATAGGACCATTGTAAGTAAATAGGAGAACAGGTCACTCGATTTCATTAACTGTGGACTTGTCCTAATTGAATGTGAAATTTGGCTGACAAAGGAAGACAAATAAAATAGGATTTTGACCGTGACATATTAAAAATATAATCAAAAGATATGTTTGGGTAGGAATTTTTTAAGTGAAGAACAGTGTAGGATTCTCAAGTCTAATGACCACAGACTTGTCTTAGAAAAACTAATAGTTACACCTTATGTGCTTGTGTCTGCTGAGAAATCTAAGACATCACACTATGTAATATGCCTTATAGAATTAATTATTTCACTTATTTTTTGTTTGAAACCTGAAGATCACTTTTATAGATTGAAAACCTATAAATAAGAGGGTAGTGTAATGGGTTGAGTTAACCTCAATCACCCTTTGGTGATTGATAGTTTCCTATGTATCGAATACTCCAAGGAGGGAAATCGATCCCATGTAGTTCTCCCACCTATATTGATTACGCAATTGTTCTCCTTGACTATATGTGTGAAACTAGAAAATGGGTTTGATACTTGAAAATGATATCTCTTGACTTGCTTTAAAATGTTCTTGACTTGCTTTAAAATGCTCTTGTCTTGGATTATGTTTGCTCCTTGTGAATGATCTTGAATTTGGAAAGAGTAGGGCATATTTGCTCAATATGTAAGAGTGTGAAATATTGAAAGAATTTTATTCCAAGTGGAGATAATGAATGAGTTTTGATATGTATTTTTAAGCAAAATTTTTGATAATTTCCTTTAGCCTACCTTATAAATCATGTGAAAAAACCTTAAAAAATGATTTAAATTATGAAAGCTAGCCATTATTTGGCATAAGACACAGTCAACATAGGTGGACAAGAGTATGATAAATCTCTTATTCACCTAAGGCATACCTATCCCAAAAGATCAAGGACACTTGTCTTGGGGTGGAGATAGTCTAAGGTTGATTTTAAGCACCTTGAGCATTTAAATTTAAAATTTATGTATATTATTGATGGCAAATAAAGAGTTGATCCCACATATAGATAAAAGGTTTAGAGGAATGGTGAATAAGAGTCATGTATTTGAGCATGAGTCATGTGGTTTAGGATGTATCAAAAATTAACATTATCAAGTACCTATGACTAGATTCATGCGGCTACATTCCCATCCCCCCCTTAATTCTTGTAATAAAATTATTAGAGTAAAGGAGAAAGAATTTAACTTGAGTGTGTACAAAACACTTTGTCTTTGAGTGTATACTAAATTTTTCAAGGCACTCAAATTTAGAAAACCCTACAATAACACATGAAGTAGTCGTTTGTTCCTTTTGAAATTTGAAAAAGTTTAACTTTGAAAATTGAAAAATTGAAAAGATAAAAAGGAATGAGTACACCTAGATGGAGATGTGACCAAATTTCCTTATAACATGTAACTAGGGATGGATAACTATGCCCCCTTGTTGAATTATTTGGATAATTTGAACCAATGGCGAATTGAGAATGATCAAGTTTATATTTTGAATAATTAATCAATCTCTTGAGTTTATAAATATGAATTATTCGAACTCTCATGAATGGAGAATATTACCTAATTCACTAATCCAAAAAGGTGGAACCAAGATGGGTTCACTAGAAGCGATACCAAAGTCGTTGCATGTCACTAGACTCAAGCTTACATCATCGCATTAAAAATATGGAACCATATAATGGGTTTTCCAGAAGTAATGTCATGGCCATTGAGATTCATTAAACCTCAATGTATACAACCTATAATATATTCAAATCACACCATTATAAATGAATCTAGACTCTTTTTACATGATAGATTAGAATGAAATATCTTCATGCCCTCGTCATGACTACATTGCTCATAGAATTGAATTAAAATTGTAACTTTGAATTTTTGAAAATATATATATGTGAGCATGAATAAGAATCATGCCCCTTGAATATGTGTCAAGTGATATACAACGTCGTGAAATTATATGTTTAATTGTAATTGTATTTTCAACATGTAACTTTTATATTGTGATTATTTTACATATGTCGATGCATGTGCATTCAAGTGTGTAAGAATATGTACTTTGATTTTTTGAAATGTGAGTGTATATGCATGTCATATGTCCCTCTAATCTTGAATATTTATAAACCCATGCTTTGTATCTTTGAACCATATACTGTGTCTCAAAATCTGATTTTTTTTGTTCATGGAGGCTTGAATATCTAAGGCAATCCCACTATAATGCCCCTCTTTTGAAATGAGGGATGTAACTTGAAATTCCCTCATCTCAAAATAAGGGTTAATTATATCATGTGATAAAGATATAATCATGTAGTATTATGTCAACATGTGTAGAGTATGCCATCATAGAAATGTAATTGTCATTAAAGTATGTATGTAACATATTGAATGTGAGGTAAGTGTTATGTCTAGATATATATAGAAATGAAGTATGCAGTAAAGTAACTAGATCTAAAGTAAAATACATGATAAAAGTGCATGATATTTATCATGGCACCATTAATCAAGCTCGATAAGCACAACACACAATATCATGCAATGTCACACAATAAGACCAAGGGATGCATCTAGTGGACATGAATATGTCACAACAAATAAGGCCAAGGGCCATACACAAAGAACATTGATAATGTCGTAAAAAAGGGACATGTTTAAATGTTACACAAATAAAACAAAATATCATAGAGATGTTCAATAAATTGTTGCATGCACAAGGGCCAAAGGTCACTTGCAACAAACAAACAATGTATATCTTATGATGCAAGAAAGTAAACAACATCAAAGGAGAATAGAACAAGTTAAAATTAGACTATTCCATCCATATGTATTAATGTAATATTATAACAAAGTAGCATATATCCATGTAGCACAATGTGAAATATGAGAAAATAGTATATATATATATATATATATATATATATATATATATATATATATATATATATATATATATATATATATATATATATATATCGACATGGTAGAAAGGTCATAGAAAGATATAAAATGTTAGTAATGTTACATGTAGAATTAAATGCCCCTAGCATGGGCATGGCCACTAGGTAGAAGAGAACCTAGTATCTAATAATTCATGTATAGTATAACCTACATCACACTCAGATGCCTCTTGAAATGCATGTGTATTTGAAAAATAATATCTTATCTAAGAAAATATGTGATAAATAATATATGAAAATAAGTAAATAACCTCACATGTCATGCTTAGGTCCTTTTTTATTTTTTTATTTTTTTATTTTAATTCTACATGTAATATTACTAACATCTTATATCTTTCTTTGACCTTTCTACCATATATATATATATATATGGTAGAAAAGTCATAGAAAGATATAAGATGTTAGTAATGTTACATGTAGAATTAAATTCCCCTAGCATAGACATGGCCATTAGGTAGAAGAGAACCCAACATCTAATAATTCATGTATAGTATATCCTACATCACACTCAGATGCCTCTTGAAATGGATGTGTATTTGAAAAACAATATGTTATCTAACAAAATATGTGATAAATAATATATGTAAATAAGTAAATAACCTCACATGTCATGCTTAGATCTTTTTTTATTTTTTTATTTTAATTCCACATGTAACATTAATAACATCTTATATCTTTCTATGACCTTTCTACCATATATATATATATATATATATATATATATATATATATATATATATATATATATATATATATATATATATATCAACATGGTAGAAAGGTCATAGAAAGATATAAGATGTTAGTAGTGTTACATGTAGAATTAAATGCCCGTAGCATAGGCATGGCCAATAGATAGAAGAGAACCCAACATCTAATAATTCATGTATAGTATATCCTACATCACACTCAGATGCCTCTTGAAATGTGTGTGTATTTAAAAAACAATATGTTATCTAACAAAATATGTGATAAATAATATATGGAAATAAGTAAATAACTTCACATGTCATGCTTAGGTCCTTTTTTATTTTTTTCATTTTTTTATTTTAATTCTACATGTAACATTACTAACATCTTATATCTTTCTATGACCTTTATATATATATAAAGGTCATATAAATATATAAGATGTTAGTAATGTTACATGTATAATTAAATGCCCCTAGCATAGGCATGGCTACCATATAGAAGAGAACCTATCATCTAATGATTCATGTATAGTATATCCTACATCACACTCAGATGCTTCTTGAAATGCATGTGTATTTGAAAAACAATATGTTATCTAACAAAATATGTGATAAATAATATATGAAAATAAGTAAATAACCTCACATGTCATGCTTAGGTCTTTTTTTATTCTTTTCATTTTTTAATTTTAATTCTACATGTAACATTACTAACATCTTATATCTTTCTATGACCTTTCTACCATATATATATATGGTAGAAAGGTCATAGAAAGATATAAGATGTTAGTAATGTTACATGTAGAATTAAATGCCCCTAACATAGGCATGGCCACTAGGTAGAAGAGAACCCAGCATCTAATAATTCATGTATAGTATATCCTACATCACACTCAGATGCCTCTTGAAATGCATATGTATTTGAAAAAAAAGAAGTTATCTAACAAAATATGTGATAAATAATATATGGAAATAAGTAAATAACCTCACATGTCATGCTTAGGTCATTTTCTATTTTTTTTCATTTTTTTTAATTTTAATTCTACATGTAACATTACTAACATCTTATATCTTTCTATGACCTTTCTATCACACACACACACACACGCACACGCACACACACACACACACATATCGACATGGTAGAAAGGTCATAGAAAGATATAAGATGTTAGTAATGTTAAATGAGAATTAAATGCCCTTAGCATAGGCATGGCCACTGGGTAGAAGGGAACCCAACATCTAATAATTCATGTATAGTATATCCTACATCACACTCAAATGCCTCTTGAAATGCATGTGTATTTGAAAAATAATATGCTATCTAAAAAAATATGTGATAAATAATATATGGAAATAAGTAAATAACCTCACATGTCATGCTTAGGTCATTTTTTTATTTTTTTCATTTATTTGTTTTTTAATTTTTAAAATATTTGATTTTTTAATATTTTTTGAATATTTGGTTTTTTTTGCATTCTTTGAAATATTTGAAAGGAAACTAGTTTCTGATCCCATCAATGGGAGGACCATAGTGCATGCTCAGATCATAAATGTTGAGGATGGCTTTTTGTGGGTGAAAAGTGCTACATATAGATGCATTTGAATCCGAAAAGGCATTAGTGGCCGTAACATAATTGTCATGGTCATTGCTCATAAAATATTTTGTAGAATGTGTAACTCAAGAAAGTGTAGGATTTGGTGGAATTTTTTGTATAATGGGAGAAGGTCTCATTGTCTATGTTCATTGTGGAACATACTTGAAATATTTTAGGTTATGACTTATGACACATTGTAGAAGATTTATATTTTTTTAAATCTTGAGTAAGTCTTTGATATGAAGCTTGTTTATTAGGAAGGTGTACCTCTTTATTTTATATTGATTGTGTATAAATATTTTATATAGGTGCAACAACTAATTTTACACCATGATCATGAATGGGTACATTGATTATCTTTGTACTATGTTCTTGAGTATATCCCATAACTAACTATGGTGGTAATGGGGGAGGAGGAATGACCACTGACTATAAAGAGTATTCATATTGAGTGCCTTGAAATTTGACCACTTTATGCTAATGCATGTACTTGAGGTATCTATGCATTGTTGATGGTACCACATGAAATTTCTATATCCAAGGGTGTTCTAATAACATATTAAAGAACCTTATGTTTGGTAAGACTATAAATGTATAAACCATCTTAGAGAGGTAGGACTATATGCCCAAAAGTGTTTTGTGTATGTCCATGGAATGTTTTCACTATTATTGATGTAGCTTGTAAATCTTGATCTATGTATTCAAGGCTGCAAAGGAGTGTCATTGTAAATGCATTTACTCTTGCCACATTAGCAATCATGACATTGTGTATAAGCTAGTTTTTTATGTGTACTCTAACAAAGAGTGCATGTCTATCGGATTCATCATCATCATCGATTTCACCGTCATCAAATGTGATCATAGGACATAGTGTGGATATGCCTATAAATGTACCAATAATTCTGTCTATTTGATGCCCATCCAATTTAGGAGGATGAACATGGTAAGCATGATATACTTATAAATTATTTGTATTATTTTTTGTACCATGATTTGGAAAAATATTACTGAATATTTTCATTTTTTATTGAAAATTTAATGTGGTATAACTTCCTATGTGGATGTTCTTTATCTAAATAGTATTATCATCGATAAGATCTTGTACCTTATTCTTTACCTCAAACACTTATTATTATAATCTCCAATGCATCTATGGTAATCACAATATGAATTATTATCAAATCCCTTAAGTTGGGGCTTGGTCATATCAATCTCAAATGTTGGAGGGAGAGATATGAGATTGTAATTGAGTAATTTTTGTAATAAGATATGAGGAGGTTGTGGTAACCTTGTAAATTGCCTCATTAGTGGAACTGTCAAATGAAGCGTGTTTATTGGTTATGTTATTGCATTAACTATTACTTTTGCTTTATTCTTGTTTTTATTATATTTTACCTTGTAGTTTGGCTTAAATATAAACTTGATGTTTGAAGTAGATGGATCACTTAGTGCATATTTTAGCTTGTTCAATGCTATGAGCTTGACTTCTCTTTCTTTGACTATATGGCATAGCTCATCAAAATATTTGAATTTATCAAACTTGATTGATTTGTGGAGTAGTACTAGCAAGATTTGGGTGAACATGTTTTGTAATTTATTATGTCATAGAATTTGTAATCTTAGCTAGCATGATTTTGTATTGAAGAACATATTCACTAATTGGATCGTTTAACCCTAGCTTGAGTTTTGAAATTTATGCTTAAAATAGCTTTTCATAAATATTGATAAAAAAAAGTGTGATAAAAAACTGATCTGCAAGAGTTGAATGCTTTGATTGATTGACTAAAGAGATCATATAAGCATTGCAAATCATAATATTTGACGTTTCTTAGAAAGAGCTTGGTTAGTAACTTATCATTGTAAGCATAATCCAAGCATGTTGTATGGAATAATTAAATATGTTGATCAAGATAACCTTTACCCTCATAGAGTGGTAGCTTAGGAGCTATGAGAAATTTTGGTAATGGGTAAGAGGTTATCTCAAGTGCCAAAGGATTGTGAATTAGAGTATGATTCTATTGAGTAAGTAACTTTAGATACCCCTTTCTCTAATTGTAATACTTTAACATGTAAAGCTAAAATAGTTTGCTCGATAGAGAGGAAACATTAGGCAAGGTTTGGACCTTGTGTAGTGATCAAAGGAGGTGTTTATGATGCCCTTATAGGAATAAGCATATTAATCAATTGCAATCCAAGTGATGCCCCATACCTAGAGATGATGGCATATATGTAATTGCAGATGTTGATATAGGAATAAAAATAATAGTGTAAATTATAACACCTAAAAGTAGAGGATTAACAACCCTGAAAGGCACCTCTTGTTGTTGTGCTTGAGATGACACATTTTTTGCTTGATGCATAATTTTAGATGCTAGGAGTAATTGGACAACCTTATCCACTTGGTGGGGACATTGTCAAATTCCTTGATGGAAATTGGACAACTCTTTGACTTGTTCAAGATTGACACCATTGAGTTCATTAAAATCAATTATATTAAAGATTTCAAGATTATCTTGCATAGTTTTATTATCTTGTTATCATGGTCATCACTAACATCATCTTCAATGTTTACATAATTTTGGAGGGTTGTCTCATCATATTGATCAAAAATGTTTATATTATCCATTTTAGAAGAGACCAAGGGAATCTGAATATGATCTATAGGAGTTCCACTTAATCTAGAATTATGCCTTAAATGAATACAGGATTTAACCTTCTTGAGTGGCATGAAAAAGTGTCAAATCAAAAAGAAAAGGGGTGTAATTAGACAAGGTATGTTTAATTTTTAGGCTCTCAAATATATTGATCCTAGTCATAAAATAGTGAACACAGTCACAAGGGTATTATACGAAGAATTTCACCATCTTGTAGCCACACTATCCCATCTCTAAAGTATGTTAAGAGTAACTTCCTAGGGATAACCACTTACCAGTGCACTACAAGAACAGAAAGTCAAAGGCTTTTTATGGTTGTAAAATAGAATCTACATGTTTATGATATACCATGAGGTACTTAAAAACTAAAACTTATATATAATATTATCTAATGACTTGAATATTATGGCAGTAACCTTCATACCACAACTCAGGTAAAATTGAAGACTGCTTTGCTCAGAATAAAAGTTTGTTTGAGTTTTAAAACTACCAGAACATAATTTCTAAGAAAATAAGAGAAAAATATAAATAAAATTAAAACCCAAAGAAGAAAAAGCAAGGGCTCAAAAATAATTATTTAGTTCTACCAATATATTTTACCCTATTTTTTATAAAACAAAAATGTATTGTGTGTAATTATAAATGTAAAAGTAGAGTATAGCAAAATGATAAACATGTACAATAATCAACAGTTTTAATTTTCAAAAATGCTAAATATGGAAAATTATTAAGAAGAAATATGTCTAGTTCACACAAGTTTTTTGTTGACTACTTCACATCTCTGATAGTGAAAAATAATTAAAAAAGTGATTGTGCATGCTTAAGATCAAAGACAAATTTTGAAATTAAATTTGGACAAGACTATTGTAAGTGGATAAGAGTGCACGTCACTCAAGTTTGTTGACTGTAGACTTGTCCTAGTTGACTGTGACAGTTAGATGACCAAGGAGGCAGATAGAAAATAAGATTCTGATAGTGATATGTCATAAATAAAATTAGAAGATATGTCTAAATAGGACCCTTGTAATTAGGCAGTATCACCAACCATTCCAATCTGTTAACCATAGACTTGTCCTAGTTGATTGTGACAAGAAAGTGAATGTTACGTCTTTTGGTCTTGTGTCTGTTGAGCATTCTAAGATATTGCACTTAAGAATACGCCACACAAAAAAAAATTGTTTCACTTATTTTGTGTTTAAAACCCTAAGAGAATTTTGATGGCTTGAAAACTTGAAAAAAAGAGGGGAGTGTAATGGGTTTAGCTAACCTCAATCACCCCCTTGATGATTGATTGTTGCCTACATATCCATTGCTCCAAGAACAGAAATCAATCCCATAATAGTTCTCCTATCTAGAATGATTGTGCAATTGTACTTCTTAACTATATGTATGCAGCTAGAAAATAGTTTTGATACTAAATAATGATAGCTCTTGACTTGGTTTGAAATGCTCTTTACTTGGCTTATGGTTGCTCCATGTGAGTGTTCTTCAATTTAGAAAGAGTATGGTAGATTTTCTCAATGTGCAATAGTGTTTAAACTTGAAATTAGTGAATTCCTAGTGGAGATAATGGATGACTTTTTGTATATATTTATAGGCAAACATTTTGATAATTTACTTTAATTGACCTTATGAAATGTGCGAGAAGACCCAAAAAAATGATTTGAATTTCAAAAACTAGTTGTTATATGGCACATGATGCATCCAACCTAGGTGGATTGGAGCACAACAGTGCTCTTGTCCGCTTAGAGTGGACATGTCCCAAAAGACCATATACACTTACCCTGAGTTGGAGATAGACTTAGGGTGATGGTAAGTAACTTGAGCATTTGAATTTGAAACTTATGTATAATAGTGATAGCAAATAAAGTGATGAGCCCACATATAGATAAAAGGCTTAGAGTAATGGTGAATAAGAGCCATATATTTAGGTGTAAGTCATGTAATTTAACATGTATCAATAATTAACATTGTCAAGTACCTGTGACCATATTTATGTATGTATAGTATAATAACCCATGAAAAAACTTGTCTTGCACCTAGATTAATTGTAAGTATGTTATTTAAAAGAGGTGTTCCATTTTTAAAAAATACACACTTGTCAATTCAATGATTATAGTAATACTTAGGATCATAATGAATGTGAATATTATTACACACTTGATAGCATAGATTAGCATTTATCAAAGATTAAATTTATACCATGTGGTCCTAGGGAATATAGATGTGATATCCATATTTTTAGTATTGGAAATTTATATTTCACTCCTGCAATTGACTTAATCATTCATCTACACCTAATAATGCATCATTTGGCACTAATAAAGGTAACAGACCTATGATAGGTAATTATTGCCACACTTCTAAGTCAAAAAAACCTCCCAATCATGGTGAAACATCATTACACCAATATGTATTTGGAATCTCATGTGCACAAACAATGGGATACAAGGGTTGTGATCTAAGTAAACATGAACACATAATTAAAGAACACATTATTTTAAATGTTTGTCACTTTAATCAAGGTATTGGATAGAATGAAGGCTCTAAGATAAAATATATACATACTATAGTGAATCATGGAACTTATAAGAGTGATTTAAAATATAATTTCTATATATTTATTTTGTCAAATCCATAAAAATTCATCTGCAAGAAATGAAACAAGTAATGAAAATACAAAATTTAAATCTCAGCTATCATATGGCTAAAAATTTAAATGTTAAGTATTCGATCAATCACATTGAAAATAAGTATTACAATCAATTTATCAATACGCACATAATTTTTATAGATAAATATTCAAACAAGCAAAAATGAGTACCTAAGAAATAAGTGCAAAAGCTCATCATTATTACAGGGACATGCATCTACTTAGAGAGACACAAGAAAATGTTTTTTTATGAATAGGTTCATGATAAGCACAACATGAAGGATGAACCTATAACTACAAATTATATTTTGAATACATTACATTATGAAGGTGTTCTTCCGAGAATGAATCAATGAATGGATACCCTAGTTTAGACACTACTACCAAAAACCACACACCCGCCAAGTTAGTTAATACAAACAAAAATGTTATGCATGACATTAAATTATTTTTTGATGTATCTATGAATAATTATGATTGAGATATGTGGGCATAGATGTGGGATCAAAGGTAAATTTGTTAAAAAAATAGGCATGCATGCCCATGGGGATTCTTGTCTTGAAACTATCGCCAGATGTGTTATTAATGGCTAGCAAGACATGGAAGAAACCACTAGGAATACTAGGTGATGTTGAGATGTACATCTTGGGTGTCCAATTGCAAATATATTTTTAGATTTTGGAAATGGTTCAAACTGATAACTACATTACATTGTTGGGAAGACCATTCTATTTTGAGGCACTTGATAACAAGCTTCAAGAATTATACGAAGAGGATTATAATCCTTCTTTATGTGTCTTATGGTCATGCCTATGATGAATATGTAAAGTTGAATATGGATGATAATGATGATATTAGAGTATCTAAATAATATTAATATTCAATAAAGAAGGATGAAACTCTGAGACAAATGGATCTAGGGTTTGTTGTGTATACAATAAAGGTCAGATTCATAAAAAAAAACTAATCTATTTTGGATTTAGTCATCTAAACATGTATAAAACTATTAAATTTCAGATTACATAAGATATAACACAAGCCACACAAATCTGAATGCTAACAAAGATTTATTGCACTTAGTATTTATAGAATTGATTAAACAAAGAGGGAAGAGAATGGACATAGTTGATAAATTGTTTTGTTTTGCTCATTGCATGTGTACAGTTTTATGAAATGAATTGAAATGGATCTATGATCACTAAACTCATGAGATTGACTATCAAAATTTACCATGATGTTAGAAAATGCTCAAACACATGTGGCAACTAGACCCATCCACTGTCTTTCAAAATTGTCCTTATGTAATTTATCAGTTTGTTTTACCATAAATCACTACACATGCCTATCAATATGATTTATGTGTGGTTTTTTATCCTCGATCCTCTACACATATTCTTATTTTATCTTCCTTTGCCTTGAAACCCTAGCTCCACTTTTGACTCTTCCATGACCCAAAAAAAAAAACTAGAAAGATGGGTTGGAAAGCCCCAACTACACCCCATTTAGTGATTGAGGATTGCCTACATTCTAATACTCCAAATAAGACTCAAATTACATGTAATTCTTCCACCTATGTGTATATGTGCTCAATAATATTGTACTAGAATGCAATGCATAACTTTGGCTTTTAATACTTCACAACATTCAACTTTGACCTCGTACTTAGTGTTCAAACTTGGCTTTTAAGACTATTATTTTGAGGGATTTTCAAATTTGGATGCTTTTGGATAGTGCCTCAAGGATATGCATATAGATTTCTCAATGTACAAATAGTTTTCAAGTAGTGACCAAGTGAATAAGACATTACGTTTGTCTTGTATATGTAGATGACTCTTTAGGTAATTTCCCCCCATAATTGACATGTGAAATGTGTAGGCTGACCCAAGGGAGAGATTTGAATTTTAAAAATATTTATTAACAGATCCTAAGACACTATCAATGAAAGCAAACATTGTTGTCATTATCACCATTGTCCAGAGAGGTAAAAATAGTGATCTAGATTATGATGATAATTTGCTTAGGACAATTAAACATTATGAAAAATTAGGGAGATCATGTATATGGATAGAACCAAATTGTGGATTGGTAGTCCTTAAATAAATGATTAGGAGAGAATGTGAGCAAGAGTCAAATGTGTATACACAAGTCATGTATATCAAAGATAGGTCAAAACTAATGTTTCCAAGGTGTCTAGGTGCACTTGTTTGTTGTACTGTAATGTACATACATTAAAGTGGGGCATTATGTAGACACCTGATAAATCATTATCATGTTGTTATACATATAGATCATTAGTTCAAATTAAGATCTTATTGGTGATTTTTCTTTGTGTTGATATATGTTTTGTCTTTCAAGTTATTTAAGATTCTCTTTGATATCAGGATTCACACTTGAACATCCTTAGATTTTTTATTTGTCTGTCTCAGGATGTTCTTAAACATTTTTGCAATCCATTAGGTCTCTATTTACAAGTTTTTGGTCACAATGATTGGTATTAGAATGATCTGACACTACTCTAATTGTTATATAAATAGTTTGATATCGATCATGTCAATCATGGGTCCCTTTGGCCCCTTTCTTCATTTTGCCTTGTTTTACGATGCCTAGATTGTCGACTTTCCCTCTTTAAAAATGTTAGCTTGCATGTGAGACATCTATATTTGCATTTGAGAAGACTATAAAAACACAAGCATCCTAATGCATTAAGGACCAAGAGATCACATTGTATGCTCACACAATTACAAGGACCACATCTAAGGATCTCCTAGACTCTACTTTTTGTGACATTTCTTTGTTTTGAAGAGTTGTTTATGCATACTTGTGCCAAAAGGAGGACTAGTGGAATAGCGTCTATAATCAATTATTTGTTTGCATTTCATACATATGGGTAAGGATTGGGATCTTCATATATCCCAATATGCTTGTTGACTTGCATGAGTGTTGATTTCCAAATTTTCATCAAACAGAGTTTGAATAAGGCAAGCCCCTCAAAACAAAAATATTTTTTTAAAGGATTTGAGAAAAGGAAAAAGATTTATAATAATTTCACGAATCAATTTGCTAAACCAAGAGAGTTTTTTGTCAAGAAGGCCCTAACGAAGCAATTCATAGAATTTCAAAGTGATCTAACATGTTTTGCCACTGCTAGGATCAGACTACCAATATTGAGATAGATAACCTCTATCATAGTAGTCCAATACTGGTTTCTGTATATCGATACAGTATGATTTTGGTTACGCCATCACATCGTTGTCATTTTTCTAGATTCTTTTTTGTACTATTTCAGGGCTTGTTTCTTCGTACTTTATCACTTTCAAAATACATATAAGTCAGAGATCATAAATTTATCTATAAACCTCCTTTGTCAAATTTTAATTTTAAGCACATTTCATATCTTTATTTAATATTTTATTGTATTTATATCATATTTCATTTGTTCAATCTTTTATAATTTAAAGTAGTGTTGTTAAGACCTAAATCCAATTTACCATATAAACACTCTCAAATCGACATTGGTATCTTTGAGTAAAACCTTACACTAAGACTTCTAATACTTTTTTCATTTTATTTCAGAATTTTCTACTTAATTTCATGTTTAATTTCCACCTCAATACTATTTGTAACCTTTTTGTTTTTTCATTTGTTTCCGAGTGTCAAGATTTAACAAAGAAGAGGTGTGGGAGGTATTCGAATTCCCTCCCCTTTCTTCTCTATTTCAATTTTTTTTGGCTTTTACTAAAGGAGAC
Organism: Torreya grandis; assembly: GCA_037957365.1. Classification (NCBI taxonomy): domain Eukaryota; kingdom Viridiplantae; phylum Streptophyta; class Pinopsida; order Cupressales; family Taxaceae; genus Torreya; species Torreya grandis. Next base: position 3,298,526 of record JARHVA010000633.1, on the reverse strand, counting down.
TAATAATTCCTTTTTTATGTATATTGTTTATTTCAATAAATTAAAATATGAATATAATGTGGAGGGTCCAAACCCCTTTCCTCACACCCCTTTTGTGAGTATTTTTTTCTCAGTTTTTTAGAGAATGATTTGAGTTTTAACTTTAGTTCCCCTGCAAACAAAATGCAATGTGGGGGGTATCGAAGGCTCCCATGGGTGTCAGCACTATTGGCCCTCGCCTACTGATTTGCAACCCATGGGAGCCTCAACCTTTAGTCACTTTCAAAGTACATATAAGTTAGAGATCGTATATTTATTTATAAACCTCCTTTGTCAATTCTCAATTTTAAGCACATTTCATATATTTATTTACTATTTTATTGTATTTGTATCATATTTTATTTGTTCAATCTTTTATAATATAATGTAGTGTTGTTAAATTTACCATATAAACACTCTCAAATCGACATTGGTATTTTTGAATAGAACCTTAAATTAAGACTTATTAATTTTCTAATATTTTTTTCATTTTATTTCAAAATTTTCTTCTTAATTTACATGTTTAATTTCTACTTTAATAATTTTTCTAACCTTTTTGTTTTTTTATTTGTTTGAGTGTCATGATTTAGCTAAGGAGGAAGAGGTGGGAGGTACTCGAATCCCCTCCCCTTTCTTCTTTATTTCAATTTTTTTTTGGTTTTTTACTAAAGGAAATTAATAATTCTTATATATATATAAAATAAATTTAAATATGAATATAATGTGGAGGGTTTGAACTCCTTCCCTCGCATTCTTTTTGTGAGTATTTTTTCTGGATTTTTTAGAGAACGAATTGAGTCTTACTCTAGGATGACCTCCAAATAAAATACAATGTGGGAGATATCAACGCTATCGACCCTCACCTTCAGACTTGCAACCTATGGGAGCCTCTTGTTGGTTCCCTCTAATGCATCATTGTCATGGTTGTGTTGTATCGACTCCATCACCATCAAGGGGATCTTGTTCCATTAGCCCTTTCACTTATCTCTCCATTGGATAAAACCTTGACTATGTCCCTTTTTAATCCCTTGATGAGATAGTGCATGCAATCATGTCGCTTTCAAATGTGACAAGATTGTGCACACATTCTCATCATTCTATTTTTTATTAAACTTAAAATTTTGAAAAATAAATTTATCTTTACTTAACCTTTATGTATATATTTATTTAAATAAAAATTATATATAGAAATATATATGTATATTACTTTTAATATATATCAATGACGATGGATAAACTTATATATATATATATATTAAAATATATAATTGTTTATTTAATTATTTTTAATATATTAATGATCATGTATAAACTTGAGTGCCCCTGTTTAAGTGGGTGACATTGAGACGGTTAAAGTTGGAGTGCAGACCTTGAAAATGAGAACTTTAAAGTGCCTGTTAGTTGAGATAACTGTGTCAAGGAAAGGTTAAACGATGTTGAAGGTTCTGATCTGTTTGGCCTGTTACAAAATTATCTTGTGAGGAACGTGGTGGTTTCTGATTTCGATGAAGGCTGTGGCTTCTAGTGGTTTGGGTTGACGTTTTGTTCAGTGGTGTAGCGTTAGTCTTTTTTGTTAGCCTTATGCTATGATGGGCAGCCTGCTGTTTACAGTTGCCATTTGTTTGGTCATCAGGGTTGACGGTGGCTTGTTTGGTTATCCTCAAAAAGAATGACTGTATAAATCTATATACATATTTTTAAACAAAGATTACACAAAAAAGTCTATTCAGAACTACTTGTAAATTTTAACTAAAATGTATATCCAAACTACTTAAGTTTGTAAAAATAAGAGCCATGTAATAACTAATCTCCTTCAAACAAGATCGTTCTCTTTGCATATGAGCCATATAAGAGGTAATCGTGATCCCTAAAAATAATAATATTGATTGTGTAGCAGTAACATCAATAGATATTTATATATAAATCTATTGCTAAATTTATGATGATTATGATTTTTATATTTTCTCAATTAATTTTTAAAAATAAATATAGATTTAAATCCTCAAAGAGAATCATGTTTACATGTAAAGCTTAAGAGCACAGTAAATATAATAGATATGTAATGTGAATAAGCTTTACAAAATAAAGATTATTGGCGTCGCATATTTAACTAATCCCAGCAGCATCTCTTGCAATCGCTCTTGATGCTAAATGTTTTCAAGACATTATAGCAGTTTCTCCAAATCACTCTTTGATGCCAAGCAAGACATTGTAGCAGTTCCTCCAAATCACTGTCTCCTTAGAGCAAGTATGAATACACAAATAAAAAGTAAAATTAGATCCTCAATAAAAGGTTCAATAATTGTAGCTAGGGCTTGATCATAATCTATGCCAAATCTTTCCTTCCACTAGCAGTTGGTAATTGAGTTAAATTTGATGGCTATGTAAGGTGAAATTTTAGGTAGAATGTTGAATGAATAACCATTATCAAAATTTTATATGACAAGCAAAACTTGATTTAATAAATAGACCCGAGATATAAGATTTTTAAAAATGACAAAAATAATTTAAAAGAAAAAAAACTATTTCAAAGAATATCAGAGGCTATGGCCAATATGGCTTTAAAGTGTTTAACATTGGAAATTTTGAAAAGAAAAAAAATCTTTGATTAAAGTTTTGTACACCTTCCAGCTTAACACTGAGGGGTTCCCTTAAGCATATTCTTTGAGGGAATTTGACCGAAACAATAAACCATCAAAAATATATTCCCATACCAATGACATGCTTTATCAATTTCAGGGCATTCTAAAGTAACATTTTGCAATTTACTCGAAAGGATTAGTTACCTTGAGGAAAACTTTCAAGACGAATTTCCTGGGTCATTTCGGCACCATGGTTGTTCATACCTCCACCGGATACCCCTGCAAATCCCAACATGACTTATTTCCTACAACAAAATCACCACCCAAGAGGCATTTTAACTGTAGGTTCAGCACAATTAATGCGACAGTACTTATTTCCTACGTCAGTATGAACAGCTAAAGAAAAACATAAAAATCTAAAACTTTAGCAGAGCGACTTTCCAAGAATCCATCCAATCAAATTTTGTATCTTACATTGCATCTAATCTTATACCATATGAAGTTTGTAGGGACTAATACAGGGGAGAACCGAATGGTGAAATGATGGAAATGCAGAATTGAATGTTGTCATTAGGTACGCTACCAATCTTGAGGGAATTTTGCTCAAACGTTTTCACCACATTCTCAAGACAAAGGTAACTGTGATGCATGATACTATTTGAATCTACGAGGATGATTCTTATGCGAAGAAGCGAGCTGATGCAGACTGATAAATGCTAATCATCCTTGCATCCCAAAATAACGGTAACAAGGTATTGCATGATACTGTTTGACTCTATGAGGATTATTTTTGTGGAAAAACATGTTGATAATAGACCCGGTTTGAATTCAATTTCACTCTTCATTTCCCTCCTAAAGGGAGTTTCCAACTGCTGCTATACTACTAAGGAAGAGCTATATTTAAGTGTGATATCCCTGAGCAGCAATAACTACCTCAATTCAAAAATAAATTGGACATCTTGACGTAAGTCTCAAAGGTGGCCACATCTGCCACTACTCTTGCTATGGAAATTGCCCATCTCCAGCTCCAGTTGAAGAAGCTACAGGGCAAGCTCCCTAGCATGTTTACGCTTACATTGTTAGAAATAATAACATAAGATTCGCTGTTGTAGTTCAAGAACAGCAGCCTGCACCACAGATTTCCCAACAAAATAAACCATCACATTCTTCAGCAAAAGCTGACGGCTTACATTCCTATTCCACTAATGATAATGCTGGCTTAAAGGAGTTGATAGCAAAGAATTTTCATCATCTTTATTGTCTTATAATGCTTTGTTTTCTTGGAATATTGTCACTGATGTCAAAGGAATTGTTATTGATGTTAACAAAATTGTCAATGGATTTGTTGACGGAATTGTCGATGCACGATGAAAATGTCGATAGAATTGTCGACGAATGATGAAAATATGGACAGAAATGTCAACGGTCACATCTTTTGGTAAAGAGGTGCATTTTGGATGGGATGTCTCCTTTGTGAAGAGCCTTTGAAAGCTATATAAGGTAGATAAAGGTTGAGAAAGATATGGAAGTTAAAATATGAGATATCTGAAGAAGAGAAGGAAGCAAGTGTGTGCAAAATAAAAAGACATATCATACAAACACATGCAGATTTGAAGAATGGAATTAATTCTTTCTATCATTCGAGTATAAGCAGATTTTTGTGGAGAATAAGAAGAGGTGATTGAATTTTTCATCATTCCTTGATGAAGCAACAATAGTACAGTGAAAGATTGTTTCAATGTAGGTCGGTGCCTCAAATCAAAGAGATGGGTGTTTCTTGCTAAGTTGGTGCTTAGCAGTGGGGATTGGTGTCTCCAGTAGGTCGGTGCCTACAAATTGCTTAGCAATAGGAGATTGGTGTCCTCCAGTAAGTTGGTACCTATGAATTTTATAAAAATATTATTATTATATTGTTGGATTTGAACAATAGTTCCAAGCAGCGATTCGTTTGTGGTTTTTTTTAAAAAGGTTTCCACGTAAATCTGATGTCAATCTGTGCCATTTTTATATGAATGCTTTGATTGTGGATATTAAGTTTCATTAAGTAAAAGATAAGATTATACAAATTCACATGTCCCCCCCTCAGTATAAATGTGTGCTTAACAATTGGTATCAAAGCAGTTCCTTCAGATATAACATAACCGCTAAAAGATAGATCTCAAGGGCACACATGGTCGGACAAGAAGGTTTCTCCACAAACAATGCTCTGTTGTTTGACGGAACAAATTATGCTTTTTGGAGTATAAGAATGAGAACCTATTTAATGGCTTTAAGGTTGGATATCTATCAAGCAGTAGTAAATGGTTATACTACTCCATCATCCCCACCAACGGATACACCCAGAGAGAAGGCTAGTAAGAATAATGCCAAAGCCATGAACGCTATTGTGTGTGGCTTATCAGAATCAGAGTTTGTCAAAGAAATGTGGGACAAATTTAAAAACATCTATGAGGGTGACAAGAAAATGAAGAAGACAAAACTCTAAACTCAACAGAGAAAATTCGAGAGTTTGAAAGTGAAAGATGAAAAAAATGTTGCAGCATATATTTTTCGCGTGGAAGAGATTGTTAACACCCTCAAAGGACTTGACGAAAAGGTTGAAGATACAATGATTGTGCAAAAAGTATTAAGGTCTCTCCCCTTAAGATTTGATGCCAAAGTCTCCGTCATCGAAGAAATGAAAGATCTAGATATACTAACAATGGATGAATTGCATGGGATCCTCACGACATATGAAATGAGGACCGAAAAGGAGAAATCTTCTAAGAAGGAAGTAGCGTTCAAAGCTTCTAAGAAAGGGAATATAAAGACCCTAAATCAAGTGATAGCACCAGCGATGAAGCAGATAAGGAGGCGCTATTTGTCAGAAAGTTTTAAAAAGGATCAGGCAAATACGAAGGTAAGCTACCTTTCAAATGTTTCAATTATGATAAATTAGGGCACTTTGCTGCTAAATGTCCACATAAGGATGATAGCAATGATGAGGAAAATCATAATGAGGTAAGAAATGAAAAGGAAAGCAAACCTAAATACAAGAAAAGCTTCAACCAAAACGAAAATAAAAAAAAGTTTGTTAAGCACAAGAAAAGTCTATTCTAAAAAGGATGGCAACTCAGCTGGGGAGAGTGAGGAGAGCATTTCAGGGAGTGACAGAAGAAACTCTATTCATGGCTATAACAAATGATGTCTCTACAAGTGAAGACACTTTGAAAGACGAGGAAGATGTCGAAGATGAAGAAGTAAATCTTGAAGAATAACTCATTTGTGTTTTATATGAGATCAAAGTTCTTAAGAAGAAGAATCTGAAACAAAGATTACATAATCAAAAATACGAAGAAGAAAATCGTGACCTAAAAACAGAAATGTCTCATAGCCTTGAAGAGTCAGAAAAGGTCATCATTAGTCTAAAGACTGAAATAGAAAAAGCCAAGAAGACAGAGGAAGTAAGAGTCTAGCTTAAGGCAAAAGAAGACCACATTCAGAAGTTGATTTCTTAAAGAAGGAATTGGAGAAGACGTGCTAAATTGAAAGGCGATTTAAAGTTTCAAAAAAGCACCAAAGTATTGGATGAGATTCTCAATTGTCAAAGGTCATCATGTATCAAGACTAGTCTTGGTTATGAAGAGAACCAAAAGAACACTAAAGAAGGGCAGATTGCAAAAATTATAGAACCACCTAAGAGGATGAACACAGAGAAGCCCAAGAGCTACGTGAATGCACTCAAAGGATCCATAGAAGGTGAAAGCGATAAGGAGTACATTAAGAAAGGGAATTACTCATCCCAACGACAAACAAGGTAAGAACGTACCCGTACAAAAGTTTAGAAGAATCTTTCCTCCAACATATGATCAAGGTCCAAAGTTCCTTTTATGGTTATTGTTATTTCTGTAATCATTTTGGTCATAAAGCAAGAGATTGTAGGGCACAAGAAAGAAATGATTTTGTATGGAACAATAACAAAGGTTCTTATGGATCTTCAAATAAAAAATATAATCCATTTGCTCCTTTAGTAGTTTACAATGTCAAATGCTATAAGTGCAACAACTTTGAACATGTAGCACGCTTTTGTAGAAGTGGTTTTATGGAACCTCCTAGGCAGAATAAGAAAGTGGAACCCATGAGTAAACAAAAATAAGAAACTTCAAAAGTATGGAAAAAGTAAGAGCAAGAAAAGGAGAGACCTATGCTTGTGCAAATTGCATTTCATGCACAAGAGGTATCACTAAGCTCATAAGAAGCACAAATTCAGGGGGAGCTATCATTGCATTATCTTTCAGCTCCGTAGATTCTTTGGTGATATGCATTCAGAGACAGAAAAATCAGTGAATGAATATTCTTTGTGAGAGTGATGATGCAAGTGATGGCACTGTTATTAAGAACAAGTCAAAGAGCAAGAACAAAGTAGAATGAAATCAGTCAGGGTGCAGAACATCTTACAACAAACATGGGCCAACATCCAGTGCAGATTATAGAAGGTAGCTCAGATATTGCAAATGATCAAGGTGGGAATATTAATGAGCATATGAAGCATGATATGCAGATAGAAAGGGAAGTGAAAAAGAGGAGTTACCACTTGAGCAGCTAAAGATAATTCAAATGGATGTAGATGATGTCAAAAATCCCAAATTTGATCAAATTCAAAGAGAATAAATGAGAAAAGAAGTCCTTATGCAAAAGGAAAGGAAAGAGAAAAAAAACAATCATCAATTGTGGTGATGTTGAAGAAGATGACATGGATGTTTCCCATGATTTATTTGTGGATGGAAGTATCATGAACATCCATTTGCCATTGATGTCAAATGGGAAGAACTAACGAAAAGGGAAGCAGAAGAGAACTACAGCAAGGGGGAGTTTCTCTATAGATTTGTCATTCATGTCAAAAGAATTGTAATTGATGTCAACAAAACTGTCAACAAAAATATCAACATATTTGTCGACGAAAATGTTGACGAAATTGTCGACAGATTACGAAAATGTCAATGAAAATGTCGATGAAATTGTTGACGAACTACGAAAATGTCAACAGAAATATTGACGAAAATGTCAACGATCACATCTTTTGGTGAAGAGGTGCCTCTTGGATGGGACATCTCCTTTGTGAAAAGCCTTTGAAGGCTATACAAGACGTATGAGGTTGAGAAAGATATAGAAGTTTAAGTGTGAGATATGTGAATAGAAGGAAGCAAGTGTGTAGAAAATAAAAAGACATCATACAAACACATGCAGATTTAAAGAATGAATTTAATTATTTCTATCATTCGAGCATAAGTACATTTCTATACAGAATAAGGAGGTTGAATTTGCCATCATTCCTTGATGAAGCAACAATAGTACGGTAGAAGATTGTTTCAATAGATGTCGGTGTCTCGGATCAATGAAATGGGTGTCTCTTGCTAAGTTGGTACTTGGCAGTGGGGATTGGTGTCTCATATGGATCAGTGCCTACAAATTGTCTAGCAATAAGAGATTGGTGTCTCCAGTAGCTTGGTGCCTACAAATTTTATAAAAATATTATTATTATACGATTGGATTTAGATAGTTCCAAGCAACGATTCATTTGTGGTTTTTCCTCGAAAAAGTTTCCACATAAATCTGATGTCAATTTGTGTCATTTTTATTTGAATGATTTAATTGTGAATATTAAGTTTCATTAGGTAAAAGATAAAATTATACTAATTCACTCCTCCCCCCTTCCCCACTCTCAATGTAAGCGTGTGCTTAACATGCTTTTGATCTCAAAATGGAATTCTAAAATCTTCCTTTGACTGAAGATGCTACTAGTACATATATCCAAAAATGACGAGATATATCAATCTCAAACAAGCCCTTATCTTGAATTTTTCATATACTATAGTTATTAATAACTTTATTACTTTCTTAAATAATATTCCATTCATTGGGGATAAATTGTGTCAATATAACCATACCAAGGGGGCTCCAAAATTCATCGTATGACCAAGATATTACAATTTTTCAACTCACTTCGCTAATAAGAAAAAAGGGAAAACTTCTGTGTGACAGTCAAATGAACATAAAATTTGAAGTTGGACACACTCACGGGCATGAGCATTATTATGGTAATACAAATAGCCCAACTCACAATAAATTGAAGATAGCACCCAAACTACAGCAAATGTCTACAAACAGTTAAATGCAACTGCTCACAATCATCATCCGATGAAACAGGATCCGCCTAACCATACCAGAAAGACTTCACTACTTTTTAGTTTTGTAAAAGTAAATACAGATTTTACATTGTTGAGCAAAAGAATCAGAATAAATCAAGCCCCACTGCTCACAAAACTCTCGGATGATCTTGACGGTTAATGGTAAATTCCCATTATAGCATGCAGGGTAAGACATGCCTAGTGTGGCAACCAATCATGAGCAAGTCAGATTATTACAAATCTTTTGAATCCTTTTTCAATAGGTTTGATAGATAATCCCAGTTTAAGGACTTGTCACTGCTAAACTTAGGTCTTACATTGGTCTTGTATATAACCCTTCTGGATATATATCAAAAACAAAATACCTTGTATATCAAGTCTGTTGACTTTTTCAATTATTGGTGTGATGCTTCTACCTGTGCTCCACTTTCTACAGCTGATCTTTGACCTCTTTACTGAGTTTGCTGAGACCCTAGCTTTTTCTATACCATCTTCCACAGTGTTGTCATGGACTTAAAGATAACGCCGTTAAAAATCCCACAAAGCTGACCTATAGGTTCCTATCGCTTGACAAAACCCTTTAGTGTTGTCATTGCCCAGCGTATTAGGAAATCATCTTTGAAAGACAATGAATTTGACAGATCACTAATGATTGAAAAGAAAGAATGACAAAATGCATCTCAAGGAGAAAATATCACAACATAACTTTTCAAGATATTTAATTAGTTGATAAATTTGTCGACAAAAAATGGTAAAACAAGTGCCCCGTGGAAATATTGAAAGTACATCCTGCAGGATAGTCATGTTTGTTGTTTACTGTCAATTGATATCGTATATGAAAATTAATTAAAAAGTTCCATCAAAAAGAAAGTAATTCAATGGAAAGCATTGTTCACTAAAAGAAAAACAATCGGGAACGACCATTGAAAGTAAAACTGATCAAAAACTAAAAAGTTCCATAAAAAAGAAAGTAATTCCATCGAAAGCATTGTTTCACTAAAAGAAAAACAATCAGTAAATATCATCGAAAATAAAATCCATCCACCCCAGGAAGCCATTTGCACTATTCCAATATCACATCCAGGAAGGTAAGATGTGTCAACCACACTAAATTGTTTATAGAAAACAAGAACAGAACTAAGGTCAAATCTATATACTTTATTGAAGCTTCCAGGGATAACCTCATTTCAGCTGCAAGGGAAGAATCATCGGAGTGCAGAAGATAACCTAGCTTTGACCTATGCTATTAATACTTTCTACTTTCTACAGGGAAAAACCATGGAAAAGGCCTATGATTGCTCAGCTACAGACATGGGAAAGGCATATTTCTTAGGCACTTTCCTTATGATTGCACAACCTAGAGTCATCAAGGATCTCATTGTACAACAAGAACACCCTGGAGCAAACCACCGTGCAAATCATAGAGCTAAATATTAGTACCAGGTCTTAATAGCAGATATCTCAGATGTGAATGCAAAATCGTGCTTCGACATTACATGGTTTTCATCAATTTTGGCTTCAGCATTGATAAAGAATAAGATGTTTGGACATAACATGAGCTTCATAAGTGTAAACATAAAGGCAGTTTCTATGTATTATAAGAAGTGGACTTTCTAGCACACCTGCTACGGGATGATTATATATCTGACTGAAATCGATCATTTGCCAGTTCCTTTCTGTTTTTCCAGTCTTTTGTTATTATTTTGACTAGGGGAAAGAAAAGTAGATCAAGATGAACTTTCAGTCAAAGACTATGCATGTAGATAATGTTCGTGCTTGCTAGTGTGGATGAATATCAGCAAATAACAGTGGAAAGGGTCGATGGTATTCTGTAGGTGCTAAAAAACAGAAAGCCTGTACCTTGACTTTAGAATCTTACTCATAAATATCTTCTAATGAAAATTTGATCAAAAATAGCTACAAGACTAGGTCCATCAATTACCTCTAGGATATCAAGTAAACGCATAACAAAATAACTTCCATAAGCTGCAGCTGCACTCCGACAACTTGCCAACATGGTATCCAATCTTAGATATGTTAACACATATTTACTCAAGTGGAAATGTGTACTACCCATGGATGTCATCTTTACAAATAAGTTGAAAATTGTAAGATGCCTTGAATAAAAAAATTACTCGTCAAATCACTATAACATATATAATTGAGATATTATCAAATCACGGATCATAAGAAAGCTACAAGGCATCATAGGCAAATGCACAATCCTATTTATAGGACATAGTGACGGGCAGTTGTCACTTCCACAATACTACATACATGCTGAGTTCCAAATCAAGGTAACACGCCTTGCATGTCTGACAGTGCTATGCATCCAAGCAAACTGACAATGTCGAATGTCTAATTAATCAGAAGCAACTGACTGGGCTCCACCACTCCTTTGCTTAGCCCATCACTGTGAGCTATCTATAGTAGGAGGTCAAGGACCAATCATGTTGCATATATATCAATAATAAAAACTGTCCATGCAATATTATAGTGAGGCAGTAATGACCATCATAGGTGATGGTGACGCCCAGCATTCCCTAGAGAGTGATGGTGATGCCCCCAGCATGAATGGTTGAGATGGGCAATTAGATAGAGTACATTCCAGATGCAATAAATCTATAAAAACTTGGAACTCATAAAATTGGGAAACCATGAAATCTCACAACAATTATGTAAAACAACATATACAAAAAATACCATGAAATCTCACAACAATTATGTAAAGCACATATACAAAAAACTGAGATTCTAAAGAGAACGGAAATATCATTACTGACAACCATTTAGGACAAGCTGGAGAACGTTTTCACTTGAAAATACATGCAATACATCTGACTTTGCTTTCTAGTCAGATCAAATGCAAATTTTCAAGTGTTAAATTTAATGGGCGCAAATATGCATGAGTGAGCTTTCTCTAACAAGTATTAATTACATATCACCTTTGATACACAATATCTTTCAGCTCAGTATTGCATTGATAAGAATAATGTCAAATCATTTGCCACTTGTGCATTTCAAATCCAAATTTAGCTGATCTTTATTGAATGAACACACGACTGCAATGACAATAATGATTCAAGTACATCACTTTCTGTTTTTTGATTCTGCTTTCTCTCTCTCACGCTTAAGAAAGAGTCTCTCCAAAACACGTCGTGCCTCACACTGGGGGAAATTGCTCAAATCATAATAATGTGGTGCGATGTCAATCAGCCTGTTCAAGAAAATCAAGACAATCTTGTCATCAAAGGTTGGTTTAAAAGAAATACAATGAACAATAAATCTATAATGAGCAAAATTATCTAGAGCAGTCGGGATCAAGAGATAATAGTTTTTTTTCTTATTTAGATTTTCATATAACAATGCGCATTGTCTAAGACTCTAATACCTAAAACAATTCACAGAACTCCTGCAAAGATAAGCAAAATTAAACATCAAAGGATATACTTACCACTCCCCACGGATATCTGTTACAGTGCGAATGAAGTTTCTGCTTGTCAATACATATTCATTATATATGACCCATTCTGGCTTATGATCAAGACAGTTTGAAGGATGTAGATGGACCATCTGCCAATAAGTGTTTGGCAGTTAAGACAAACATGTATAAACTAGAAAAAGAGAAGCAACTATAAAATCAGCATAACCAATCCATTACGTACTTGATTATCTTTCACTGTTAGGTAGTGACCTGTGCGTTCCAAGTGAGCTACCTGCATGAAATATCCTGCTAGCATTGCCTTCCGTATATTTATATAATAGTCGCGACTATTAAAATCAGTGCTACACAACCTGAGGTTGTATCTGTTCATTATGCGTACAAGTTGTTGTCTCACGTTGTCAGCAGACTTAAGAGCTCTTGCATTGACAAAGTTTTCATAACACCATGTAGGATCTTCATCTGCCATCTCATACAAGATATCATATATTGTTAAGAATACAGCTATTGCAAAAACTTGTAGCACCAATGCTTTTTGCACAAAACACAATACAGAATACAAAGTTACATTTTCCACCAGATCCAAATATAATGCATAAGATGACAAAGCAGATATAATTACCAACAATGCATCACAATATAAATTGTAAACAAAAGAACATAAAGAAAATCCTACAAAGATAAGGTCAAAATTTTATGAAAAATTTAGCAATATACTAAACAATCATTGAGAAAAACTTACTATTTTGCTTGTAGGCATGGTAAACATTCAGCAGCGTCAAGTGATCTCCATCAATGTGCGAGAATCGAGCCTTTGCTTCATCAGCAGCTTTCTGAGCTTCCCTAGGCCGGAGAAAGCAATTGGGGACTAAAGAAAGAAAAATTTGTTATCACAGATGAGGCCCACGGAGGTCAGCAGACGCATAGAGGCGAGATGATACCATGTGCATCAATACTGCAGTTATCTGCATCATCACTAAACTTAAGGAAACTATGTCATACACAACCTAGGTAGTGGCATGGATGACATTCTTCGATGCACATGAGAAACAATTGGTGATTACAGACAATGCTTGTCTCACCTCCGGCTAAGCATTAGAGAACAGTTTCTAAATTAACTTTTCAAATGTTTCTTTCCTAAATACACCATGGCAGGGAGTGACGCAAAATGAAAAAACACATTACACAAGCTAACCAATACTTTTGAAATCATATTTAATGAATAAGTATATGAAAGTACCTGAAAGCATGGCAGAAATGGAGAGAATTTCATTGGAGCAGTTGAATTCAGGGCTTACAACCAGCATCTTGGACATTTGAGGGTCCAGCGGAAAGTCACTCATCATTTCTCCCAGCTTTGTTAAGTTTCCATCGTCATCTAAAGCCCCCAAATAATTCAAAACCTCCAATGCTCGCATTAAAGTCTCTGGTGCAGGTGGATCCATAAAATCAAAGTGTACTAAATCATCAATCCCGAGTTTTTTCAAAGTGAGAACTACATTTGCTAGATTGGAACGTAGAATCTCAGGATAAGTCTGTGCCTGAAGATCATTTTGGAAACTCTTTTCAGTGTAGAGTCTGAAGCACTTCCCAGGCTGCGTACGACCTGCACGCCCTGATCTCTGATGAGCACTCGCCTTCGATATTGGTGAAACTAACAATGATTCCACACGTATCCGAGGATTATAGACTTTTTGCTTTGCAAACCCAGGATCAATCACATAAACTATACCATCAATTGTCAAAGATGTTTCTGCAATGTTTGTTGATACCACAATTTTCCTTCCAGCTGGGCCACCTTCCTTTACAGGAGGTGGAGCTGCATCAAAAATCTTTTGCTGCATTGCTGGAGGTAGAGTAGAATATAGTGGGACAGCTTTAACAGGCCCCACCTGGTCACCCAGATTCTGAACCTCTTTCATGATTTTTTTGCATGCATCTTCAATTTCCTCCTCTCCAGTAAGGAAAACAAGTATATCCCCAGGTGGTTCACATGTATGTATTTGCACAACTGTCCTAATTGCTGCTTCCAAATAATCCCTCTCTGGTTCCTGCGTATAAAATATCTCCACTGGATGCAATCTCCCCGGTACTTTCATTAGTGGGGCACCACTAAAATAAGCTTGAAACTTTTCTGCTTCCAAAGTAGCACTCATAACAACAAGCTTCAAATCAGGACGATTTCTTAGAACTTCCTTTAAAAGACCAAAAAGAACATCTGTCGCCAAAGTTCTTTCATGTGCCTCATCCAGAATTATCACTCTGTACCGCTCTAATAGTGGATCAGTCATTGCTTCCCTGAGAAGCATACCATCCGTCAAGTACCTGCAAGGATATACAAAGAACAATAAAAACATTGTAACAAAAGTGACGTCAAACTCTGTAACTAAAGAACTTACATATATGATATAATAATCAGAAATTTCATGCACTGATGCACATTAAAAATAAAAACAATCTTAAATGGGAAATTCCTGAAAATTGTAATTCCCTCAAAAGAATATCTAAAGGGAGGAACAAAAGGAGCTAAAACCTCCAAAAAAACAAACAACTTTTTCATACATATAAAACCCTCACTTTTTGAAAGGAGCCAGGAGATGTCGACCCACTATCACTCTAACCTTAATTGACCCTAAATCTAAAATTCTATTCAACATAATTTCTACCTGCTGTGGGATATTTTATTTAAAAAATTAAAAGAATTCCATGTCGTTTTTTTCTTGTATTTTCAAGAATCTCTTTGCTCAAACATATTTCACATTTTTTGAATGTTTTGAACTTCGTTCTCTTATGAACATGGACTTTATGAGAGAAACAATGAAGAATGCCACAATAAATATGACATTCAAAGATGTTACTAAATTAAATGTAAGGGAAAATTAAATCATGAACAGATAAGCAAACAGTCTCTATTATGGGCAAGTTTAAAACACATTTCAAGTTTGACAAATTCAAATAAACATACTTTAGAACAGTCTTTGAGCCACTGCAATCTTCAAATCGAATGCTGTAACCAACTTCTTCTCCAATTGTCACATCCATTTCTTCAGCCACTCTACGAGATACAGACATTGCTGCTACTCGACGAGGCTGAGTACATGCAATCTGCTTACGGTTGGAGGTGTACCCTGCCTCTACCACAAACTGTGGAATCTGTAAAAAAAAAAAAAGTATTTAGCATAAGAAGAAAGCCCTATATATATAATCTACAAGAAAAGTACAAAGTTATTTAATATTTTACAGATGGCATTTTTTTTCTTTAAAAGCAATTCAAGCTACATAAGATTCAGAGCACATCAGAATCTTTTTGAAAAGTCATAAAAGCTCCCAACAGCTGACTTGTACTTCTATTCAAAAAAATCTGCCTTGAAGCCCCCGTCACCCAACAGAAATGCTACCAGCAATATCCATAGATTTTTTCCAAGCAAAAATTATTACAAAATCCATTTCTAAACAATGAAGTTTAAGTCATCCTTAAATCATCATGTAAAAGTACTTCAGAAGTACCAATGACCAGCACCAGACTAGTAAATTCAGAAAAGAGAATTCTTGTGCAAATAAAGCCACTTTTCACTGGCCAATATGATAAACTTTGAACAGGATCCCATTATGCAGCCCATTTACAAATAAAATACACTAAATGTGACTATTTGTAAAGTTTTAACCATTCATAAAGAAGCTCAAGACCTGATTTGAGAAGCATACATGTCCATACATTAATTTAATGCATACTATATCAGATCTATTGTTTTGAACTTTGAAGAAATGACCCATTAAAAAATAATCCTTTCACAGCATAAAAGACAACTGATTCCTAACAAACATTGTATCCCACTCAATTACTGCGTAGAATATGAATCAACTGCAGTATTAATTTGTAAACTGCCTTTAAATCTGGAGGGGGGGGATGTGACCCACTAAGGACACTGTGTGTTTATATCTAAGGTGGGGAGAAAATGGGACCCACAGCCTAAGCAACTACGATTGTATATGTCCAAGGGCTTGTGGTGTACCATTTTGGGGTTCCTGAGTAACAACATAATTCAGGTTCAAATCCCCAATAATAAGGACACCCATAATCTAAGTGAACATAAATCGCAGTTAGGTTGTGGCATAAATTTATCCAAGAAAGAAAAACTATCCCTGCCATACACATCCAGTACTGAAACAAAGGCAACACGGGATTAAAACTTTATGTCATGAAATGTGAGTCAATGAAACCATTACAAAATCTGGACCCCAAAACGTCAGTCTCGATGTAAAGGGTATTTCATTTTTAAATAAAACGAAAACAAAGGGAGCAAGAATAAAATAATGATATTAGAAACCAAGACTTCTGCATCGTATGTTTTCAACAGAAGATGAAGGGGTCGTGGTATATTTTCAACACAACCCAAAAGAGACTCATTTAGAGAGCTTTAGAAGGGAATACCGGATGCAATTAGATCGAATGTATCCCATAGTTGCACCTAACATAATATTACCAAGCAAATATAATAATTTTGCACGGACAATTGAAAAAACAAAAATATTGTCCCAGGGATGTCGTCTAGTGGTAAAGTGCGCTTACTTGAGTTTAGAAAGGGGTTTGTAAACTTAAAAAATAAATCTCCAGGCAAAAGACACTAGATTTCCACAAAATTTTTAAAAAAAAATTGTTATCTTTATTGAGATTAGGAAAATAAAAGTCAATTATTAAAAATCGAAAAGGCGTGCTTGGTCTGAAACTACTTATAACTTTGCAGGAAGTTATAATAAATTTGCTTAATAAGCCGCAAATCAAATGATGCAAAAAAAATTAAAAAAAAAAGTGTGTTTGCGATAATTAAGGCATACCTGGGTAGTCTTGCCACTGCCCGTCTCTCCCACCAAAATCGTGGTCTGATTTTTCTCCAACATTTGAAGGAAGTCCTGCTTCTGCTGCCACACCGGAAGGGTTTTTCTCTTCTCAAGAATATCGTGATATTTCTGAGAAAATGGACGCCCCGTCCACCGATTAACAAGAGGCACTCCATTGCCTACGTTGAGATTAAGATTGGCCTTCTTATTGCCAAGAATGCTGTTTTCGTCCACCACATCGAACAGGCTCAGTTTTCTTTTCCTCTCCGAACCCATTTTCGCCCAATTACAAGCAAAGAAGCTTATTTTGTACTCCCAATTTATTTAGTCTTTACCAGCATCCAAAACCCTAACTCCAGTGGAGGATGGATCCCTCAGCTCCGCCCACCTTAATGATACCCAATTTTCACGGTTATTCTTTGTTAAGTAAATATATCCCCTACATTGGCAGACCTCCTCTTAGGTATTTTCTTTTTGTCTGTTTTTGTCATTTAAATATTATTTTAAAAAAATGATGAATGAGATGTTGGTGGATTGGTTAAGTAGGTTATTTATATGTTCGCTTCAATCTACATTTAAATTTTGTAAGTTAAATAATTTATTTGGATTAGACATTAAAAGCTTTAATGGTATGAAAGCACATTCTAAATTAAAAGCACAAGTATCAAATTGAGACTAACTTTGGGAGTAAAATAGAGTTGTGACCCTAGGTTTGTAACAACATCGGTACAAATTTACATAGCAAGTGACATCTGTTAAAAACTATAAATAGAAAGAGGTAATATATTAAGCCATCGACACGATCAACGATGCTTAAGGAGGAGGAGGAGGAGGTATTAGATTATCTAGTTTGTCTCCCCAACTGTCCTCGTGTAGGTGTAGATCATCAAGTATGGATCCCTAACCATTTTGTTCAAAATTTTCTTCATCATCTTCCTCGATCTGTCATCGAGGGATGAAATAAAAAGAGATAAAAGGGGCATTTTTCCTTAATCGTGTCAACCAGGAGACACAAACCAAAAGGCCCATAAACAGTATATGGCAAAGGCTACCCTTCATGGCCCCTCGATGGTGAGAATTGACGATGAGGAGACGGGATGGAAAATGCAAAGTGACTCCATGCCCTACATCGACCCCTGCTTCTATCCCTCCATGCTTGAACCCTTCCGAGAGGATATTAGTGAGGGGGATATTGAGGCACCCTGCTAACAGTACAATGGGTGTTGCCCTAATGGTGAATGAGAGTGTGAAGGTGTTCCACAACCAACAATGCTTTATCTGATTGCACCTGAATTTATAGCCTGACATTTGATAGCATAGCAATTATGTTAGCAATAGAGAAATATTTGTCTATATGTTTCTTATTAAATATAGTAAAAAATCTATCTTCCAAAGAAGAAGAAAAATCTCAATATGAAAAATATGCCAAATTTGCTTGAATTTTACAGAGAGCATAGTAGAGTCCTCTAATAGAACCATGTGTCAAGAAAAGGGTCTTGGGCTAAAGGGATTAAAAGAGGAGTGAATCCACCTCCGTGCTTTCTAGGCTCTAAGATAGAACAAAAAAATGTGTATAAGAGACTTAGTTTGTCCATAATCAAGGAATTTGGGAGATATGATTCCCATTTGAAGTAATTTATCACCCACTAGTAGACTTTATTAAAGAATGCACCATGTAAAAAGGGCCTTTTTAGGCTTTAAAGCTACAAACCAGACGGTTTAGAATATTTTGCTCCAAAGAGAAACAAAAACATTGAATTTCCATTGTTTGTTGAGCATTTCCCAGGGTATAGTGTTAGGAGTTAGCCATTGATAACCATGTTGGGGTTTGTACCAAAGCAAAGGAGTGGACACGCTCTAGTTCAAATCTTTCCACCATTTGGGAGAGCCTCTAACTCTAATTTTGTGTAAGGCATAGTCTAGCACGACCATCTAAATCTCAACAATAGATTCAAAATAATGGTTGTTGAGTTTGAATTTAGTCTTCAAAACTTGCCAACTAGCCTAGGTTCTATACCATTTGTCAAAGACATCCCCAATGAAGTGAATGCCTTTACAAAAGAGTTGAAAAGCTTTGATTTTAGGAACCTCAACCAAGGGTTTGCCATTAACAAAAATAATCGAGGACCACCATATAAATTATGAATTAATAGAGAACCCTGATCTAAATCCATCCCCCTTCTAAATCGATAAAGGTTTAATGGTCTCCTAGGCCTTCCATATGCTTTTATCCATAAAGGTGCTTGCAATCTTGATAGGAAAAAGAAAAATGAGCAAAGTTTGAAAACCCAAATGTTTCTAGGCTCCTCATCCATAAGGACTACTTGAGGAGATGTAGAGATTTAGAAGAACTTTTCAAGATTCTTGCCCTTCAATGGTCCTAGGAATCCATTTAGCACAAAGGGCAATTCTTTACTTGGCAATATCAATAAGCCCTAGCCCACCAACATCTTTGGGTTTGCAACAAATGTCCTAGGAAACTATGTGAAATCCTTATTTCCCTTTCAAGCTTTCCCAAAGGAATTCTCATAACAACTTTTCAAGCTTCATGTTGTTTTAACTTATTTTGGATTTAGGAGATGTGAGGCCCCCAATTTTTACAATTCTAATTTTTGGGACTTTTCATTGTTTTACACATCTTGATATGACATGAACTTTATATTATTTGAGATTCAAGATACTTATTGTTATATTATAATTGAGATAATGGATGACATGGTCTCAATATTATTAGTTGCATTCATGAGTACTATTATGATGTTAGTCATAGTTGATTTCATCTATTCAATGATATGCTTATTATGTTGCCATACTAATTGAGTTAATACTTCCTTATCATGTGATTTTATTCTATGGATATTTGGATTCATGTTGATATTTCCTCATGACGAATATTAAGATATTATGTTTTGTGATGTTTATATGCATATGTTGTGTGTTGATAGATGTTAATTGAGATGTTTATATTTAGTCGTTTTGACTATTTAGGGTAGTGCAATTTTTTGGATGAAGTGATGTGCAAGTGACAGGTGGCCAAGCAAGGGAGTTGGGACTATGCCAAGCATAAATGTAAAAATTATATTAGACAATTAGTGTCTTGCATGACACTTGTAATTAAAATTTGGTCCTAATGTTACCTTATAACCTAGTTTTGAGTTTTTACTACTTAGACCTTCCTAACACTATTCATGCCCCCTTACCATAACTTGGAAGTTACTTTAACCTTCTTTTAAGTCACACAGGTAAATACAAGATCCACTTTAGTTTCCCTTAACTAAAAACCCAAATGGAAAATTAGACCCGTGTTTTCAAGTTGGTGAAGAGTGAAATTTAGTGTTTGGTAGGTGTATTTAAGCATGTTTAACCAAAGGGAAGGACTTATACTTTTTTTTGGGTGTTGAATAAACTTTAAGATGGTCCATGTGACCATTTATGGCATGGGAAAGAAAAATCATTTATGATCATGGGAAAGCCTTGCTTGCCCACATGGGTTTGTAAGAAGAGTTATTGCATCGGAAGACTTTTTGTAGAAGAGACAAGAAATGGGAAGGGACAAGTGTCACCTTCCCATTAGCCATTATGTTTGAGTGTTTTTTTAATATGAGGAAGGAAAGTCTTGATTGGAAGGACTTTTTGCCCATTTTTTATATGGAGAGGTGAGTTAGATTTTGAGAATAAGGAAGGAGTTTGGAGAGAGAGAAGGAAGAGCTTGGATTTGAAGAAGATTTCTTGCAATAAGCACTTGTAGGAGGTTTTCTTGTTTTAAATCAAGTTGTGAACCAAGGTAGGTCTTCCCATTTCACCACAAGTTTATTTTAATTTTTGTTTTAAAAACATATATTTCCCTTCCCATTGTATGTGTTTTATAAGAGGTTGTAAGGCCAACTGGCTTACTTTTTTTTGTGTTGTCTGTCATGATTGGGCCTATGGCCACCATGTGTTTTTTGTGCTCTTTTGAGGCATGGAGATGTTCAATCCCTTTGATTTTATAGTTGTTTTGACAACCCTTTTTGTGACTTAAAATCATAAATTTATAAATTTAGTGAGCGTGATAGGTGCTTGCTTAGTAAAATTACTAGGTGCATAATGAGTGGGCTTTGTTTTGTATTTATATAGCACTTTTTTGAATGTATCTCATGGAGGGTTAATTAAGATAAATAGGTTGACCCTTACATATCAAAATATTTGGAAATTTGAGTGTTTTCAGGGTACGAACATTAGTGTCAGATCTGGGACACTAGTGTTATGGTCTAAACTGTAGTGTCTTAGAGAATAGAGAATGTTGAAGCTTTGTAACTGATATTGAAGGTTATATATCAAGTTTTAATCATATTGTGGGTTTTAGGTGATCTGGGTAATCATAATATTAGGGTTGCACAATAAAATAAATGTTTAAGCACAATGAGATGGGGACCATGAACCTTTAGATAATGGGAAAGTCAAAAACTGAAGGGTATAGCCTTGAGTGATATTTTCCAAGTGTGTAAGACTAGTTTATCAAGTAAAACCTAAATTTGAGTATCTACATCCCCCCTCTTTAATCTAGTAATGCACAAGGATGACATTACTAGGTTAAAAGAAAGAATTATGTATCATAGTGTGTACAACATGCCTTGCTTTGACTTGTGCCCAATTTGAACTTGTTGTATGTGTATGACTTATAACCAAGAACATGTTACAGGTGAAATTAGTGCATATAATCTAAAAATGAATAATTGACATTGCTTGAAATAAAATAGATCAAGTAAGGAGTTCACATGTGTGTTGATACAAGTATATTTCCCCTTAGTATTTTTCTTTGGTATGGATTCTTTCTAGCTAAAGTATTGGAGAGAGGAACTAAACCTTGGAGATGAGAAGAGGGGAATTAGAGGGTGATCATACCCCAAATTCAATTTAAGGGTGAGTTGTGCTAAGTCTTTGAGATCAGAAAATCTCAATCACATAACCCAAATGTAAACATAATCTAGACAATCTAACTAATCTAGCCAATCTCGCCTGAGTCAAATGGTGTATATCAATTCACAAAAATAGAAGTAGTGCCAAAGCCATTGAGGGCACAAAATCTTGATCGCACTACTCAAGGGATCCAACTGTTGCAACAGATAAAAGCTCAATCAGTGCATCTTGGTAAGATTAGTGCATGAATATTAGTATGAATAAGTACTTATAATTGGGTGCATTTGTATGGCATATACATCTCTAACGTGTCTCAAGCTGAAGTATGTGTCAAAATGTAACCTTTAATATGTAAATTATGTATGATATGCATCACAAATCTAAAAAAATTGTCTCAAATCTATGAAAGTCGATGCCAAATGTATAATATTATGTCATAAGTGTATATCTGAATCATGTAAACTATATCAAATTATGCCAATTGTGTGTATGTGGAATTGTGTCTCTATGAGATGCCCCCACTGAAATTCCTCCCTCTTTTAAGATGAGGGGAATGTAATGTTATAGTCACCTTATCTCAAAAGGATAAGATAACCATGTTATATTTATATTAACCATGTAGTAAAGAAGCATATACCAACATCATATATAAGCAAATGTATTAATGAAGCTTAAAATACATAAAAATAACAAGCCCTAAGATGCATGATATGAGTCATGGCAACGTCTAGAAGTAGCAAGATCAACAAATAATTGAGCACACACATAAAAGTACTCAATGTTATGCAAAGAGAGGTCTATGGAGACCGCAAAGAAGGGGCATGTTCAAATGTCACACACTCAAAATGGGATGACATGTCCACATGCCAAAGAAATAATCAACACTCAGGGCACTAGGGCCAATAAACAATGAACATGTTCAAATGTTCCACAAACAAGACAACAAATCAAATAAGAAATACACTTAAGCAAGCCATGTGATAAGAAGAAATAAGGGAAATATAAACAACTAGTATGAGCATGTCATACTAGTCCCTGTATACATGTGTAAGAAAAATGTCTTATAGAATAACATATCAAGTACATTGTCTAATATAGTAGCATGAGTATAGGCATGTGTAAGTGTTAATATACAACCTCACCATGATAATGCAAAGTGATCATAAAATAATAGTACATGTATTAATCGTGATTAATAAAAGCAAGATGCCCCTAACGTAATATCTCATGTGAGTAGAAGAAAGGTCCAACATCAGCATGTTCATGTATCATGGATCTAATGTATGCCTGATCACACTCAAGTACTCATGAAACATGTGTGTGTAATAAAATGATATGTTATCTACTAACATAAAGTAAACAACATACACCATCAAAAAAATGTCTATGTGTAGGCCCTGTATCATGTGTGTCACAACCCTCAATTATATTTCCATATTCATTGTGCATATTCATTGTGTCATTCTAATCATCTTTTGCATAACCATAGTTATCATAGGAAAGGACTAACTTCTTATGTTTTTCTTAAACTTGTGATACACCATTTTGAGCATTTGTACATGACAAACCAATTGCACAATAGATTGGACTTTATTTCTTGAAAGTTTTTTTTTTAGTATGTTCATCATTGTCAAAATGTTGCATCTCATTATGGACTAGAGAAGAGTCATGTATCTTTACTTGAACACTAAGAAAAGATTTAATTTGTGATTTAACTTCTTAATATTGTTGTAACATTGCTTGCTCTAGCTTTTCCTTTTGAATATTTTCTTTCTCTAATTTTAGATTTTGAATATTTTCTTTCTCTAAGTTTTGCATTTGTAGCTATTTTTTCTACAAATTATCCTTTGGTAGTCATATTTACTCTTTTTGCACTTGTGCTTTGGGAGATGCACTCATAAGGTGAGTGATTTACTTGATTGATGTATTTATTATAGGATCACCACTATTAGTTATCAATTGCATTTTTTTTCAAGGCAAAACAATAATATTTATGGTGCCCATGCATTATATGATATGCACAATAGTATATTGATCTTTTAAGAGGATGTATAGAAGGTAATTTGATCACTTTGTTTCAAAGAATTTCTCTTATAATTTCACTTGAGCTTTTAGTAGCCTTTGTTCCCTTCTTGAAGCACCAACTATAGATGTATTTTTTTGTGGATTCTAATCTTGAGATGAAGTTTTTTTAGGCATAAAATTTTTAGATGAAGGTGCAAACACATGATTAACACTAAAATATTGTATATTTTTTGTGAAAGTGATATGATTTTCCCATGATGTGATATTTGAAACCAAATATTTATTTCACTTTTGTAAATCTTATATTTATCTTGTCATAGTAATGTTTTGATTTTTAAGGCCTTCACAAGCACAAATCCTAGGTACATCACATTGAATATGCATACACACACCATCTAGAGGACATGTGGGAGATGGAGGGGTTTAAGGAAGGGTAAGTTGGTCACCTTCTTTTAGCACTATGGGATGGAATACCTTACCCCTTGAAGTAGTGATAGCATGGACCTTTTTAGAGGAATGGTAGTTATCACCATTTAATGAGTTAAGAGGAAACCTTATAGAATCTTGAATATATAATTTCTCTTCTTCCCATGTCACACTTGGTTTGACAAAATTTTGCATTAACAAAGCTTGTGTAGAGAGTTAGATAGTTACTACATCATAGTCATAAAAAATATTTATATCATCCATGAGGAGCAAAATAAAAAGAATGAAGGCTAGGGCGAGTGAAAACAAATATCACCTTTATTATGCATAGGGAAAAATAAGATCTGAAAAGTAAATGCAGTAATTTGAAACTCTAGAATGCTGAAAGTCAAGGGAAAGCTAGGGTTTAGTTCAAATAAATTCAGAGGTCAGGTTCTCCAAAATGTTTAATCCTTTTTATAAAGCCAATTAAATAATTCATATTCATAATATATTTTGATATAGTGCTAAATTATGCAAATTTACTAAATATAGAAAGTACAATGTCAAACAATAATTTGCATACTTAAAGAGGAAGAAGAGATAATACTTAGCTTGTTTAATGATGCACATGTAATTTTAATAAATGCATGTGGAAAAATAGTTAAGTTGATACTCAATTATGATTCATCAAATTTTGGAAATTAGCTCTCTGTTATCCTGGACACTGCCATCAAAATAGAGACGCTAGCATTGATGCTTCTATCCTAAAACTGACACTTCTATCTACATTGAAACACATGTCATTTTTTAGAAATTCTACCTACACCTATTAGGGTTCGATGTTGCCTTGAAAATTATTTATTTAGATCATGCACATAGATTTTAGATGTCAAATTTTTATCAAAACCTTTACTCCTCCAACTAGAGCATGTCACCTTGTAAAATAAGGGTTAGTGAGCTCAAGTGAGGTTGAGCTAACCTCCAAGACCCCTTTATCAGTAAGCATTTCCTAAATATCCATATGATCTAAAGAAGGCCTCAGACCAATATAGTTTTCCCCCTTATGTGTACTTGTGTATGGATAATGGTGTAATATGTTATATGCAAGTACATGAAGTGATCTAGCTTGAAACTTTACAAATACTACTCATGGGTTGTTATTTGAATACTTCAGGCCTTTAAGAAGACTGCTCTTATAACTAATTTAGAAATATAGAATAATAGGGTAGTGCAACTGAGTTATGCAGGTGATTTAGTGAGCTTGATAGGTATTTGGTTAATAAAATTGTTAGGTGCATAATGAGTGGATTTTATTTTATATTTATATCACACCTTTTGAAAATAATCTCATGGAGGGTTAATTAAGAAAAATAGACCAACGGATACATATTTAAATATTTGAAAATATAAGTGTTTTTAGGGTACATAAACTAGTCAAATCTGGGATATTAGCATTGACGTTAGTGTCTTGGTATGAATGGTGGTGTCTTAGAGAATAGAGAAAAGTTGAAGCTTTGTGACTGAAAGTAAATGATATATATTAAGTTTTAAGCACATTTTGGGCTATAAGTGATTTGGGTAATCATAATATTAGGGTTGGATCATAAAATAACCATTTAGGCACAATGAGATGGAGACATCAAGCCTTTCAATAGTGGGAAAGTTAAGAACTAAAGCATAGAGCCTTGAATGGTATTTACCAAGTGTGCAATACTAGTTTATCATGTAAAATCTAGTTTTTACTATCTACAGTCCACAACAGGTGTTTTTAGAGTTTATTCAAGTATGGGATATTCGTTATGGTTGCCTTTTATCTTTTATACATTATATATGTGTGTGTGCTTTCATTGATTTGAAGTGGTTTTAGATTGGTGTAAGTGGGAATCCTTCTTCTAGGGAGGTGTGTTAGGTTAAGCCCATCTAGTTTACTTGATCATTATTTCATTTGTATATACTTACCTTACCTCAGCTTATTGGTGTTACTTATGCTCAGAGTTGGGAGTCCTAAGCTCGGGGGTGCCTATGACAACCTCTTAATGATGGAAAAAGTATTGGAGGTGAGCCCCTCATGGGTTTAGCCTTATAGGAGCACATTGGAGCGTGTTTGAAGATAATTCGTTTCATTCCTTTGTAAATTAATATGCAAAATTTGATTGGTTTTTACAAGCCATTGATATGTAATAGATGCATACTGTAAATATCAAGAAAGAATAATAGATGTGTATACTTGAGCTTGTAAGCATTCTAGATCACATTTGTATTACTATATGAAAGGAGGAAAATAAACAAATGTAATAAAATGACATTGAAATGCTTATATTTTAAGTTGAAAAATGCGTATGAAAATTATAATTTGTTGTTTTACATAATAGTGCAAAATTAAGATTAGAAATTTGTTCCATATTGCTCACTTTACATGTAATTTGTTAAGCCCAAAAAGGGTTAGTTTCACTTAATTTTTTTACAAAACTCTAAATGTAGACATCTAAAATTCACCACTCTTCCATCATTACCATTTTTATTGCCATCCAATATTAACTATTATTATTCATCATCCTAACATTATCCTAACATCAATATAGCATCCTTCTTTATATTTCCTTCATCATATATACCTTACCCGAACATCCCATTATTCTTCATACCAATTAATCATCCTCCTATCATCTCATTTAGCCATTAATCAAATCTTCACAATTCTTAAGGAGTTTTATATTCCTCACCACCTACCCTCACTACCCCCATTAAGACTCTTACAAATCACATCACTATTCTAAATCTAATATTCATTTATTAGCCTAACCTACATCTATAATTCCTTAATTATATATAGAATCCTCTAATCCACCTTGAGCCCCTCACCACATTCTCTAGAATCCTGCATGGAATTTTAATTCCATAATCCAACTACCCAATCTTCACAATAATTCCTAGCCATTGATCTCCATCCTCCATGGCACAAATCTAACCCTCCATTCCTCCGAAGTGGCTCTATATATTAAGAGCTACACTCCCATGTAAAACAATCTTTGAATCTCGTAATTCCATCACCTTGTCAAGGAATCAAGCATCCATATAAAAATGTTTCTCAAATCTTGAGTCAATAAGAGCAATCAAACATTCTAAATCAAGTATTCATCCCTCAAGTATTTTGGATCACATCTACAACATCAAGGAGGAAGGATTCAATTATGAATTTGAGGTATAACATTTTTTGTTTATGCATCATTTAGTTTGCATCTGAACCCCTTGTTCCTTTAGCTCAGACTGAGGTTTTGTAATTAGAATTTATAATACGTATTTTGAGTGTGCATTTAATTATTATTAGCATAATACTCTTAATTATTATTGCATTACATTTTTGGAGACCACAGTGGGAGAAATACCTTAATAATTCTTTGTTAGGCCCCTAGATTGTTTTGACAAGTTTTTAGGTTCATTTGAAGTTGAATTGGCATCCAAAATCCTCTATTTTTTGAGAAATTTTCACACCCAGACTCATAACAACTTCAAAATGCCTAGTAGCAGCTTCACTCTACGTAGAAGCAACTTCATCACCATCATTAGTGGAATTGTTCACTAAGTTACATTGTTTGGTATTTATTAACTGTTTAATTAACCTTGACATTTTTTGCTCATAGTTTTGATTGTTTTGTGTAACTACACCAAAGTCGCCATTTAAAAATTAGTATCCTTGTTCATATATTAATGACTTTATTTTTATTCATAATAGATTCATCTTTTTTAGTCTATTTTTTGTGCAATTATCAAAGTCGTTACTATAGACTAGCGACCTTGATCCTAAAATTAGTGGCTTCAATCAAACTATTAATGATTTTGAGTTTTGACTAATTATATTCTATTGACTAATAGTTCTTTATGTAGTGAAACTGTTACTGGAAAGTAGCAACTTTGATCACAAAATAAGTAGCTTTGTTTAACATATTAGTGTAACAACCCCACTGGGTTTTATTGGAATATAATAATTTTTAAAAAAATTAATTACACATATTCATCATATAGATTTCACCATGAGAAACCTAATTAATGATCTTTAACTAACTGCATTAAATTAGTTAACCAAAAGATTTATAGCTAATCCACTTAGCTAAAGATCACCTGAACAGATATAATAATCACGAACAATACCAAACAACAATAAATACTGCATTTAATCATAAATGAAATAGTACAAATTCAACCATGACTGATACAATATTACAACCAATGTTGTATAAGTATAATGTATAAATGCTATAATTTTTAGCAATACATAATAATATCACAAATGATAAAACATGATATAAAGCTCCACGGATCATAGTTTCCATGACTCAAGTATCAATCTGTAATCTCAAGTGTAGTTCCTAGTATAATACTCCAGCTGGGAGGGAGAACATCATTTGAATACTTTTCCATATTAAACACAGACCATAGATCCCCTATACTATCTTTCAAACAAGGGGATGACCCTCCATGGATGGGTAGATAATGATGATACAAAAATCTAGAGTAACAAACCAGAACTCATGTATCGAAGATATCTAATACATAATGTGTACCATAAATAAATTTGTTATAATATGATATCTCACAAATATGAAAACTATATCAACATATGAAATGACAATGTTTAATTAAAACATTACTTTGGACAAAGTTTTTAATATTTAATGATCTCTAGGATCAGTCAATTTCATACACACCACTCAATCAAATTAAACCTTATATTACATTAATAGTGCTAATTAAGTAGTGGAATCCATCCATTGCTTATTTAGGGTCATGAATGCGATATTTGGTAAAACATAATAATATAAAAACCAATAGATTCATTCAAAATATATTTCACTTTAGTTGACAAAAAATAAGCTAAGTAAAAAAATATCAAATACATTCATTTATTCTGTCAAATGAAATGAATCCATACATCTAGTTTATTATAAATAATAAATAGAATCAAAAATAATCCTCAACATAAATTACCATCTGGGTAATGATTTATTTAGACTGCTAGTTACTTAAACCACAAGCAACTTATAATGTTATTTCTCCCCGAAACAACATTATATCATAGGCTTACTTAATTATTCATATTCCACATATAACAAAATCCAGTCCAAAAAACTTTATATTTAAAACTCTTAAATAGTTTAACTTAATGCTTTTATATAAACATTAAAGATATACAAGCATCCATTCACACACTGCTATGATAATGATATTGTCATACATAACACAGTTGTATACTTAAATACACACACACACACACACACACACACACACACACATGGTATAAATATTTCCTAATTGAACACACAATCAATCAATGTTTAGCTTATACGATTTACATGCATATTTTTAGAATTCAAAAGTATGAATACAACATTAATACTTCCTTTTATACAATATACTCTTAAGATGACATCCAATGTCATTAGTCTTAAAGTATTTTGTAAACACTAAGTACATATCCAACTAACAAACAAAGGCCCCATATCCCCTTTTATAAATTGGATAATCCCATATACTTGTATAACTATAACACACATAGTTTCAAGTGATTCATGCTATATACATAACCAACTATTTATACTAATCCTTTTAAATCAAATATCCTAATTCAATTGATTTAAAATTGACATTCTAAATAAATGCATATGATCAAATATAAACACACAACCAACTATGCCCAACTTAAGTTTTCTTAATATAACAAAATCAAACTTGGCCATATAAACTCTTCATGCATAATACATATATAAAATCACATACCTAGTCATTTTGTCATCTGTGCAATCTCTTACTTAAATCATAGTCAAATCTAAATATGCAATAACAATACAAAGTAATGCTAATCAATTGCGTAATTCACATAAAGTGAATACAATGAAATCTTAACTATCATATATACATTAACCTTAGTGTATATAGATCCATGCATATAGCTAAGTGCACAATCAAACCATTCACTCATCCGCCTACCCATACCCAAGTTTATGACTTTAACCGTCTAGCTTCCAAACTGAAATAAGAATAAATATGCATGTTATGGCCTCTATACAGAGTTGTATTTATAAACAATGCTCTTAATTGAAAACACATGAATTCATTTGAACAATATTTACATATGAATCCAACACATCAAATTAACCCATTTAGGTACCTAATAACTGGTTAAATTTAACACCTACAATTTCTTTTGTAAGCCCCAAATTTCTACAATGCTAGTTTATACACACACACACACACACACACACACACACACACACACACACACACACATACATATAATGTATGTATGTATATCATCAATTCAATCTGCATATATACATAAATATATTTTTATGTATATATATACACATTCCATTTCACATTAAGAGATCATACATCTTCAACCCCAAAATCCAATAGGTTTAAACACAGTCAAGTCCTCCTATAATCCAAATTCTAATCTAGTTTATTTAATACTATAATGAATATATAAAAATCATACCTGGTTTGACAACAACACTCTGTCAAGCCAATCAAATAAACCCTTTAAGAATTTTATCATTCCATAATTGAGCAATGATTTTCAAATTGAAAATGAGTTTAAGACAGAGCTCGTTCATAGCCTATATATCCATGACAATTTCTATGGCTCTACCCAATTCCCCTTAGGTTAACCTGGGTTGGATGTAGAGTTTTGTGGAGGCTGAGCCTTCCACATGGCCCTACATGCAACCCATTTATATAATGTTTCAACCAATGAAAAAAACCCAGTAACCATATCAATTCAAGAATCCATTCAACATTTTACACACATGAATTTAATTACAAAACCAACATGTGAATTTATGAATTCCAAGGAAGCTGATTTACTCTTTTTCCTTAACTCATTCACCCTACTTCTTCTGACTCCTACTCTCTATATGTGGTGTGTTGTGTTTCATTCATAACCCTCCTCTCTTTTCTTTTTATTCTTCTCCCTTAACTTACTTGCCACCACCTTCTCCTCAATTAGCGACCAATTAAATTGACTGAATAAATGCATGCCTAAATATCTCAACAAAACTCACTGTATGCTACATTTCGCCACCATGTAGGCCATAACTAAACTTCATGATTTTCACAAAATTATGTTACCTTGAAGTCAATGATTTATTAATAACCCTACTCATCTCAAAACTTCCTTTGAAATAATCATTTCATATCCTTTACAAAATATGCATGATAATTGACTTAACATAATTCCATCATCAACTTCCCAAAATCGACCAACCAAATAAACAACAAGTCACATAACCCCAATGTTATTCCATGTAACGACTATCAACTTAGTTGATAATTATTTAACATTTCAACTATATACCATGGTAATACAAGTATGGATTTCAAATACTATTGTTTATGTTACCATGTTATCACAAATAAACACTTTACAAATGCATTGATTTCCCTTAATCATTTATTCAATATATTCAATGTTTAATATATATATGAATATTAAACCTTTGCTCGAACATTTAATCGAATACAAAGATATTTTAAAACAATATTAGTAATATCATTTGACATTAGGATAAACATATATAATAATAATAATAATAATAATAATAATAATAATAATAATAATAATAATAATAATAATAATAATCTTAAAGATCAAATAACAATAATGGAATCCATCATAACATTATATCATTATAGTATACAACCATACCTAACAAGGCAGTAAGGTAAGTTCAAACATATACAAATTCATTCATTCAACCAAACAATTACATCATATAATATAAGCTACGTACTATCATAAAAATTAGTGAAATCACTTAAACAAATCAACATGATCATTAATAGTAACTAGATTATTGAAAACATAAAAGATCACAATAGTCATTTAATCAAAAAACAAAGCATACTAAAACTATCTATCAAACAATTAATCACACAACATGAAATACTAATGTGGTGTGTGTAAGGGTTTTTGGGTTCATTTTTTGTCATCCCCCAACGTCTCCATCTAAGCCACCATCTCTAATGATGCTCTCCCTCTATCAAACTCTGAGGGATGAATATACCTTGCATCCACCTCAAAACATCATTATATCCATAAAATAATGATGTATAATTAACAAACATTATCATATTGTACAAAATATAAAATTATTTCTAACTCATAGAAAATTAATCATGTAAATTAAGCAACACATAATTGTCCCATAATCAACATATGATATAAATCTTATTCAAACAATAGTTAATCAACTAATAAACCATGATAATCCACATATCAAATAGGTTATTCAGCTCTGAGAGAAATCGAGATGCGACATCCTTCCCCTCAAAGTTGGTCATTATCCCGATGACATTTATTCAAACACAAGTTATGAATTTAATACATTATTTAACAAAAAATAATATAATATTTAGTAACAAATAAAGCAAACAAACGTGGAAACAACCTGTAAAACTCATCATAGTCCTCTCAAGTGGCACTATCTTTAGGAATATTAATCCCACTAGACCTTGTACTATGACACTTTTCTATTATGTAATGGAGTTTACGAGTGTCAATTACTTTGATTAGTTCTACCATGACCACCTCGGGGTCCAAAACCTATAAAGCATTACAATCCAACACATGAAAGATCAATAACATACTTTTTAAGATAAGACACATGGAAGATATTATGCAAAAGATCTAGAACTGGTGGCAACGCAATTCTATACACTACAAGATTGACCACTTCCAAAACCTCGAAGGGTCCCACATATCTGGGTGAAAGTTTTGTTGACTTTTCAAATTTAATTGAGCTTTTTTGAGACTTAACCTACATAAACACTTTATCACTTACAAAAAACTATCTAGTTGTTCTCATCAAATCTACATAACTTTTCTATCTATCATTGGCCTTGACCAACCTCTATCTAATTTTACTAACTTACTCTTTCATTTCTAAAAGCATCCTAGGTCTAAAGACTACCCTATCTTCTAACATGTCCCAACAGATTAATGTTCTACACCTCCTTCTATATAATGCCTCAAACATAGTCATCTTTAATGTTGATTGGTATGAATTATTATAAGCAAACTCAATCAATGGAAGGTACTCCTCCCACCTATATTATTGATCCATGCAATACATACAAAAGATATCTTTTAAAACTTGGTTAACTCACTCTATTTGACCATTAGTTTATGGGTGATAAGCAGTGTTGAAGTTCAACTATGTACCTAGAGTTAAATTCAAAGTCAACTAAAACCTAAAAGTCATCCTCAAATCTCAATCTGAAATGATCTTATCTCAAAAACTATGTAATCAATACACTTCATAAATCTCTTCACAAACGTAGGTGTATCATCTATCAAGTTATCTGATATGAAGTGGGCTACCTTGGTTAGTTTGTCAACTACACCAAGATCATGTCATGTTGATTCTATGATAACAACAAACCTTGGATGAAGTCCATACTAATCACCTTCCACTTCCATTCTAGTATGTCATGTTGATACAACAATCTAACTAAATACACATGTTCAACTTTCACACATTGACATTCTAGATAATGAGACATAAATCCACTACATCTCTCTTGATTCCTTTACAAAAATAGAGTGGTCTAAGCTCATCCATGAGCTTGGTTAAACCTAGATGTCCTGAATATAGGACATTATACAGTTCCTTTAGCATTGTGCTCCTTAGATTCTCTCTATCAATAACATACATCCTTCTGTTGTAGCGTAAAATACTATCACTCTCTATCTTGAATCCTTTATACCTAGGATTTTGAGCATTCTTAGACAATGCTTTTTTGACCTAATCATAGAATTCATCTCCTAGAAAGAATTTACTTACTTGACATCTAAAAGTATTCCTAATAGTAGCCATGACTGTTATGTACCTCCTATGGTTTAGAGCATCATCTACTCTATTCTCCTTGCCTTTAATATAATTAATATCCAAATCATAACCAGACAAGAACTCTAACCATTATCTTTGATGAGCATTTAGGTTTGGTTGGGTGAAGATGTACTTGAGTCCCAAGTTATTAATCTTGATTTTAAATGATTTTTCCAACAAAAAATGCTTCCAAACCTATAAATCATGCATAAATGATGCAAGTTATAGGTCATGATGGGCTTAATTCACCTCATATGGCTTCAATTTCCTAGAGTCATAGGCTACCATCGAGCCATCTTGCTTAAAAACTCCTCCAAGCCCATCCCTAGATGCATCGATGATCACTGAGAATTGATCATTAGGATTGAGAACTCTTAGCACTAGTGCCAAAGTGAGCCTCCTTTTTAGTTCTTGAAAGGCTACTTCACACTTATCTAACCAGATAAAACTTTAATTTTTCCACTAAAGAGAGGTGATTGGATTAACTATCTTAGATAAATTTAGAACGAATTTCCTATAATAACCCGCTAATCCCATGAAACTCCTTACCTCATGCATATTCTTTGGTGCCTACCACTCTATAATAGATCTTATCTTTGCTAGATCCATTGAAATACCATCCACATAGATAATATGTCCTAAATACTACACCTTATTTTGAAAAAATACACACTTAGACAACTTGCCATACAACATGTGCCTTCACAACTTTTATAAAACTAGTTCCAGATGTTGCAAGTGCTCTTCTTCATCCTTGGAATAAATGAGTATATAATCAAGAAATACCGAAACAAAATGATCCAGGTAATCTTTGAACACACTATTCATAATATTCATAAATGTTGTTGGAGCATTTGTCAATCTAAATGGCAACACTGTGAACTCGTAGTGCCCATATCGAGTCCTAAATGTTGTTTTTGGAATATCCTATTCATGGATCCTCAACTGATCATACTCTGATCTAAGATCAATCTTAGAAAAGGCTATTTTCCATCACATTTGATAAAAAAATATCATCAATGTGTGGCAATGGATATCTGTTCTTGATCATTGTTTTATTTAACATCATGTAGTCTTTACACAGGTGAAGAGTATCATCCTTCTTCTTAATGAATATAATTGGTGTACCCCATGGTGACACACTTGGTCAAATCAACCCTTTCAAAAATAAATCCTAAAGTTGTGCCTTTAACTCAACCAATTTAGTGGTTATCATTCTGTATGATACCTTAGACTATGGTTCCAATCTAGGTATGATATCAATCAAGAAATCAAACTCGTGCTTAGGTGGTAATCCTAGTAATTCTTTTAAAAATATGTCATGGAAGTTTCTTAAAAAGGGATAATATTCGATATTTGGTTTTGTATATTCTTCCATCTCATTTATCTTAATGTTAAATGTCTGACATCCCTTCTTTAACTTCAACTCTCTTTTCTTGCTTTGAAGTTGTGTCTGGTTTCTGAAATCATCTTGACACTCAACCTTATTCAGATAACAGTCAACATTGGATTTATGCTTCAAAAACCAATTGAATCTTAGGATCACATCATATGATCCCAATGGTGCTGCAAAAATATCTACTACTATAGTAAACTTAGGAATCTAATCTCTACTTTGACTAGACACTTGTCAACTTTGACCTTTTACTCATTCCCATACTATACCAACCATGCATTTGTCATAACTCTAGCTTTTCTAGATAATTTAATAAGAATTCTAGGAGAAATGAAACATTTTGTAGCTCTTTTGTTAATCAAAATAACAACTAGATGATCGAACAAAATACCTAATAGTTCTATGGGTGAAGCTTGATACTCAGCCTATCGATTGTCAATAACTACATGAATTTATTGCTGAAATGTACCTTGCTAAAAAGCTGAACCCTTATTATTTGATTTATCCTAAGGACATTCTCAATAAAAATGGTCACCTACACATATGAAACAACTACTAATTGGTCCTTTCTTCTCAATCTATTGGTTTCCCTTGCAACCACCCTTGAAACCATTATTAGGTTTCATCTGAACCACTATTAAACTTGGCATTCTGATTCTTGAACTAACCTTTGGAGTCTCCACTCTTTTGCTTCCAATTCTTCTTCTTGAAAGTTATTTTAGAACTTCCAAACTTCTTTTTGAACTAATTTATGACTTGGGCAAGAGATTTAAGTTTATTTTCTTGCTTGATCACCTTCTCGAATACCTGATCCATAGTAGATGGACCATGCACATCTACTTCACAACCAATTTGGGGAATCAATCTTATGATGAATTTCTTGATTTTGAACCTCTCATCCACTTGATATTGAAGTACATACTTAAGGATCTTGGTGAATTGCTCCTAGTATTCGTTCACTAACAAATCTCTTGCTTAAAATTTTAAAAATTTGTAAGCTTTTGATTAAAGCATAACTATGAAAGCCATCATGACATAAATAGTGTCTTAAATTGTTCCCAAGTAGTGGTGGTTGAGTTGAGGTTCATCTCGATCTTCTTATTTTCTCACTAAATTTTTGCTTCACTAGCAAGCTGATAAGCTCCCCAGACCACTTTCATGACTTCAAAATAATTCTGAATCTCAAAATATTTTTCCATTTTTTTAGCCATGCTTTATTTCCATCTCCCAAAATAGTTCCATTAAACTTGGGTAGATTTATCTTCATGTTGCATGTCAATTCTGTAGCTACTCAAGTTCTCGCATCCTATGGTACTTCTTCATGCCCCTGCTCTTAAAGATGTTTTCAATAATCAGGATGCTCTTCAAGTTCCTCCTAAACATTATCCTCTTCATGGCCATGGACTTCCTCCTCTAGGGCCATGATTCGGTCCCTAGTCTCTTACATGTTTGCGAGGATTTGGTCCAACTTTTTAGCTTGCTCAGTGAAAAATTGATTTGGATCAATAAGGGGGTTTAGTATTACAATTACCCTTACTTCTTAGTATAATGCATACCATTATTCTTTATGCTTATCAAGAGAATAAGTTTATGTCAGCAGACACATTAAGTCCTAGAGTTTGAGCCTCAGCTCTGATATCACAATATAACAACCCCACTGGGTTTTACTAAATTATAGTAATTTTTTTAGATTATTTAATTATATGTATTCATCATATAGATTTCACCATGAGAAACTTAATTAGTGATCTTTAACTAACTGCATTAACTTATTTAACCAAAAGATTTATAGCTAATCCACTTAGCTAAGGATTACTATAAACAAATATAACAATCATGAACAATATTGAACAACAATAAATATTGTATCGAATCATAAATGAAATAATAAAAAATTTAGTCACGATCGATACAACATTACAACCACTACTTTAGAAGTATAATGTATAAATGTTACAATTTTCATCAATACATAATCATATCACAAATGATAAAACATGATACAAAGCTCCATGGAGCAGAGTCTCCACGACTCAAGTATCAATTTATAATTTCAAGTGTAATCCCTAGTATGGTACTCCAACTAGAAGGGAAAGCATCATTCAAGCACTTTTCCACACCAACCATGAATCATAGATCCCCTGCACTATCTCCCAAACAAGGGGATGACCTTACCTTCATGGATGGGTAGATAATGATGTTACGGGAATCTAGAATAACAAACCAGAACCTATGTGTCAAAGATATCTAATACATAATGTGTACCATAAATAAATTTGTTATAATATGATATCTCATAAATATGAAAACTATATCAAAATATGAAATGATAATATCTAATTAAAACATTAGTTTGGCCAAAGTTTTCAATAATTAATGATATTTAGGATCAATCAATTTCATACACATCACTTAATCAGATTACACCACATTTTACATTGATGGTGCTAATTAAGCTAATGGAATCCATCCACTACTTATTTAGGGTCATGAATATGAGATTCGATAAAATATAATAATATAAAAACTAATAGATTCATTCAAAATATATTTCCATTTAACTGATAGAAAAATAAGCTAAGTACAAAAATATAAAATACATTCATTTAGTCCATTAAATGAAATGAAATGAATCCATACATCTAGTTTATTACAAATAATAAACATAATTGAAAATAATTCTCAATAAAACATGCCATCCAGATAATGATTTATCTAGACTACCAGTTACTTAAATCACAAACAACTTATAATGTTATTTCTCCTCGAAACAACATTATATCACAGGATTATGTAATTGTTCATATTCCACATATAACAAAAACCAGTTCAAAAAACTTTTTATTTAAAACTATTAAATACTTTAACTTAATGTTTTTATTCAAACATTAAACATATGCAAACATATATTCACACATTGTTATGATAATGATATTGTCATACATAACACAATTGTGTACTTAAATACATATATTTATATATACGTAAATGGTATAAATATTTCATGATTAAACACATAGTCAATCAACGTTTAACTTATACCATTCACATGTATATTTTTAGAATTCAAAAGTACAAATACAACATAAATACTTTCTTTTATACAATATACTCTTAAGATGACATCCACTATCATTAGTTTTAAAGTATTTCATAGACTCTAAGTATATATTGAGCTAACAAACAAAGGCCCCGTAACCTCTTTTATAAACTATATAATCCCATATACTTGTATAACTATAACACACATAGTTTCAAGTGATTCATCTTATACACACAACCAACTATTTATACTAATCCTTTTAAATCAAATATTCTAATTCAATCGATTTAAAATTATCAATCTAAATAAATGCATATGAGCAAATATAAATACACAACCAACTATGCCTAACTCGAGTTTTTTTAATATAACAAAATCAAACTTGGCCATATAAACTCTTCATGCACAATATATATATATATATATATATATATATATATATATATGTATATATAAAATCACATACCCAGTCATTTTGTCATATGTACAATCTCTTACTCAAATCATAGTCAAATATGAATATGCAATAATAATACATAGTCATACTAATCAATTGTGTAATTCACATAAAGTGAATACAATGAAATCTTAGCTATCATATATTCATTAAACTTAGTGTATATATATCTATGCATATAATTGAGTGCACAAACAAACCATTCACCCATCCACCTATCCATACCCGGGTTTATGACTTTAACCGTCTAGCTTCCAAACCCAAATAAGAATAAATATGCATGTTATGCCCTCTATACAAAGTCATAATTATAAATAATGCTCTTAATTGAAAAAGTATGAATTCATTTGAACAATATTTGCATATGAATCTAACACATCAAATTTACCCATACATGTACCTAATAACCAGCTAAATTTAACACCTATAATCTATTTTTTAAGCCCTAAATTTCTAGAATGACAATTTATATATATTGATTCTATAAATTTAGGGCTTACAAAAGAAATTATAGGTGTTAAATTTAACCAGTTATTAGGTACATGTATGGGTAGATTCGATGTGTTGGATTTGTATGGAAATACTATTCAAATGAATTCATAATTTTTCAATTAAGAGCATTATTTATAAATACGACTCTGTATAGAGGTCGTAACATGCATCTTTATTCTTATTTGGGTTTGGAAGCTAGATCGTTAAAGTCAGTTTTATATATATATATATATATATATATATATATATATATATATATATGATACATAAAGTCAGTAACATGCACATATATATACAAATATAAATATAAATATATATATATATATATATATATATATATATATATATATATATATATATATACAAATACATGTGTGTGTGTGTACACACACATTATATATATGTCTACTCTACATATATACATAAATATATATCTATGTATATATACACAGTTCATTTCACATTATGAATATATTGTTCAAATGAATTCATACTTTTTCAATTAAGAGAGTTATTTATAAATATGACTCTGTATAGAGGCTGTAACATGCATATTTATTCTTATTTGGGTTTGGAAGTTAGACGGTTAAATTTAGTAATACACACACACACACACATATGTTCAATCTAAAGATATATATTTTTACTTATATATATATGTATTTATGTATATATATTTATATATACACACACAAATATATATGTGTGTGTGTGTGTGTGTGTATCTATTCAATCTGTATATATACATAAATATATGTGTGTGTGTGTGTGTATATACACAATCCATTTCACATTAAGAGTTCATACATCTTAAACCCCAAAATCTAATAGGTTTAAACATAGTCAAGTCCTCCTATAACCCATATTCTAATCTAGTTTATTTAATACTATAATGAATATATAAAAACCATAACTAGTTTGACAACAACACTCTGTCAGCCAATCAAATAAACCCTTTAAGAATTTTATCATTCCATGATTGAACAATGATTTTTAAATTGAAAAAGAGTTTAAGACAAATTTCATTCATAGCCTATATATAAATGGCAATTTCTATGGCTCTACCCAATTCCCCCTAGGTTACCCTGGGTTGGATGTAGAGTTCTGTGAAGGTCAAGCCTTCCACAGAGCCCTACATACAACCCATTTATATAATTTTTTAACCAATGAAAAAAACCAGTAACCATATCAATTAAAGAACCCATTCAAAATTTTACACACAAAAACTTAATTATAAAACCAACTTATGAATTTATGAATGCTAAGGAAGCCTAGTTACTCTTTTTCCTTAACTCATTCATGCTTCTTCTCCTTCTGCATCCTACTCTTTGTATGTCATGTGTTGTTCACAACCCTAATCTCTTTTCTTTTTATTCTTCTACCTTAACTTACTCGCCACCACCTTCTTCTCCATCAATAACCAATTAAACTGACTGAATAAATGCATGCCCAAATAGCTCAACATAACTCCCTATATGTTATAGTTCACCACCATATAGACCATAACAAAATTTCATGATTTTCACAATTTGATGTTAACCCAAAGTCAACGAGTGATTAAAAACCCTAATCATCTCAAAACTTCCTTTTAAAAAATCATTTCATATCCTTTACAAAATATGCATGATAGTTGACTTAACATAATTCCATCATCGACTTCCCAAAACTGACCAACCAAATAAACAACAAGTCACATAATCCCAATGTTATTCAATGCAACGACTATTGACTTAGTCAATAATTATTTAACATATCAACTATATAGCATGGCAATACAAGTATGGATTTCAAGGACGATTATTTATGTTACCATGTTATCATAAACAAACACTTTGAAATCTAATGATTTCCCTTAATCATTTAGTTAATATATTTAATGTCTAATATATATATGAATATTAAACCTTTGCTCCAACATTTAATCAAATACAAAGATATTTAAAAAAAATGTTATCGATATCATTTGAGATTAGGATAAACACACACACAATATATGTGTGTGTGTGTGTGTGTGTGTGTGTGTGTGTGTGTGTGTATGTATATGTATGTATACATACATACATACACACACACACACACACGACACACACACACATCTATCTATATATATGTATGTATGTACATACATACATACATACATATATATAACCTAAATCTTAAAGATCAAATAACAATAATGGAATTCATTATAACATCATATCATTATAATATACAACCATACATAATAAGACAGTAAGGTAAATACAAACATATACAAATTCATTCATTCAACCAAATAATTACATCATATAAGATAGGCTACATACTATCATAAAAATTAGTGAAATCACTCAAATAAATCAACCTAATTATTAACAGTAACTAGATTATTGAAAACATAAAAGATCACATCAATCATTTAAATAGAAAACAAAGCATACTATAACTATCTATCAAACAATTAATCACACAACATGAAATATTAATGTGGTATACACATACATACATATACATACATACATACATACATATACATACATATATATATATATATGTATGTATGTATATATGTATACATACATACATACATACATATACATACATACATATATATACATACACACACACACACACACATACACACACACACACACACACACACACACACATATATATACACACACACACACATATATGTATGTATGTATATGTGTGTGTGTGTGTGTGTGTGTGTGTGTGTGTGTGTGTGTGTGTGTGTGTGTGTGTGTATGTACATACATACATACATACATACATACCTACACACACACACACACACACACACACACACACACACACACATCACCTAAATCTTAAAGATCAAATAAAAATAATGGAATTCATTATAACATCATATCATTATAATATAAAACCATACATAATAAGGCAATAAGGTAAATACAAACATATACAAATTCATTCATTCAACCAAATAATTACATCATATAAGATAGGCTACATACTATCATAAAATTTAGTGAAATCACTCAAATAAATCAACCTGATTATTAACAGTAACTAGATTATTGAAAACATAAAAGATTACATCAATCATTTAAATAGAAAACAAAACATACTATAACTATCTATCAAACAATTAATCACACAACATGAAATATTAATGTGGTATGTGCAAAGATTTCTGTGTTCATTTTCTGTCATCCCCTAATATCTCCATCTAAACCACCCTCTCCGATGATGCTCTCCCTCGATCATATTATGAGGGATGAATCTGTCTTGCATCCATCACATAATAATGAAGGTAGTTAGCTCCATACATACATACATAACCTAAATCTTAAAGATCAAATAACAATAATGGAATTCATTATAACATCATATCATTATAATATAAAACCATACATAATAAAGCAGTAAGGTAAATACAAACATATACAAATTCATTCATTCAACCAAATAATTACATCATATAAGATAAGCTACATACTATCATAAAAATTAGTGAAATCACTCAAATAAATCAACCTGATTATTAACAGTAACTAGATTATTAAAAACATAAAAGATCACATCAATCATTTAAATAGAAAACAAAGCATACTATAACTATCTATCAAACAATTAATCACACAACATGAAATATTAATGTGGTATGTGCAAAGGTTTCTGTGTTTATTTTCTATCGTCCCCTAATGTCTCCATCTAAACCACCCTCTCCGATGATGCTCTCCCTCCTTCATATTATGAGGGATGAATCTGTCTTGCATCCATCACATAATAATGAAGGTAGTTAGCCCGAAACATCATTATATCTATAAAATAATGTTTTATAAGTAACAAACATGACATAATGTACATAATATAGAAGTACTACTAACTCATACAAACTAATCATGTAAATTAAGCAACAAATAATTATCCCACAATCAATATATGATATAAAGCTTAATAAAAAAATAGTTAATCAACTAATCAACCATGATAATCCATGGATCAAACATGTTATTCAGCTTAGAGAGAAATTGAGAAATGATAATTAGCGACTTTGACATCTATTTAAATTTTATTTATTTTTGTGCAGGCAACAAAGCCACCATTTATGAACTAGTAGCTTTGACATTAACATCAATATCTTTGTAAAATATTTAATAGTTTTGACCATTTTCTATTTTTTGTATGCTTTATGTTCTTAATGGTTTTGATCTGATTACTAGCTATTTGTCTTTGAAGGTAGTGTCTCTATTTATTATTTATTTTTTGACTAATTTTTTTGTAATAATGGATTTGATATTTTGATTAGCAGATTTGTAATCACAATCATTGTCTCTATTTTATGTTATCATCTAATCTATCCTAGTAGCTCTATTTTGTGTAGTAGTGGCATTGACATGTGGATTATTTACTTTGACCTACATAGTACTAGATTTATTTTTTGATAGTTTGTTTGTAGGTTACCCATCAAGATTGAAAATTAAACTACTCACTTTTATTTGTAGGACTAATCGTTAGATCATCAATTGTCAAACTTCTTTGTAAATAGATTTTGAATCATAATCACATATTAATCAAGTTGATTAATTAAAATATTTATTAAATTATGTTTGTTTAGTTTTGTGCTTGTGTATGTATTTTATTATTGCTTACATAACATGCCCTAATTTCATCACTGAAATCATGAAACTTTTTTTTCTCTGGAGTCTATTATTATAGCCTAATCAAGTCTAGGTCTTTTTTTCTTCATTGTCTAATTGAAAAGGTTCTTGACAAGTTGCAGTCTTTGTTATGTTATTGGATTTAACCTTAAAACTAGGTCTTAGCTTAAAGTATTTATTGCATGCATTTAGTTTAGAATAATTTTGGCAAGTAGATTTGTATTGATAATCAAGCTTATACTGATATAACTTTCTAAACTTGTTTAAATTTGATAAATTTTGGTCTATTTTTAACCATGTTTTGAACGACATTAAAGCTCCCATTTTCAGACCATTTCACCTTATATTTCTACACTTTATTTAACCATTTTAAAGTGTTTACATTCTTTATTTGGCATTTTTTGGTCCATTTTTGCAGTATTCAAGGTTGATTGGTTAGATCTTTGGGTATTTTTATTTTTTGGTTTAGTCATTTTATCAAAAACGGATTAATTTTGGCTTTAAATTAGGCAAAAGATTTTTTTTATTTGAAGGCTTGTTATTTTACCTTTCAAACTTAGGCATTTTATTTTAAATTTGTATTTCCAAGTCTAATGGCTATTTTGTTTCTTCATAAGCCAATAGTCACCAAGCTTTCCCACGAGTCCCCAAGC
Organism: Torreya grandis; assembly: GCA_037957365.1. Classification (NCBI taxonomy): domain Eukaryota; kingdom Viridiplantae; phylum Streptophyta; class Pinopsida; order Cupressales; family Taxaceae; genus Torreya; species Torreya grandis. Next base: position 3,253,587 of record JARHVA010000633.1, on the reverse strand, counting down.
AAGTGAGGAGATACCATTGTCATTCACTCACTTTCTTATGCCTTTTTTGACTTTTAGCCATTTTACCTAAACTTTTTGGGTGCCTAAAATTGTGCTACATGGAATAATCTTGTTTTCTTGTTCACATAGCCCCCTCAATTTTTTTAATAGTCATTAGACCTCTTGAATGTGTGATATCATGCTACATGGCATGATCTTGTTTCACTAGGCCCTCATGATAGTCCATATACTTCCTATGATATGTCAAGGAAACCCCAGAACAATAAACATGCTCCAATCCCTACTGAGTCAGGATCTTGCTCTACCAATTAGAACACATGTGATTACTTCTTGTATTAGCAACTAAACACGGAATTATACCAGAAACAATAAGTAACTAGAAATATGAAACAACACAGGAATTAAGAGACAATACACAATTGTATTATATACATAGAAGAATATACAATAAGGAAGATGCCACTTCTTCCTCCACCTCAAAGGTTCGCCACACCTCAAGATCTTCTTCCCTCTCTCTCTCGGTCCTAACAATCAACTCCAATACAGAATTGATGTTCACCTCTCCAACCAGTCAGTAACACGCTGCCAGTTCACCAAGTACACAACCGTACTCCAAGTAGATCCACTGCTCTCTGCTACTTGCAAATCACTAGACCTTACTCACCATGTAGACATCTCTACACCCCTAAAGAACCCTTGTCCTTGCCTCACCAAGTCCTTATGATTCTTCAACCAGTACCCCGGTGGATCAGCTCCTTGACCTTGCAGACCTTGCAACTCTCCCTGATCATACACACTCAGCACCCCTTTGGAACTAGGAGGAGCTACACTAGCTCTCTCTAAAAGCTCTATGGCTTTCTAGCACACATTTACAATACAACCCATGAGTCCATATATAGATCTCATGCTTACAATAATTAGACTAACCTAATTACAATAATTAGACTCACAACTCAAGACTATGACTAGCCTTCAACATGCAAACTAACAGTCTCAAAATAGACTCTCCTAGATTCGTCATGCAAACTGCCTGTTCTCGCACAGGCTACCGACGTCGGCTCCTCCATGACCGATGTCGGTCGACTAGTAACCGATGTCGATTGCTTCCTCTTGCTATCTGACCGACGTCGGCTGATCAGACCGATGCCATTTTTCCTGCAACTGATTCTGCAACACTGCATCCTCCGTAACTTCTCCTGTTTGCATCCTGGTGAAGCTTTTAGCTCCACAACCTAATAATCTCCCACTTGGAGATAAAAAGCTACACCTGTACCTGTACCTATACACCATCTAAATTATTCCCTGGCTTGTATCCCTCTTCAAGATCCATCCTAAAGACCAACCACCACACAACTGTGATGTTATCCCTGTCATTCGAGTAACCTGCCATATCCAAACCTACACATCCATGTAGTGAAGAACTTGACCCTGCGTAACAAGAATCCCTGCTGCTAGTCCCACTGAACTGCCCTCCAGTACTCCTTCCCCGAATTGGTTCCATACTTTCTGACAACCCCCACTGATTGAGAAAATTTAGGCCTACACTAGACCTCATGTGATTTCGAACCCTGTTTCAAGATAAGCTTGAACTGTCCAGCCATTGGTGTGCTTACCGATTCTGCATCCTGCGTAAAGAACCTCGCCAACACCGTCTTCACATTAGCTCCCACTAGAGATAAAATCTCCATGTCTCTTATGCCAAAGAATTTCACTGCTCCAAATTCTTCATGACACGCCTCTGAACTAACCTTACCCTTAGCTCAACAAATACCTGTATGTACAAACCTACTAGTAAATCACCCACATACAGTAACAAAATGATGTTGCGACCATCATCTACCTGGTAAGATAAACACAATAGTTACACTGACATTGACTGAAGCCATGCTTAGTCATCCACCTGTCAAACCCTGTACCACTGTCCTGCAGCTTCCTCAAGACCATATGCCTTGGCCTTCCGTCTCTTGTATCCATCCACTCTCTTCTCTAAAATGGGAATCCATTCTATCTCAGTGCTTACTTCCAGCTGACAACTCTACCAACAAATACCTGTTTGGTTCTTCTCCAAGGACTCACACTCCTCATCCATGTCAAGCTCCCACTGTATCTGGACTCTACCTGCATTGCCTCTTCACATTCTCCTGGTTCTTGACCATCAGTAAGCAATATAAAGAAGGTGAACAATGAATATGAGGTTCACTTACCCTTTTTGACCTCCACATGAGCATTTGAGACTTGCTGTCCGCCCAATATCCATTCCAGTGACCGATCTCAGCCATCTCCCAGTCTGCTCCCAACCGATGTCAGTTCCCTGCACTGACCCTGACTGCCGACATTGTCTCCCTGGCCGACGCTGGTATCCTTTTTGCCGACATCAGTTCCCTCATGACCGACATCGGTGTTCCTATTATCGACGTCAGTTACTGTCTTACCGACGCCGGTGCCTGTGTTCGTCTGTGAGTGATAACTTTTTACCCGCGAGCTCTCCATGGATCAAAGTCCTAATCAAATCAACCCTGATCTGCTCAGAATAATGTAGTTCTCTCACTTGATCTCTGTCCGTCATCTCCTCCATGAACACCAAAGCTTTCCAGTTCTTTATCTTGTCAAAAACATCTGTCTTCCGCTTCAAAACCTGCATTCTCCTTCTACATATGTGACTAAGCCCATGAAGCACATCTCTACAACAGAAGGTGAATCAACAATATAAGTAGATAGATAAAGGATACCTACTTTCTTACCACCATCTAATTCAAGTGTATCCGCTGTGAGAGTTACAGTGCATCTCTCATCACCAAAGTTTCTTAAAGAAATTAGACTCATCTCCAAGACTGGTACCTGCATGACTTCCTTCAACCACTGAGTGTCGTCCATCTACAATTTCAGCTTCACTTCCCCTTCGTCAATCATTTGACAAGGCTCTCCAGCTCCTAAATAAATCTCTCCAAAGTCATACCCATGAAAAGATGCTCTATTTCGAACTGCATGGAAAGAGGCAAAAGAATCTGTGAACCAAGATTCCACTTTATCCAGAACATCCTGTGCAACATCACCTGCAACATCTGCTCCTCCCTATTGATCTGCAACCAACCAACAATCTTTATTTACCTGCTCTTTCTTTCCATCAATCAGACCATTCGTGCTATTCAGTTTCTCCATTCGTAGCTTACTTCTTTTTGCCATTGCTATACTCCCACTCAATCAGAAACCCCTATGAGTAACTTGTAATCAACAAACACTACCAGATCTGAAACCACCTGTTAGTAACCCAACCAAAAGCTCTGATACCACTTGTCAAGGAAACCCCAGAACAATAAACATGCTCCAATCCCTACTGAGTCAGGATCTTGCTCTACCAATTAGAACACATGTGATTACTTCTTATATTAGCAACTAAACATGGAATTATACCAGAAACAATAAGTAACTAGAAATATGAAACAACACAGGAATTAAGAGACAATACACAATTGTATTATATACATAGAAGAATATACAATAAGGAAGATGCCACTTCTTCCTCCACCTCAAAGGTTCGCCACACCTCAAGATCTTCTTCCCTCTCTCTCTCGGTCCCAACAATCAACTCCAATACAAAATTGATGTTCACCTCTCCAACCAGTCAGTAACACGCTGCCAGTTCACCAAGTACACAACTGTACTCCAAGTAGATCCACTGCTCTCTGTTACCTGCAAATCACTAGACCTTACTCACCATGTAGACATCTCTACACCCCTGAAGAACCCTTGTCCTTGCCTCACCAAGTCCTTATGATTCTTCAACCAGTACCCCGGTGGATCAGCTCCTTGACCTTGCAGACCTTGCAACTCTCCCTGATCATACACACTCAACACCCCTTTGGAACTAGGAGGAGCTACACTAGCTCTCTCTAAAAGCTCTATGGCTTTCTAGCACACATTTACAATACAACCCATGAGTCCATATATAGATCTCATGCTTACAATAATTAGACTAACCTAATTACAATAATTAGACTCGCAACTCAAGACTACGACTAGCCTTCAACATGTAAACTAACAGTCTCAAAATAGACTCTCCCAGATTCGTCATGCAAACTGCCTGTTCTCGCACAGGCTACCGACGTCGGCTCCTCCATGACCGATGTTGGCCGACTGGTAACCGACACTGATTGCTTCCTCTTGCTATCTGACCGACGTCGACTGATCAGACCGATGCCATTTTTCCTACAACTGATTTTGCAACGCTGCATCCTCTGTAACTTCTCCTGTTTGCATCCTGGTGAAACTTTTAGCTCCACAACCTAACATGATAGTCAAGCCCTGAATGCCTAGGATCATGTCAAGTGTAGGATCCTGCTTTTTCAAGCCCTCAAGGTGGTATGTATTCTTATGAGTCTCATGTTTAGCCTTAGGTGAATGAGATTTAGGCAAGTGTCAAGATCTTGTTTCACCAATATTTTACAAGTCATCAACCCAATTATATGTTAAATCATGCCTCAAATGAGTGAATGGATGTTGTGTGGCATCGACTACTAACTGGACAGAGCATTGACATCCATGTTAGCATTTAGCTTACTTAAAATTATGGTTGTTTGAATTGTTAAAACTTCATAGAACTAACATGTTTTTCCCCTTTGGACCTAACTCTTGAATTTACTAAAATCTTTCAATTATGAGTCTAATTCATCACTTAAAAGATCTAAAATTGACTGGGATTATATGTTATTTTAATCTAAAGAAATGATCATTTACCTGATTAAATGGATTAATTATGTCTTTGATGAAAAAATCCTTCTTGATTGACTAATATTATAAGCTTTTCATCCTCTCTTTTTAGTTTTTTATACTTAGTCAATTTTCTTGAAATTTAAAATGACTAGTTTCTATATTTAAAATCTAATAACTAATTTTATGTCTACAAGTCTAAATTCACTAAGAACTGCCACTTGTCATAATATCAAAGAGTTACTTTTATAGAACACTTGAACACAAATCAAGGACTTAGATCCTCTAAATGCCTAGGATAATGCTAAGTAGCATGATCTCACTTCTCCAAGCCCTTGGGATGATTGGGATAAAGTAAGAAGGAAGCAGATCCTCTAGGTAAATAAGATGATAAAACATGGCATCATCTTACTTTTTGTACTTAGGATAAAACATGGACAATGTGATGATGTTGAGATTAAGTGAGTCTATGATATGACACCAAGTGGCATAATATTAGGACTCTAGGACAATTAGAGCATGCCATAATGATCGAGGACTTGCAGAGCTTTGGGTGAGCGAGATCTTGCCACTTGTCAAGATATCACTACACCATAGTCTAAATAAATTCAAGACCTTCAACAAACTATGCATTAATAGAGAAGTGACATGTAGAAGGATCCCTATATATTGATGACATGCTAACTTTCCTAAAGTAGTGAGAATAGGACACGTAGAGTGACCTTTTTGAGGAAGATATGTGGGCTTCCATGAATAAACTCAAAAGCTAAATTGACATTGATTTTACCTATTTAGGCTATCAAGATCCATAAATTGGACCGTGAGTCCAATAAAATATAATTAATTATTGAATATCTTATTGCCTAGCGTAAATAGATCATGGAAACAAATTCTAAAGTAAATCAGATAGTGGGTTAAGTCAGACTATGGCATGTACATCATGATCAAGTAAGTTAAGATCACAAAAGGACAAATAATATCTGTGCAAAGTCAATGATCAAGATGAGTGTTTACAAATAAAATATAAAAACTTGTGCCTTTACATTTAATACAATGATAATCGATAAAAAGAGCAGGATTCAACTTGAACCTATGTCAGTTAAAATGATGCATCAGTCTAATATTGTCATGTTACTAATATTTATGAAAAAGGGTCCATCCATATATAGATTTGTTATCTTTAATATGAGCACACATTAAATTGATGCCTTGGTTGGTGCTCATTATTTAATTCTTTTAACCACTTGGTGGGTGGGTAATGTATTGAATATTTTCAACCACCTAGTGGGTAGGTGAGACTATTGAAAGTCTATATAAGGCCAACCATGAGACTGAGTTAAGGGATAGTTGATTAGTGATAGAATAGAGTATAATATCAAACATATTTTATATAATTTATTATTTTATTATTTATATTTAATTTTAGCATGAGTTGAGGTTATATGAAGACATGTTTTTGACTCATGTAAACATTAACGAATCTTAAATTTATTTTTCATGTTTTATCTTCTATATGAAAGTTTTGTGCATGATATTCATTATCTTTGCATGTATATGGTGACTTTGTTTCCATATTATACATATTTACTTGGTCCTTAGGCTCATGGACCATCTTTGCCTCTAGTTATGATATGTTGGCCAAGCAAAGACTAGTTTCTCAAGAGATTTGTCTATTTAACAAAGCCAAAATTGTCTTCGTTAGAAAGTGAGATCATATTTCATTTCTCCCTACCCTCTCTCCATTTTTTAATTTTTTATACATGTGTTAGATTATTTTTAGATTAGTTTGAATTGCAATCAATTGTTCAAACTTTATCTATACTACATGTTCATCCTTTCACTTGTTTTATTTTATGCATTGTTAAAATTAGTAGACTAAAGATAAGTGTCAACCAAAAGTAAGTTCATTGATAAATCTAAAGGAGATAGAAAAAATTTCTTGCATAAGTGTTAGATAAATAATCCAAACATGCCCCTTATATAGAAAAAATTGCATCAACCAATTGAGGTATTTGATACACCATGATCTGGTAGATAGAGACCTCAGGTAAATTTTTACCATACTCTACTTCCTTTTAGTAGAGGTTGAAGGGAAGAGGGGGATTCCTCACTAATTGAGACATTCATATTTTTATCTTCCCCCTAGATTTGGTGTGGTTGTGACAAACTAACCACCAACATGTTTCACCCAAGGCAAGATTATGTTTGGTCTCCCATTGCACCCATAGGATGAGTTTAGGTATGAAAAGTAATTGATACCTCCCTCTATTCTTTTTTATAGAGGCAACATGATGTGGATTTGATCACCACACACTTATCGTAATCCTTTGGTGGGTTGGGATTTGCATTTCATCACCACACACTAATATGTTCCAACATATTATAAATATCTAGGAGAATTATTGTAAAGCTAAGCAAAAATCCTCATAAAGGATTTTTTGAAGTGAGGAGGCCACACTCCAATACTTAGGTGTCAGAAAACATCCTTACATAGACTTGGGCCCCATGTACCTAAAGGTATTTCAATTGAAAATAAATATTAGTATAGGGTGAATATCCCTAAAGATCACTTACCACATGTAGACATAGAGTGAGGATTGGGAAACACACCTAGTCACCACTTTACATGAGTAGATCAGTGGGTTGTTATTTGAGTTGCACACCTTTATCTACTAGTATAGACTTTTAATTTACTTGATCTTATTTGAGATTTGTTAAGACCATTTCCATTTGTAAAACCTTAAACCAAATTAGAACTTAATCCAAACAAATAATCTAAAATTAATCAACACATAGATGTCCCTTTAATGAAACACACATCTAATCCTCAACAAGTCACAAATTCAAACACCAAAATCATCTAAATCCATATAATTGTGTCATGAAAATCCATATAACACCTCATCATAAACCATCAATCCAAAATAATCTTGTTATAATTCTTAAAAATCCTAATCAAGTTGTATGCACCTAAATTTTCTCACTCTAATTATTCTATTAATCCTGCTAATTTATCCTATAACCATAATCCTATTCAATTAATTAAAATCCTATTTCATATTAAATATTACCTACATCCCAAAAACTTTTCTACACCTCCATGACCAATTAATCTCCTCATTATCCTACTTAACTACTAATCCTACTTCATTAACTAGCCACTAGCCCACTTGCAAATTAAAAATTCATATTTTCTAACTACCATCCTATCCAACCTATCACCCTAGCCTTTCCTACATCCTTATGAGCCTTAAAACTCATTAAATCCCCATATAATCCATGTTATCCCTTAATCTAACCTAGAAGTCTCTAAATCTAGAGAACCTCTCTAAAATTCTAGAACTCTCCAAACTAGAGGCTTATAAAATAATTAGAAATTCTCCTAAAAACTTGTTCCATCAACCTATAAATAGACATTCTTGGAACATGGCTAAGCTAATTATAAAGTTTATAAACCTTCCTTATATCCTCATACTATCCATTTAAAGCATAAACACTCTCTTGCAATCCACTAAAACATCCAAATAAGCCATTAAAGCCATCTTGAAGCCATTATCAAGCAATCCACATACAAGTCAAATAACATTGGAATCGATTGGAAAATATTGGAGGAAAGCTACTAAGAACAAGGTGATGGTAAGGATTTACTCCTAAATTATTGATTGTTCCTACATTTTTCTCTTTTTGATGTTATTGTGCTTTTGTGTTAAACTTGCTATTTATAGTAGTTTTGATTCGTAGTTCAAAATATAATCATACATTAATGACCACCATGGGAGAACCCCTTTAAATTGACCATTTTGCATGTTAGATTTATTAACATAGCTTGTAAGACTGGTTGGGTGAAGAGAAAACTCTAGATTTTATCAAAATTTCATATCCAAGTGAAAGGTAGTTTTGCTCTATAAACTACGATATTGCATCAACAACATTGAAGACTCTAGTCATGATATGGTATAGACTATATGACCTAACCAGTAACAGGGAGTTTTTTTGGTAGGGTTTTAACCTTTTCAATATCGTATCTTGTAAAAAGATATTTTGATGTCTAGTTATGGTTTTAAATTTTAAAGTGCAGTTTTATAGGATATAGTCTTAAAATCAAATAATTAGTCTTATACACATCTTTTTGCTTTCTATAGGTTTATACTAACTGAATTTATCTTGTAGTGTTAGGATTAAAGTTTATTAGCCTTAACATTAGTAGTTATTTTATACTAAACAAAACCACATATTTGTAGTCACAGTATTAAGTCATAGTTGTGATATTACCTTTGTAAGAGACAATTTTGACTTTTGCATTAAAATCATTGACCTTAAACTGCTAACTTTGGCTTTTTGATAAATTTTTGTCTCTGTTTGATTATCATCTACTCACAAGAAGAGGAAGGTGCTATCTATATAGATAATAGGCATCTCTAAACATCCCTTTGACTACTTGGTACAATATCACACATTTACAGAAGTGATATTGACTACTAATTATAGTTTTGAAGGTTGTAGGGTCAGTTTTGTAGAAAGATAGATAATAGTTGTTATTTTGTTTTTTGAATTTAAGCCATACACATCTAGTAGATTATAGATAAAGTTTAGTTTCTTGTCCCTATATAGTCTCAAAATTTTCTATTATGTATATAACTAATTAGATTTTAAACTGTTTGCAATATCGCATTTTGTGAAAAGCATTTTTGTTTTTTAGTAATCGATTTTGCATATTGATAGGCAATTTTGACTTAGATAACATTTATCTAGTTAGAATTTAATACAATCTTGTCTTCATCATTTTGAGAATATTCTTGTAAGAATGATTATTCACTTTTGAAAATATCAACATCTTGATCATTTTATAAAATAATTTTAATCTACTATTAAGGTTACTTTTTCCAAAATTGTAGGTCATAAAGAGCGGTATTACCACCTAGAGTCGATTTTGAATATAGACAATCAATTTTAAGTTAAATCGATCAAATAATATATTTGTTTAAAAATATTTTCAGTAATTTAAGCATATTCTAAACATTTTGTCACCTTGTAGATATTTTCAATTTTGCTACAAGGTTTATTGTATTTTCCTTAAACCACAAAACTTCATATCTTGATCTGCGATATTGTTTTTGACCTACGGTATTGCCCTGAGAACCTATAATTTTGATTAACCATGTAGTTAAGGCTAATTGACTGCAAGCAAAACTATATATTATAAATTTGTGGTATTGCCTAATGAGTGCAGTTTTGTGTATTCTAGAATTGGTTTTGCATTAATTGACTATGTAAGTGTGGTTTTGTAAGATTAGAGGTAGTTTTGATCATCTTAAAACTACTAATCATTTTCCTTATAGGAAACCTTAGTAGGAGGTTGTAGATCAGCTTACTAACGTATTTTATTACAAGATGAATACTTAGTCTAAAATTATAATATTGAATTTGTATATATTTATGTTTTCTTGCTTATTTTCTTAATTCTCTCACATAGTTAATTAGTCAGATAAATAAATATTTTGTTTTCCTATTTATCAATCTTTCTTTGTTTTTTAGGAGTGTAACATGACATGGAATTCATCCACACACACTTGCCTAGTCACTATGAGTTGGTGATGTAGATTTCATCACCGTGCATCTAACCAAATTTTGTGTTCTACTGGAGTATAAATATCAGGGATAATTATCATTAATCTAAGTGGTTGACCCCATACAGGTTATTCATGAAGGGGAATATTTAATGCTCTGAGCCAGGCATTAGACAAAACCCTATATAGATTTGGGCCCCACATACCTTATATATATATTAGGGACACTCCTAGACACCTTTGTGTATACCTAGTTTATGACCTATCAGTCATAATAGGCAAATTGCTACTAGAGTCAAGATCAACTCCCAAGTGACTGTCAAGTGCAGACAGGGTCGAGAGGGTTCAGTAGATTTTGTAATAGGTCACTAGCCTACAACCTTACCCATGAAGCTATTAGATGGTGCAGTTATTAGGTTACACACCCTTTTGGTTGACTAATAATAGGGCTTATGATTAGTCATGTTTGTGTGTGTGTGTTCTGCTAAGACCTGTACTATTTGTGAATCGAGTCAACCTATCCCTTTATCATCAAAACACCTAGAGAAAATTTTAGGACACACCCCATATTAGGACTAAACCAAACTATTTCATCTTCATATCACCATCCACACCTTTGAGTATTAGATTTTTTCTTGGAATCAAAACTATAGGGGTCACTCATCATTCTTAGTCTTAATTATCACCTCATTGAGAAGGGGACAATTAAATTATATACCCAAAATATACAAGGTCATAACTAGGATAATACTTTTTTGAGTAAAACCAAGGACTTCAACAAGAATAAAAATGTAGTAGGAGATGGTGCCATGGACTCAAAACATGTGCAAACAATGCAGAAAGCTCCCCTAATACTAAAAATCAAAACATATCCAATATAAGGGTACCAAGAGGAAAACCAAAGCCTACAATGAAAAAGAGACATATAACTTGTCTTGGTGTACCTGCATAAATGATCTTATAACAACTATTTTCTGATAATATGATGACTCTCCCTAAAATTCAACCATTGGATGATAAGCCACAACTAGACTGGTATCAAGAAGATGAATTTTGCTAGTATCATAGAGCTAAAGGACATGATATCAAGAAATGTATGTAATTAAATCACTTCATCCAAGATTTAATAGAGAAAAGAGATATAGAGGTTGAAGGGGAGATCCCAAAAAGTCAATTCAAGAATCAACAATTAGGTATATATCATGACCCATTACCTAAGCACGATCAGAGGTGGAAGAAACCACTAAAGGATCAGGGTCAAGCCTCCACTTCTAATAGAACTTACTATCACTCCATTTCATACCAATACATAACACCATTAAAATCCAAGGCCCCCAAGAGCTTGCACATCTACCATCCACCATCCTCAAGATCAATAGGGCAATAATTAATTATGTAGTTACTACACGACATAAAAAGATCACAGTTTCTAGAGCACCTCCAAAGGACCCATCCACCTTCTCATCTCATAAAGTACTATCCCTAAGAAGGTCTTGAGTTATTCTAACAATTCATATGATATCATTCAAATTTTTGAGAAGACTCTTACCCAAATCTCTCTTATGGATCTTCTCAAGATGTCATCTGTACATCAAGAGATACTAAATCAAGTCTTGAATGAATTAAAAGTTTCCAGGGCTATTGACACTAGTAAATTTCAAGCCTTGGTGGGTGATTTATCCCCTTCCCAATAGATTAACTTCAGTGCCTAAGATATTCCATTTATAGGCCCTCATCATAACTATCCACTATTCATTGAGATTTCCATCACTAATCACAAGATCCCATGGGTACTTATAGATGGAGGATTAACCCTTAATTTGTGCAATCTTGATTTCCTTAAGAATTTGGGGTATTTTGAGTCTTCATTAGGGCCTACTTTAATAATGATTAAAACATATGATGATAATCAGAGGCTGCATGCAGGCAAAATATACCTTCCTATAGCTATGGGACCCATAGTTCACCAAATCCTAATTCATGTAGTGAACATTGATCTCCTATATAATCTACTTTTAGAATGCCCTTGGATCCATGAGATGAGAGTGGTACCCTATACCCTCCACCAATGTCTCAAATTCCCACATTTTGGAATGGAGGTCACAATCCTAGGGAAAATTGAACATTTTTGTACCTACCAAATGGACCAATCAAATCCTACTTGCTATTGTCCCAACACTCACAATTCCTCCTATAATCTAAAAGTTATGAAATATATCCCCCTTGATGTCTATCACCCACTTCATCTAAATCCCTAGACATCACTCACTTCAAAATCACTTCCAAAGGTTGTGGGGAGTATGAATACAAAAACCTCTATGTTAAAAATCTGCCACTATCCCCACACAGCTACGGGACCCCTGCTATGAGGCAAGATAAACCCATTACTTATCAGTTTGGATTCATAGCCTTCACTAGTGAAAATATGCTATTAGATGAATATTTTGAAGAACCTAATATTCATGGATTATTCTTGAACATGAGGCCCTAGAATTTCATAAGTAGAAATATCCCCAGCTTTAAAAAATGCTTCAGAACATGAACTATAAGGGTAAAGGACTAGGTAGAGAAGAACAAGGTAGGCTAGAACCTATCGAGGTTTAAGAACATCCAAAACATCTTGGCCTAGGTGAAAATCACTAGACATTGACCTAAACACTATTGTTATGGATACTTCTTTGGTTCTTGAAGAGTCTATTTATGACAACAAAGTTCAGACAAGTTCCATCTATAGTCTCTACAACTACTTGGATACCACAAACCTATTCTCTGACACCACCATTTCCACCATCAAATTCACCTCTATTACCCCATGCTCATAGACTAGAGTTAAAAGAATGAGCCATCCTTTGATGTATTCTAAAATGATGAGGCCATCATTGAATATTTGAGAGCTAGAGATTTTATGTCATTAGGAGACCACAAGAAAGGATTCTCTATCAATCTAAATAAATCTGTATATTTTGGAGAGAAATAAGAGTCACTAAATCAAATAAAAAAAGAAGAATATGGCAATTATCCCTCTCCAAATATGGAAGAAATTTAGTCAACTCCTGATAGATAAGATTATCATCCAGAATTAGATGTGAAGCTTCCAAAAGAATATGATTCAGGAGAAGAGTCACCACCACCCCTAACATATCTTCAAGACCAATCACCTTCTCTTATTAAGGAGGTCATATAAGTAAATATTGGAACAAATGAAAATCCTAAAATGGTCAAAATGGGAGCAATTCTCACATATAAAGAGCAACAAATTCTAATTGAACTTCTCAAAGAATATATAGATGTATTTGCATCGAGTTATTCTAACATGCCTGGGTTAGATCATACCTTAGTAGTCCATCACTTAGTGGTTCATCATAATTCCAAACTAGTTAAATAGAAACTCCATAAAATACACCCCAAGGTAACCCTATTGATCAAATAAAAACCACATAATTTATTGGAAGCCAATTTTATTTGACCAATTGACTACTCTAAGTGGATATCTAATATTGTACCTATGGCTAAACCATAAGGAGGAATAAGAATATGTACCAAATTTTAGGATATATATAAGGCATGTCCTAAATATGACTTTCCCTTACCTAATATTGACATGATCATGGATTCTACTTTAGGGTATGAGATGATTTCCCTCATGGACAGTTTCTCTAGCTATAATTAAATTAAAATTTCTCTTGAGGATCAACATAAAATTGTTTTATTACTCCATGGGGGACCTTATACTACCAAGTAATGATTTTTGGTCTAAAAATGTAAGAGCCACTTACCAAAAGGCCAAGATAATAATATTCCACATATGATGCATGATATTGTAGAAGACTACATGGATGGCATACTATGAAAGTCTAATCTCCGATAAGAACATCCAATGATCCTAAGAATAATTTTTGAGAGGCTCAGGGAATATAAGGTCAAAATGAACCCTAAGAAATGTGTATTCAGAGTCACCTAAGGTAAACTTTTGGGGTTCATAGTCTCTAGGAATTGAAGTAGATCCCACTAAAGTGAAAGCTATTGTTGAAATGCCTCCCCCTAAGAACTTGAAGCAATTGATAATCCTTCAAGGGAAATTATAAGACATTTGTCAATTTATATCACAATTGGCAAATAAATGTAATCCTTTTACCCATCTCTTAAAGAAGGAAGCTCATTTTGGCTGGAACTTAGAATGTCAAAAGGCCTTTGATAATTTGAAGTAGTATTTAGTGAAGCCTCCAATCTTATCACCACCTATCTCAAGAAGGCCATTGATTTTATATATAACTGCTATACCTTGTGCTATAGGGGATCTACTAGCTTAGCAAAATGATGAAGATAAAGAAAAAACTATTTATTATCTAAGTAGAACGTTAATTTCATATGAGCTTAATTACACTCCTATTGAGAAATCTTGCTTGGTTGTAGCTTTCTCCTGACAAAAAATCAAGCACTATATGTTAAATAATCAAGTCAAGATCATAGCTAAAGTTAACCTGTTCAAATATATGCTATCTAAATTAGCCTTAACTGGTAGAATGGACAAATGGATCATGTTACTAGGAGAATTTAATATTGAGTATGTAAATCAAAAGGTCATCAAGGGGCAAGTCTTTGTGGATGAACTAGAACTAAAATAAATAGTAGATATTAAACCATTAATCATGGTTTTCTTAGATGAATCTATACAAACAACCAAGGAATCAATTAGCTGGAAATTATATTTTGATGGCTCTTTTACCATGCATGGGTTAGGAGAAAGAATCCTTTTAGTAACCCCACAAGGTGACCTAATCCCTAAAGCTTTTAAAATCACTTTCCCATGCACAAATAATATTATTAAATATGAGGCATTAGTTTCTAGACTTCAACTCGCCTTCTAATGGAATATCCAACATCTTCAGGTCTTATAAAATAGGTGAATGAAGAGTTTCAGATAAAAGATGAGAAATTTATTCCTTATAAATGAATAGTGGACCAATTGAAGCAAAATTTTTAGTCAATAACCTTTGAGAAAGTTCCTAGAGGAAGTAATAAAGTCACTAACTCAATGGCCACTATTGGATTTTTAATATATCTTCTAGAAGATGTACTTGAAGACAACTTTCCAGTTGAATAATTATTATTGCCTGTACATAAAATAATGGATCATTATCAAATTTGTGTTATACCTGATCCCAATCTACCCTAGTACCATGACATTTATGCCTACCTACATAATAATATTCTACCACCAGACCTCAATCACCACAAAAAAAGCCTTCTTTCATCGCACATATCATTATACCATCCTTAGTAGCACACTTTATCGATGAGGCTATGTCAGGACCTTGTTGAGATGCCTGACATTAGAGGAGGCTATTCTCATAATCAAGGAGGTCAACGATGGTATATGTGGTGATCATGTTAGTGGGATGGACTTGACCAAGAAGTTACTCTAGACTGGATACTATTGGCCCACAATGGATCATGATGCCTACCAATATGTACATAAATATGTAGCCTACTAGAAGCATGGTAATCTCATCCATGCCCCCACACAATAACTACAACATATAATGAGCCCATGGCCATTTTCAATATGGGGACTAGATATTATTGTTAAGATTAACCCTAAATCATCTGACAGAGATAAGTTTATAATCATAGCTATAGAGTATTTCACTAAATGGGTCAAAGCAATGCTGCTAATTTATACCACAGGTCAACAAATATCAATATTCATTCTGAATTAGATTATTTGCCATAATGAAATCCCAACTAAATCATGTCAGATAATAACAAATCTTTCAAAAATAAAGAAGTAGAAGACTTGTGCACTCATTATCACATTGAGCAACATTTCTCTACACACTATTATCCCTAAGGTAATGGACAAGCAAAATAACTAATAAAATGCTTCTTAAGATTCTTAAGAAATTTGTCAATGATGTTGGTAGAAATTGGCACTTATAATTATATCCAACTCTTTGGTCTTATAGAACTAGCATTAGAACACCTACTGGGGCTACTTAGTATTCTTTGGTCTATGGAACAAAAGCAATAGTACCCATTGAATTTGAACTACCCTCCTTAAAAATATCTTTGTGAGGCATGATCATTGATAATAACTATAGACAAGAAAGGATATAGGAGCTCAAACTATTAATAAAAAGCATCAAAATACCCTTGATCACCTCAGGGCATATTAAAATAAGATGAAGAGCCTATATCACAAAAAATCTAGTCTAGAGAATTCAAAGTTGGTGACCTAGTCCTAAAAGAGAATTAAAAAAACACCAACATCGAGCGAGAAAAGAAAGGTAAATTTGAAGCAAATTGGATTAGGCCATATGTCATTATTGCAAAGTTTGGATCAAGAGCCTAAAAATTAGCTTCTTTATATGGGGATGAGCTTGATAAGCCCATGAATATTATGCACCTAAAGCATTTTTATACTTAAAAGGATCCAAATATCCTCCATCTATAAGTCCCCATTTTGGGGGCACACCCATCTATCCCCATTCCACTTCTCCCATCTTTCCATCCCATCCCATCACTTCTTATATGACCCTGATCCTAATGGTGGGGGTAAAATATATGCTTGGGAAGAATCATGAGATATGAGTTTAAAATTGGGGAAAATAATTACTAAAAGTGCAAAGCGGATATCTATTGAGGAGTGATTTGGAACATCTAATCCACTTTTATAACTGCTAATTCCATTTTAAACTCTTAGTCCAAACATTTAATTTCATCCTCCTAGATGACTCTTCTTCCTATCAAACTCAATCAAAACCAATCCATCCATCCCCATTCATTCCCTGAGAATAAATCCACATGAACCCAATAACCTCATCACTAAAAGAGGGTCATACAATATTTTTACTCCAACCTCTATATACATTTTGTACATCACCGAATCCTGATCATTCACTCTAGATCCTAAGATTGTCATTATAACTAGTTTTGATCCTTGTCTCAATTTTCATAAAGACTATATGGCATAATTTACCATTGTGAATATTCATTTAGTCATGCCCTTGAAATTTATTTCCTTTAGTCTTAACATAAATCAGGGCATCTTGTACATATTTATCATTATTATCCTTTTATTCTACATTGCTTAGTTGCCTTTTAGGTTGTGTTAAAACAAAGAAGTCATTTTAGGGTTTAGGCCATCTTGTAAATAATACCATCACCATCCTTTTATTTACAATAATTGGTTGTCTTTGTAAATTATGTTTGAAAATAGTTAAGTCCTTTATTAGATTATCTTGTTCAGTGTCAATGAATATATTTAGTCTTCATTAAGTTGTCTTGATTTTGTCATAGTCTTCTTATATTTCCTATTAAATTATTAGTCTTTATCTTGTCTTTTATATATTTTATCTTGTTAAAAGTCAATATGTGTAATTAGTCTTTTAATTCACATGTAAATATTTTCATAGTCTTGTTGTGTAGTCTTTTTAAGTGTTAATTTTGTTGTGTTGCCCAGTTATGTTATCTTTTTAAGTTTTAGTTTGTGTCCTTTTTAATAAAGGGAATGAGGATGGCCTTAAATGACTACCCAATATGGAAAATGGGAATGCCATTGATGTATTTCCCACTTTCCCACTCCAAGACCCCCATAACTCTGAGTCAAATGTGACCTCAGCTATCCTCATGTCATAGGTATGCTTTTAATCAAAGTGCAAAAGTAACATAGGATTGCATACATTTCCAATGGCTTCAAGTCCCCACATATCCATATCTATTACCCCTAATCATCCTACTATTGTGTTTAACTATCCTTGCCTACTAACTAACCCCCCACCTCCTTGGTGGAGGAGGATTTTACCCAAAATCAATTTGTGAGACATATGATTAAATCAATGAATTATTTATCTATTTCCTAGCACATGTCATTAGTTATCACATGTTCCATTTCATTATACCATCACATTATGACATGAGAAATAAGGATCATACATAATCTATCTCTAAACTATACATATATCACATAATAAAGACAATTATCCACATCATTATAAATAAATAATGTCCATAATCACATCTAATCTACATTTATACATCATCATCATGTATCTAATGTCCAAACATCCCATATAATCATCAACATCCAATAGCATCAAGTCCATAATCCATATATCCATGCACATGTCATTAGTTATCACAGTTTCCATTTCATTGTACCATCACATTATCACATGATAAATAAATATCATAGATCATCTATTTCTAAACTATACATCTATCACATAATAAAGATAATCCATCAAGTCCATAATCCATAATACATACATCCATAACTAATAATCATAAGTAACCAAGTTCATACAACATCAAAAACATAATCAAATCATAATCACAATAACATATATCATATAAAAAGTCTCATAAAGTCCATAAGAGTCCATGTCAAAATATATAAGTACAAAATGGACCCATATCAATGTGATATATTACTACATGACCAAAATATACACCATGTCTCATAAATATAAGTCCAAATCAATGCTGTCCAAGTGGCCTCCTAGCTAGTTAATGCACAAACTATGAAGAAGTACTGGCTCTAAAAGATGGGGCACGCTGATCCAGTGGCACTGATCCCTCATATAAATCCCTATAATACTGGGCCTCACATGTTAATCAAGATATTTTCCTCACCACATCCCCCAAATTTTATCTGTATAATAACACATCCTCCTCTTCTTTGGCCTTCTCGACCACCTATAACTCTAACTCTCTTTACCTCAATCTTATCTAAATTTGTGGGATCTACCCCTATAATGTCACTATTTGAGCATCTCAAGACTGGATCTACCTATGTAATATAACAATCTAACCATCTTGAGCCTAGTTCTAGCTTAGTTATCCTTGAAATGTTGTAACCTATTCTTACAAAGATGAAATATATGCATCCCTAACTCTAACCTATCCTATTAAACTTGTAATTTACCATAGTACAGTCCCCATTGACTATCTCACTATATGATTTAGTGTTGTAGATCTGATGCCATCCTTTCCCTCTCAATAGTAATCCCTACTACCTCTATAGCCTGAGCCTACACCTCTCACCTCAATCTATCTAACAATACCTAATCATTTTTACTAAGATGTGGTTTGGACAACACAACATGATCTAAACTTACTCTCCTAAACACCCGTTCTCTACTTATGGCCTGATTTCTTCCCCTAACCCCCTGATCTCCATCATCAATGACCATAATTGCTAGACCATCTCCATCCTACCCATCTAGCCCCACTTGACCATCTTGTTCACATTGAGCTTAGGGTTGTCTCTGATCCCACCTCTTCCCCAAATGAACCTGTGATTGTAGCAACCTACATATTGCCCCTCTCCTCCTCTCTCCCACTAGTTATCTTAGTAATCTATGGGACTGTCTCTATGCCCACCATCCTATATATGTAGATATAACTCTAAGATCCACTATGGGTGCTTGATAGTCCCACACAACTAGGATAATACTCATATAAAACACCCTTACTAACACTCTATAAGTTGTTGATCCCCATTAAGACCAACAAAACTACCATTGAACTCGATCTGGTCTGTATCTCTTGATAATTTAGTCATATCAACCAATCAAGTAACACTTTGTAATCATAAATTATGTCACATTTACATCCTCAGCCTATCCCCATTACATCTATCGATAAGGTATCCATGTAATCTGATCAGCCCTCAAACTATCAAATACCTACTTGTAGAACCACATGTCTCTAACATGAGATATTTGAACTCCCAAAATGATATACCACCCAAAAACTAGAGGTTAGTCTAGATATTTATCCCCTCAAGTGCCTAATGGTCTATCTATAGCTATATGCTCCCAACTCTAAATCTATAATAGCAATGATGGACTAAAAACACTGCCCCTCTATATGCACCCATGTGCAACTCCCTATATAAGTGGCCTAGTACTACATGACCCTAGGTAAAAACATGATAATATTGAACCATGTCGACTACTACATACTCAAGTCCAAGGCGAAACCATTATCCACTCTTGTCTAGCAGAAGTATGCCTATGACAAGAGACATCAAAACCAATGTCAGTCTATCAATCATCTCCTCTTTAAATGCTCTATCAATATCTATCCATGCATCTTGTACACCAATATCTTTACGCCCACATAGTCTCTATACTATATCACTTAGAGCTTGATCTTGCCAATAGATTTGATCACCCCTCATCGATAACCAATAAATCTATAACACATCCTCTAAAGTCACCTTTATCTCCCTAGTCATAAAATGAAAGGTACTAGTCTCTGAATACCATCACTCCACTAAAGCTATGATCAAATTTTTATCTATATGAATCATTGACATTGTTGCAATGTAGTGGAGACCTATCATCTCTAAGACCCCATTGTCCGTAAGAGTCAATTTATGCATCTCATGAAAAACCATCAAATGACATTATCTAGACACCAATACTCCTAAGTCCTCTTGCACCAATAAATAGCCTATTAATCTATTATTACTATTTATCCCATCTAACTTGTTCTTTTCTAACCACTCACCTCTACTCTCCATAGCTACACCATCCATCTTATTTTACCCATCTAACTAATCTAACCAACCACTTAACCTTTTTTATCTACAAACCTACCTATCTAACTAACCTAATCCCCTATCATCCACCCCCTTATCCATTTAACACATTCATCTACCCTATACACCCTCCCATCCCTTTCCTAACCCCTATATCAACCTTAACATCTTTTTTCTCAAAACCATTTATTCCTTTTTACCCTAACTTGTTCTTTGATAAAACCACAGTTCACAATTTATAATTATAAAACCACACATTATCGCTTATGGTTTTGCAAGACCACATGACCCCCTTCATGGCATTGTAATCCCATATTTTGCTCACTATGATATTTCAAAACCACATCTTGTAGGTGCCATTACACACTTTATGGTAGTAATAAAACCACTAGGGGCAATGCCTTCAGAGGTGGTATTGCCTTCCCTAGTTGTACATGCAATAAATACACATAATAAATGCAAAAATGACTAAGGTTGGGGTATTCACTAGTGGTCCTACATCGGTTTCCCTCTGGTACTCCTAAACTCTCTCTCTAGAGTGTGATGAGCGAAGAAGGTGGTCCATGGCTTTGTCTCTAGAGCTCCAATCCCTAATTACCAAAAGTCCAAATGACTCTTTTTACCCCACTCTTTTCTATTTTACCACCCAATTCACCCCCTTATTTTACCCCCTTCACCCTATTTAACCCTCGCTAACTATAACATCCATCCAAATCAACTAATTTTAACCCTCATACCATTTTCTACATCTTGTTGCCACATTTAATCATGTTCTAAATCATTTTAAACCATTTTTTGGGGTATGGGCTTCCATTTTCTACTCATCTAACATCCCGAATCAGAACTACATCAACCAAAGGTCTCTTAAGACTATGTAGGCAACACTTGGCCATTTTTTAGTGCCCAAGGATATCTTAGCCACTATTAATGTCCAATCCCATCCCATCCCCTTTGGTTCACTTGAATCTATAAAATTATATTGAGCTACGATATTTATATGAAATTTGTCCATTATCATTAATCATTTATCAAATGTCCTTTATTGGCATATAATTATCCCATGCATGCATCCTTGATAGGGAATTATTAGCAACACATGGCCTATCTCATCTAACTATTTCCTAAATGTTTGTTGATGTCTCAAAAATATCCAACTTATCATGTCAATCAGACTACCTCTCTCCTTAGCATTAGTCATTGCCTAGGCCTTATCTTATGAGGCTAAGTAACTGTATCCCATTTTAATTCTACTTGGGGAATCTTATCATCACTTAACTATCACTTAGGGCATCCCAACCCCTCATCATCTTGGTCTTATCCCATCTCAGGAATTTCTTTTCAAGTGGCCATTTTACTTATTCTTCCTTGCATGTCTCCTTGAGGGGGGCATCATGTCCACTTACATCATTTGATAACTTATCCAAGAAATTGTTCTTATTTGAAAAATCATTACTCTTTCCACTTCTTCCACTCTTAATTAAGTTTTAATGAGGGGAAAATGTATCTACCTAAATTCATTTGCTCTAATTATTCTATTAATCCTGCTAATTTATCCTATAACCATAATCCTAGTCAATTAATTAAAATCCTATTTTTATTAAGTATTCCATACATCCCACAAACCTTTCTATAACACCATGACCAATTAATCACCTCATTATCTTATTAAAATCCTAATTAACTACTAATCTTACTTCATTAACTAGCCACTAGCCCACTTGTAAATTAAAAATTCATATTTTCTAACTACCACCCTAGCTAGCCTACCACCTTAGCCTTTGCTACTTCCTTATGAGCCTTAAACCTCATTAAATCCCTATTATTCCTTAATCTTTGCTACTTCCTTATGAGCCTTAAACCTCATTAAATCCCTATCTAATCCCTATTATCCCTTAATCTAACCTATAAGTCTCTAGATCTAGAGAACCCTCTCTAAAACTCTGCAAACTAGAGGCTTATAAATTAATTGTAAATTCCCTTAAAAATTCAATCCATCAACCTATAAATAGCCATGCTTGGATCATGGCTAAGATAATTATAAATTCTATAAAGCTTCCTTATATCCTCATACTAGCCGTATAAATCATCAACACTCTCTTAAAATCCACTCAAGCATCTAAAGAAGGCATTAAATCCATCTTGAAGCTATTATCAAGCAATCTACATACAAGTCAAATAACATTATAATTGGTTGGAAAGTCTTGGAGGGACACTACTAAGAGCAAGATAATGGTAAGGATTTACTCTTAAATTATTGATTGTTCTTACATTTCTCTCTTTTTGATGTTATTGTACTTTTGGGTTAAACATGCTATTTATAGTAGTTTTAATTCATAGATCAAAGTACAATCATATACAAGTTTTATACACATGTATCCCAACCCACACCTAATCAAAATACCCATCTAAATTCAAATTATCCAATTCAATATTCATATAGATCATAAATAACATCCATTTAGTACTATCCAAGACCCATCTATCAAATTGAGCTTGAAAAACCATCACTAACATAGTCTAATCATTTAAGAGAGCTTATAATCCTAAGATCATTTAATCAAATCAACATCTAGGGTTACTCAAAATAACCTTAATAAATATAAAATAATCCATCTTATCCAACTAATCTAAAAACACCACACCATTACTTTCTTGATATTTCCACTCAATCTCCCACACTCATCGATTGAGACCAACAAAATCATGACATCTGTTCTTTCTCCCATCTCAGCCTGTCTAAGACAACACTAGCTCACATTTGAAATTTATTAGATTATGATGAAGCTTATCTAAAATCCCCATTAAATCAAATCAAACATCTCACCTCTAAACATAATAATCAATCCAAATCAATCCAAGAGTTAAACTTGATCTAAGATAACCACATCAATCCAAGGCAACCTTAACACCACCCTCATCCTGAACACTTCAAGCATAATGGCACCATAAACTCGATACCAACTCAAGGTTGGGTAAACCTCTCATAATAAAGACCTTGAAAAGCCTTGGCATATCAAAACAAATCATGATAATGATGAAGAAACACTTGTAAATATGGAAGAACATGGTCAAAATAACAATAATGACTTTTTAAACAAAGGAAAATGGGAGAGCCCAAATGGAACAATACCCTTATGATAATAAAGATGAGATATTATGAAGACTCATTGAAGTTGGGGCTAGATTTCCACTTGATTTTGATGTTTTTGGCTGACAACATATCATAAGCAATGAGAATCCTAATCAAGAAAGACCTATGCTGAGTCATGATCCCTTTAACGAAGACGAACCCAAAATTGAGTTTGTAAATATTGACTATGTTAAAACTAGCAAAGGGAAGTCCAACTTGGATGACCAATTGGAAAAATACAATAAAAAAACTATATTTTACCATTTAAATCAAATCACCTAAAAAATTGTGTTTCTATCCTCCCAAATAGATCTTGACATTATAAAACCTTCACATTATGAATAATCATCCAAAACACATTCACTTGTCAAATATCAAGAAAAACTTGATCCCCTTTCACCATCTTCCAATCTTTTTATTGACCCTTCATTTCCATAGGAATGGTAAACAATGAATGATCTTCTTCAAGGGAGCCAAAATGGTTCATATAGTAATAAATACAAATTTGAGGATCTATTCCCCTAGTTTCTTGATAAGGACATCTTACGCATCCCTTTCCTACCACACTTCGAACCAATAAAATGTGAAAAATACAAGCGAAAGGGATATCCAAAAGAGCATGTCAAATAATTATTTATTTTATGTCAAGAGGTGGCCTATAGTGATGCTTATCTATTTAGGATATTCCCTATAAGTCTTGAAGGACCAGCACTTTAATGGTTTATGCACTTACTAAAGGGATCAAAAACATCATTCACAAACTTATCGGAGTAATTTATTAAGCACTTCTCCTACAATGTAGAACACAAGATTACCATGTTGGATCTATATAACACTAAATAACATAATGGAGAAAGTTTTTCATCATTATTGTAAAGATGGCACAGTCTCGCCAATAGATTGTCATGTATATTTTTTGAGAACAACTTGCTACTATCTTCAGTGCTAACCTAAATCAAGAATTGGTTTTTTAATTATAGATTCATTATGCAAATAATTTTGATGAAATCATTTAAAAATGCACACAGATTAAAAAGGCTCTCATTTGTCAAAGGTTTAATCAATATATTTTCCAAAGATAATCAAAACCAAGCCACTTCATCAAAAAAACCAAAGTTCTTCAATAAGAACAAAAATATGGTTGGTGATGGAGTTACAAATTTTAAACATATCCAAACCATTTAGAGTTCTAATCCTCCTAAAACACATACTACATCAAGCATCACTAGACCAATAGTAAAACCAAAGCAAAATATTAAGAAAATACAATATACACCTCTTGGTGAGCCTATAGAGAATGTATTTCATAAACTCCTAGTTGTGAATATGATTATGTTTCCATAAATAATTCCCTTCAATGAAACTCAACTTAAGCCCGCATGGTATTGAGAAGACAAAAAGTATGACTTTCATAGAGTCAAGGGCCACTCCACCAAAGGTGCATACATGTTAGTAATTATATTCAGGACCTAATTGATTAAGGAAAAATCAAATTTGAAAAGGAGGAACATTCTTCCAAGAATCAACAACTAGGTATATATTTGGGTCTATTTCCCAAGCATGATAAAAAACAAAAATAAGCACATTAGGAATATGGTCAAACCTCCCACACCAATCATGTTGATTATAGGATAACCCCTTATAATTATGATTTAATTGTTAGTCATGTCAGTTATAATAAATATTGAGTCACCACCATTAAAATAAGGGCCAAGTCTCTCAAATTTTGCCCATCCAAAGACATCCCATCATCAAAATCAAGGATAAAACATTTGAATGTGCCTAAACCTTTGAGTATCCCACTATCAAAATTAAGGGTCATTCATTTGAGTGTGTCATTACCACACAACATGGTAAAATCACTATACTATGGGAACCTCTTGAAGCTTCCATTCAAAATGGACATCCAAAACTCAATGTCCAAACTACTCTTGAGGAGAATATAACATCATCCAACAACTTGAGAAAACTCCAACTCAAATTTCTATAATGGATCTCCTAAAATAGTCCTTCATCTATCAAGGCATTCTTAATAAGACCCTTTAGGAGTTAAGAATTCATATATATATTTACCCTCATCAGTTTTAGGTTCTCATTGGCC
The DNA here is from genome assembly GCA_037957365.1 of Torreya grandis. NCBI lineage: Eukaryota > Viridiplantae > Streptophyta > Pinopsida > Cupressales > Taxaceae > Torreya > Torreya grandis. The sequence goes on along the minus strand of JARHVA010000633.1, from coordinate 3,227,533 downwards.
ATCTATCATCCACTCAATAACTCACCTTTGACCCACATGACATGCCTCTAATTCATCCCAATCATAACAAACCCCTTATATATCAAGGTCTTTATTACTAATAATAAAATCAAATGAGTACCTGTATATAATGGATCTATATTTAACTTGTGAAATATCAATTTGATCAAAAGTTTGGGTTATTCAGATTATGCATTTGCATCATAGATTATCACTATCAAGGCTTACAATGATGTTAAATGACAATCAACCAGAACTATTTATCTTCCTATCATGGTGGGTCTAATTACTCATCAAAATTTAATTTATGTGGTGAATTTTGATTTTCCTTAAAACTTCCTTTTGGGATGCCCTTAGATCCTTGAAATATAGGCTATTCTATCCACTCTCCATCAATGTCTCAAATTTCCTCATTCTAGCATGGAAGTCATTAGCCTTGGTGATTCATTACCCTACTAGTACTGTAAAATGTTGAAAGGAAAATATCATGATGTTGTCTATGGTCCTACCATAGAGGGTGATTATCTTATAAAATAAAAATCCAAAACTTATATCCATCTAGATGACCTTCCATCTACATCCACAAATACAAATATTATCTCTTCATTAAAATCATTCCCAAAAGATGCGGTGAATATGAATATCATACCTTCCATGTCAATGAGCGACCTATATCACCACATAATTATAAATGACCCATCATGAAAGAAGCCAAAGTAGCATCTCATTAGTTCAAAAAGACAACCTTTATAAAATTTGGGCTCCTATTAGACAAAAAATGGAAAGCTTAAATGACTCTTGGTTATCAGATGATGGTCTTGCATCTTGTTTTTAGCATCCTAAATATACTAAAGCAAATTGAATGTGTGAGAACATGAACTATCAAGACAAAGGATTGAGAATTCATGAATAAGGTATTTTGAAACTTATATTAATCAAATATCATCGATTATACTACAACTTGGGATACAAACCACTAGGTCGTGACCCATATGATGTCATTTCTGATACTTCCTTAGTTTTTGAGAAATCCTCATCTAGTGATGATATTAAAACATGATCCATTCATAGAATTTATGAGGATATTTTTGCCACCAGTATTTTCACTAACATAGTCATATTTACCATCAACCTTTACCCTATTAACTTGGACTAGTAAAAAGAACCTTCTTTTGATCTATTTTATAATGACGAAGCAATAGCCAAGTTCATGGGACTCTAAGATCATCTACCAACTAGTGACCACAAAATAAGATTTGATATCAACTTAGACACATGCATATTTTGGGGAATAGGTAGAATTCCCTAGTCAAGAAAAATCATCAAAATCAAAAGAAAATAAAAGTTGAAGATATAAAAAAATAAAAAAATGGAGTCTTCTAGTGAAAACCCCTCTGAGATGCTAGTGAATGAAAAAATAATAAAAGTAAAAATAAAAATAAGGATGTCTCTATTGGTGATAACCTCTCTAAGGTGCCAATAGATGGGGAATTATGTTTGCCTCCTAAGTATGATATTGAAACAACTAATAACCCCTAAATCATGTAACTAAATGACTCTCTTAGTCCTGAAGAAAAACAAGCATTTAATGATATAATCGAAGAATTTTCATTTATCATGAAAACATTATAAGAATGCCATCTTCCTCCTACCCCAACATACATACAAGATAAATCTCCACCATTAATTGAAAAAATCATTGTTGTCAACATTGGAATGGAAGACAACCCAAGCATAATAAAACTTGGGGCCACCCTCTCTCCTAAAGAATGATATATCTTAATAGAGTTTCTTAATGAATTCATTAACATCTTTGCTTGTTTTTATAAAAATACATCAATATTTTATCCTTCTTTGGTATTAAATCATCTTTTTGTCCATCTAGATGTCAATCCTATAAATTATAAGCTTCACAAGATGCATCCTAAGGTGGCACTCTTAGTGAAGGAAGAGCTACATAAATTTCTATATGCAGGCTTTATCTGTCTCATCGACTACTCAAATTGGATCTCAAATATTATACCTATCAACAAGCCATAGGGTGTTATTCATATTTTTACTAACTTTAGAGATATCAATTTTTTTCCTGAAAGACAACTTCCCCCTTCCAAACATCGACATGATCATTGACTCAATTGCTAGTTATGAAAATCTGTCACTCATGGACAAATTTTATAGATATAGTCAAATCCATATCACAATAGAGGATCAACATAAAATACCACTCCATGATGAACCTTCTAATATCAAGTCATGCCCTTTAGATTGAATAATGTTGGTATAACTTATTAAAGAGCTATGACGGTGATCTTCCATGATATGATGCATGAAATTTTTGAAAACTATATCAATGATGTCTTAGGCAAGTCAAGAACACAAACAAAGCATCTTGTAGTCCTTAGGAGGATCTTTGAATGATTAAGAGAGTATAAATTCTGACTAAACCCTAAGAAGTGTGTCTTTGGCATCACATCATGTAAACTTTTAGGGTTCATTGTTCCTAGATGAGGCATCAAACTTAACCCCACTAAGGTTAAAACAATCATTAAAATGCTTCCCCCATAAAATCTCAAGTATCTTTGAAGCTTAAAATGAAAACTTCAAGAAATCCATCGCAATCCATCAGTTCATATCTCAATTGGCTGATAAATGTCAACCATTCACATAACTCTTAAAAAAAGGGACTAAATATCAATGGAATCAAGAATGTCAACAAACCTTTGAAAATAGTAAGCAACATCTCTTTAATCCACTAGTTTTATCTCTACCAACATTGGTAAAACCATCTATTTTATAAATATTAACTACTCAATGTGCATCAGGACCTCTTCTGCCTCAACATGATGAATAGGGAAAAATAATGAAATATCTATTATCTCAGTATAACTTTGGTATCATATGAAATTAATTACTCTCTTATTAAAAAATCATACTTATCAGTCATCTTTGCATCTCAAAATCTTAGTCATTACATGCTAAGCAATAAAACTAAGCTCATTGCCAAAATTGATCCTTTAAAATATTTGTTACCATAATCATCCCTAATAGAAAGAATGAAAAAATGGATCATGTTCTTAAGTGAATTTGACATTAAGTATGTAAATCAAAAGGCAATCAAAGGGAAAGTGCTAACATATTAGTTGGAAGAAGCTCCTTTGTCTGATACTCAATTATTGACCATAGGTTTTCTAGAAGAATTAATCGTAACCGCATATGAGTCATAAATATGGAAATTATACTTTGATGGCTCATCCACTACTCATGGATTATGAGCTAACATCCTCTTTGTCACACCTAAAGGAGACTTAATCCTAAAGGCATTTTGAATCTCTTTCCTTGCACTAATAATATAGCTGAATATGAGGTGCTCATACTATGGCTTAAGCTTGTTCTTGAATGGATATTCTAACATCTTACAATAAATAATGACTCCTAGCTCATTATCAAACAGGTCAATTATGATTATCACACAAAGGATGATAAGATCCTCCCTTAAAAACACATGGTTGATGATTTCAATAAGTATTTCCATCATGTTGCATTTGAACAAATCCCTTGTACTAGTAATAAATTAGTCAACATAATGGTAACAATTGGATTTATATTTGAGATGTCCTTAGACTCACAACAATATTAATTTTTAGTTAAACAACTATCAATCCTAACTCATGAGATTCTTAAATCCAAAATGGTTTATGAAATTGATGGTCCTAGTCCACCCTGGTATTAATACATTTACAACTACCTTCATGACAATATCCTTCCACCAAACCTCAGTTAAAACCATCATAAATCATTCATTTGAAAAGCCTCTTATTTCAAATCCTTGGTAGCATGATTTATCCTAGAGGATATGACGGTACCCTATTAAGATGTTTGAATTTAGAAGATGCCCATTTAGCTATCAATGAGGTTTATGATGGCATCTATGGGTTAAATATTAGTTAGATGGTCCTAGCCAAGAATATCCTCTAAATCGGTTATTATTGGCTTACTATGGACATGATGCATGTCAATATGTCAGGAAATGCAAAACATGTCAAAAACATGGTGATCTCATTCATGCTCCATCATAGGAATTGTAGATTATCACTACTTTATGCCTTTTTATACTCAGGGAATCAATATCACTAGCAAGATAAATCCCTCTTCATCATATGGCCATAAATACATCATAACAACCACAAATATTTCACTTAATGGGTGGAATCCATGCCCCTCACTAATGTCATTAGTAAAAAATATCAAATTTTATCCTTAATCATATCATCTAATGCTATGGTATCCTATCAGTTATCATCTCTGACAATAACAAATCATTCAAAAATAAATAATTTAAGACCCTTTGTAAGCATTTCCATAACCAACATAAGTGGTCCACACCTTATTACCTGCATGGTAATGGCCAAGTTTAGGATGATAATAAAACTATAACAAAATTTTTCATAAATTTCATCAATGATGTTGGTTATGATGGGCATATACAACTTTATCTTGAATTATAGGCTTACCACACAAGTATACATACTCTAATTGGTGCCACTCCCTATTCATTGGTCTTCAGTGTAGAAGCCATCTTGCTAGTCGATATTGAATTTCCCTCTTTTCAAATTTCATTACAAGGCCTCATTGATGAAGAAGAATAGGGATGAATTGTATCATAGGAGTTTTAAGAGTACAAAAAATGTAAATTAGTCCCTTGTTAGTCCAAATGACAAAAATCAAGCATAACAATACACTAGGACTAAAAACTCTTTCCCTAAGAACTAGGGAGAGCATATCATGATAAGCAAGATCACAAAATAGAGATAAAAAGTACATAAATAATTTACCTCCTTTGTTAAATTTGATGCTTATTTGTTGGCATAAGGATATTCATGCTCAAACTATCATAATTAGAATCTTCTAGCAATGTTTCTCCATGGTGGTAGCATCTCTCCAATGGTCACTTATGGCTTGGTGTGAAGTTTGGCATAAAATGAAGGTATTTTAGTAGAATAACCTTACACATAGAAGCTTGTTGGCATATGGTGTGGGTACTTGTATTTATAGTTCTAAGAATTAACTCTAACCCTAAGGAGGTTCGGTTAAATTCTAACTTTGGTTGAGTCTAAAATAACCTAGGTTGAGTCAGGCTAACCCTTGGTTGGGCTAAAACACTCATGAAATCTTGACACTTCAGTTTCAAATATTTTTGAGGCATGAAAACTCACTTTATATATTTGTGAGGTTGTGACTCATAATTTTGAAATATTTAGGAAATAATAAATCACTTTATTAGCTCTTTTGACCTTTGACTTCACATTTGGCTAAAAATTCCATTTGCTGGTAAATAAAATTCACTAATTTGATTTAGAATTTTAAATTTGGCAAGCTAATTCAGATTTGTAATGTAGTTAATCTATATTAGTGCTATTTGGCTTTTTTCCATTATTTTAAATGTTTTCAATTGATAGCTCGTTAGGCCAAAAGTGTCAAATTACTAGTCATAATTTCATTAGGGTTAAAATTGAGCTAGGTTATTGGTGCATACAAGATAATACATCAAACAAATTGGTCTCATCACATTTTTAAGCAATTAGATCCCTTATATGGATGAATTTGGGTAATTCAAGTGAATTTTAGGCTTAAATTACCTCATTTGCTAGAAATTGAACTGAATCCCAGTTTAGGCGTGATAGTGTCCAAAACTAAGTGTTTACAATTTATCCCTATTTGAGAAGGCCTTTCAAGACATAGGCACAATAATGTATTTTCAAATAATGATAAAGTTGTTAATCCAAATGGTTCATGCCCTAAGGGTGATCGATAAGCCCTTGATGCCCCTTCAAGGGAGTATGTGGTAAAATAGAGTTGTCGAACATTCCCTCAAAATGAAGAAAATGATATCATCTAGTGGCAATGGGGGTAGAATTACTGAATTACTCAAAGGTAGTTATAAATAGTAATAATGATATAGTCATTGATTTGCCCAAAAGTGGTTATAATCAATAATAAGGGTGTGACACTAGTTTGCCCAAAGGTGGTTATAAATAATGGCGTGGATATTTGCTCCAATAGGGTAGTGGGATGAATACTAATTTTCCCAAAGGTGCTTATAATTAGTAATAAAATGTGACACATTGATTTTCCCAAAGGTAGTTATAATTAGGAATGAAATGCGAGAAAAATAATGATTTTCCCAAAGGCAATTATAATCATTAGCATGAGACACAAAAATAATGATTTGCCCAAAGGCAGTTATAATCACTAAATTGGTTGAAAACATAATAATTTAACCAAAGGCTATTATAATAATTTGCACATTTAAATCATGTGATTTAAAATGAGGTTTACCCCCAAAAAGTTAAATACATTATTGATCAATTAAAAAAGAATTTACTGCAATGGGGTAAATTGATAAGGGTAACTAATGCAAAAAATCTACAAAATGGATTTACAATTAGCTGACAAAGGATAAAAACACATTTCTAGCCTAAATATGAGTCTGAAGATGCACATTTAAATAAACATGAGACATAAGTATAAAAATAACATTGTTAAATGAGTCTCAAGAGAGGCCCAAAAATATGGTGTGGTTATAAATACAACCGAAACATAAGGCATGTAGGATCAAATGATGTCTAAAATGAACCACGACTATGAAAAATACACTTATTAAAATGTGTAAAATGAACTATAAACCTTTGGGTGGGGGGTAAAATTCAAATTATTGGCTATATATTTACCACTAGGATGAAAAATAATTCGTTTTCACCCTAGCCTATTTGAGAATTTGAGCTCTAATTTTTTGAGTATTGAGCTAAGAAAATGACCTATAGAGGATCTCAACGTCATGTTTTAGAGTGAGTAAAGGAGCACATGTGGCCGCCACATAATGATAAAAAAGTAAGTAATCTCAACTTTATCATTAATGTCAATTTTTTAGCATTTATGGCATGTTTTAGGTAAAAAATGGTGAAGTTTTTGTATGCATTTTAGGGAAAATGGTGGTTTTGCCAAGAAAAATGGTGACTTCATGCAAAGTCATCATTCCTAGAAATGTTGATAATGTTAAAACTGGGTGGAAATCACTAAAATGGAAATTTCACCCATTTTTATGTGAAGTCACCATTTTTGTGAAAATGAAAATGGCAATATCATTGAAAAATGTGCAAAATCACCTAAACAGTGTTTTTTCCATTTAGAAAAAAGTGGATTCATTTTGGAAGCCAAAAATAATTGTTTCGAGGATGCAAGAGGGGTCCAACCTTTGAAAGAGGGTTGATAAGGCTTAGTAGTCTAGGCTTAGGTTTAAGTAGTTATATATAGCTAGGCTGATGTTAACTTATTTTGACTACAGGAGTGATTAGTTGTCTTCCCGTGCTAAGAGCAATATCCACACTACCTGCATATACCATCGATCAAAACTAAGGACATGGTTGGATTTTTTGAGATGATGGGTTTACATGACATGGCACATATGCTAATTATCCTAATCAATCGGGCTTACTTGAGTGTACTAATTGAGTGCTGGTATAACAAGATATCTAAATTTCACTTGCCTACTTGAGAGGATACTTTACACTTAAGGATACCTGACATATTCTCAAGTTATTGATGCATAAATGATGACTATTCTAGACACCACCAACATAGAAATAATATTTTTTTGATGATTTGTGCAATTATCAGGGTATCTCCATGTTTTAGGGGAAGGTTGATATAGACCTCATTGAGACTTATATTGACATTTGACTAGATGATTTACCTATTGGGTATCCATTACCACCAACACTTATTGGTAGGGAGGTTGTTATCCTCATAGCCATTATCAGTGACATATTTTTTCCTAATAAGAGTGGTTGGTATTTATAATGGGCCTTGGAGGCATAGTGAGGAACATGATGGAGAATTTTACACATTTTTCTTGGGGTCAGTTGTCCTGACACAACTGTATAGAGATCTTCACATGATAACACATCGAGGTAGATGTAGCATCAGGGCTTGCACTCTAATTATGGTCTAATTATGGGAGCTCATCTTGAATAATTAACCATTTAGGATGCATAGAGTATGGGATTCAAAGGATCCTATAACATAGGGGTGGGCTCAGACAGGAGCTAATAGGTATGGTCACAAGGGGGACATCCTATTTTATCATTAGATGTTCGACAATATGACACCATAATTTTTCATTTGGAAGCTATACCTTAAATATCAATTGTAATGGTTTAGGGATGGTTTGTATATGGATTTTATGACCACCATATGCAATTTGACTAGGAGATAGTACCATATTATAGACGAGTACTACCTTGATCAGGTACTTAGGTAGTTTGGTTACATACAAGATGTACCTAAGGGGGAGAGATGGTTTGCCCATGTTATACGAGAGATTAGTCAAGATACACCTATGATATATATGGGTAAGACTACAACTAGTTATATCAATATACCATAGGTTTCTTAGGTTTATGCAGGAGGAACCATAGATGTTAGGGTCACTCTATCTTACATACATTGGTGGGTACATGTGTACCTTTTGAGGTTGATAATTCCAATTGTGGTTTTGGGATAGATGCCCATAGATATTGAAGATATGGAGGTTAAGACATTGAGTAACAATGATAACACTTGGTAGGATAGTGGTGGTGAGGCTAGGGATTATGATAATTATTACAACTTTGATAGAGGAGATGATGGGGGAGATGAAGATGATGATGATGGAGATGGACATGGTGGTCTAGATTTTATGGTGCTAGACCCTAACATGATTATTGTTATAATTGCAAATGTTAGCTTAGGTTAGGTAGGGCCTTCAAGCACAGAGGTAGATTCAAGCTAGGTAGGACCTTCTGGCACAACTACAATAGATACTGGCATGCTAAAGTAGGAGATCATTGCCCAAGTGTGAGAGATTATAGGTTTATAGTGGTAGGTGATTGATTTATAGATCACCTTAGATATTAGAGATGATGATATAACACTACTTCAATCAAGGGTATCTTGATTGAAGGTTGAGATAGATAGTTTGGTTTTAGTTTATGTCTAACTCATGATAGAGAGAGATCAGGCCATTAGTGAGCAAGATCAGGCATCGAATACTGTTGATAGACTTAGGAAGGAGCAAGATGTGGATCAGGTAGCTGTTACACATGCCAAGTTCACGTAGATGGTTGAGGAATACCTTTAAGTGAAGGATGAGGCATCATACTATATGAAATCCTATAAGTTTACCATACCCAAGGATCAATACATTATTACATTTGATATCTAGGATGCATAGAGGATAATGAGTAGATTTGGTTGGTCTTAGACTGGGACTCATGTGATAGGTGCCTTAGACTAGTTTGTTCATCAACTGTGACCACCACCACTAGGACTTTCAATTCCCTCAAGGCCTCCTTCAACTATAGGTCCCATGGATACACAAATCCAGAGTTGATCATAGGAACCTTGGCATTTTCAACCTTTTGACACAATTTTGGCATATGGTATTGTACTCATTGTATCAACATATTAATGTATTTTTGAGACACCCTTGTGATATGTATATATCCTCTATGTATATGACATTTGAGATACATTGACATTTAGTTTTAGGTCTTTTAAGGCTGATGCACCTATATATGATATTCCTATGATATATATATATATATATATATATATATATATATGATGTCATGCTTGTTATCTTGTTCATCTCATGTTTAACATTATGGATGTTTAACATTGTTGATAATAATGCTTATAAATGCTCTATAATGCTTATATATGCTCTATTTAATTGTTTTTTATGCCATGTTTATGAAATTTTGTGTTGGTTATTCATTTGATTATGTTGTATAACTCATATGTATGTTTATTTAGAGATGAATGTCTGTATAAACACATAATAAGCCATGTTTTATATTTATTTATTACTCATGGATTCAAGCATGTGTTTAGATATTTGGATGGTTTGATATATCATATAAGTACTTCCATTGCATTACTATGATAGACTCTATGTGCACATTTTTGTTATAGCTTGTGATACTATGCATGTTAGTTATAAACAACTAAAATGGCCATATATACCCTAAGTATGGAAAACTTAATTTAAATTTCAACATAAATAACTTAGTAATAAGTTATGAATAATCAAACCCCATGTGAAAATATAACAAATAAAATAATTATAAGACTAAATACAAAAATTCACAACCTGAGTACATGATATGGATAATCAAGACTTAAGTGCAAACAAAATGCAATAATCTTACAACAACTAAGAAACAAAAGGGCCAACAAATTTAAAAAAAAAAAAAAAAACAAATAATAATGAAACAAACAAACAAAATGAACAAATGGATAAAAACAAAAAAACAAACACACCACAAACAATAAATAAAGACAAACAAACTATGGATATACAAACAAACAAACATAAACAACAAAATATAAACAATCTATATAAGCAAGCAAACAAACAAAACCAATAAAACAAACAAACTATACATACAAAATAACAAACAAGGCTATAAACAAACAATAAAACAACAAACAAGCAACAACAACCAAAAAAATAAATAATAAAACACTAATATACAAAAATAAACAAAACACAAATATAAACAAACAACAAAAACACTAAAAAACAAATAAAACAACATGTAAACAAACAACTAAATAAACATAAATAATCAACAACAATAAACCAACAAAATAACAAAACACATGAACAAAAAACCAATAAATAAAAACAAACAAACAAACAAACAATTATAAACTAACAAATAATATAAACAAGATGAAACAAAGAGAACAAACAAAGATATATAAAATAAACAAACAAACACATAAAACAAGTAAATAACAAACAAAAAAAAAATCAAAATAACTAAACAATCCAAAACACAGAAAAGTGTAAGAAACTAGTCTAAACACACAACAAGACACAAATAATGATTAATTACAATATTAGTACAAACATAGAATAAATTATTTATGTATGTGTAATAGTGGTGTTACTCTTGGTGACATGATGACTCTTAAGCTAGATAACAATGACACAGGTAAAACAACATAGGAACAAAAGGCACAAGGTTTTTCCTAGGCTATAGAGAATAATGACAAAGGGTATGGCAACAAATAGTTACCTCTAGACTATAGGGAACAATGACACAAATAAAGAAGGCATAAACATTACCCCTAAGCTATAGGGGACAATGAAACAAAATAAAATGGGGGGAATAGAAGAAAAGGAAGGGGTGGTCGAGCTGACTCTAGATGCACTAGGCAAGTGGATGATGTCTACATAGTTTCATGAACACAAGATCCAATGTGAACTTAAGGTCAAATGTAGTTCTCCCAGGATATGGGATAGAAGAAAACTAATGAAGAGAAAACATGATTGATCTATGGAGGAAAATGGGAATGGTCTCGCAAAATAATGAGTACATAAGAAAAAAGGGGGATGATGCTCACAGTCATGAAAATGTCAACACAAATAAACTATGCAAGTGTGAGAGTATGGTTTAGTCTAAAACCACACTAAAATTCAAGAGATGAGTATCTACAAATAAACTAAATTGATAATTCATAGTGTCTACGACATCTAAGACTTGAAATTAGAATGAGCTCATAAAATGGAGAGAACGTAAGCAATGGTTGCTCAAAAACAATAAGAGCATTCAAACAAAAATTAACTCACAAAAAGGAAAGAGTGTAAGAAAAGCCAAGTAGTCATGAGTGCATCAAATTTTTGATACATGATGCTCACAACATGAATTCAAAAAATGATGAGAGAATACGGTTAAGGCCAAAAAGAATGGGGAAACTAAATGACAAGTGATTACTCTTGAAATAGTTAGGAGTCCTAGGATCTTTAAGGCAAAGAAGTGGTTGAAAAATAAAGGAAGGTGAAGTGATGGTCACTGAGCTAACCCAAGATACCCCATGTATCCAATTGTTGCCTACATAGTCTGTATGGACCTCAAGTTGATGTAGTTATCCTATAAATGGAAGGAAAAAGACCAAGATGGTCTAGAAATGAAACTGAATAAATAAGATGCCCCATCCCAGAAAAATTTAGTGGCTTAATATCTTGCATGGAAATTCTAAGCCAATTTTCATTATTTTTTGATTTTTAGGATTTTCTAGGTTCTTTACGAATGTTTAGGGGTCTTTGAACTATTCAAATGTTTTTGAATTTTTCTAGGCATCTCAAATCAATAAAGAATTATAAGATACAGAATGGTCTAACTCAAAAAATGGCAAGAGCGTGGCTTAAACATGCTCACAAAATAGTGAGAGCTTTCAAATTTAAATTTCTCACAAAATGGTAAGAGTGTGGTAAAGGTTGCTCTCAAAATGACAAGAGTATGACAAAGGGGTGACTGAATTAACCTCAATGTAAATCGAGCACTACCTACATAGTCCCATAGGACCTCAAGTCATTGTAGTTCTACCCACATAAAATACATCTTATTAAGTACTAGTGAGTTCATATATAGATAAATAGTGAGTTAAATGACAACATTAATGGCAAGGTGATGCGACAATGCATGGTAATTGTGTTACTCCTAATTTTTCCACATTCAATTATAATTAGGAAACAATGACAGAAGGTCATTGGTATTAATTTTCCCATAGGTAGTTATAATTAGTAGCACAAGGTGGGAACATGACAATAAATGAAGAATGTAATTGTTAGGACCACTATCATATTGCTTTCATAGATTACCATTTAAACATTTAATTCTAAAACAACTACTAGAACTAAATCTATTCTCAACCACTGAACGTGCTTAAAGTAAAAATGAATTAGAACCAAGGCCAAATGTGATAGGTGGGGTTAGGTAATAAATAACTGGCTAGCAAAGGGTTAATGGCATGGTAGAATGGTAAAGAGGTATAGTACAAAGAATGGGTATAATGTGGCATAACTTAAATGATCCCTATAGACAACAATATGAGTCCCTCAAGTGTATAAATGTTTGAGGTAGGTTGATGTACATTGGTTCATTAATTTCATCTCCATTTGGCATAATAATCATGTATGCTTGAGACCTGTAGTTAGAAACAACTACATAGGGTCCTAACCAATTTGGCTGGAAGTTTTCTTTTTTCTTTGTCTCAACATTGACATTCTTATGATTTTATTTTAACACAAGGTCACCAAGCTCAAATTCATGATACTTAATGCACCAATTGTATTGGCCTTTTAATATGTTTTGATAAATTTGAAGTTTATTCAAGTGGCCAAGCATTTTCCATATAGTAGGTCTAGATCTTACAAGTAATCTATTCTATAGTCTTCATCGTCAATGATGCACTACAATAAAATTTGGGAAGAAGGCAACTCAACCTTGACAAGAAGAATGGATTTAGTTCCACAAACAAGTGAATAATGTGTAGCTCTTGTTAGAATATGAGATGTTGTATGGTATGCCCAGAGGGAATTAAATAGCTATAAGTGCCAATTATGACCATCATTATTAATAATCTTCTTCAGAGTATTGATAATGGTTTTGTTAGAAGCCTCAGCTTGGTTGTTACTTTGTGGGTAATAAGCAACAAATAAATTTTGTTTAATGTGGTATTGGGTACAAATTTATTTCACATATTTATTTTTGAATGATCTACCATTATAAAATATAATGTCAGAGGGGATACCATAAAGGCATATGATATGGTTGAATCTGAACTTTGATATCTGTTTACTGGTTACATAAGTGAGAGGAATGTCTTCCACCCATTTAGTGAAGTATTCAGTAGCAATCAAGATGTGTTTATGGCCATCAAAAGAGGTGGGATTTATTTTCCCTATGATTTTGAGTCCCCACATTGAGAATGACCATGGTGTTGTCAATGGTTTGAGTGTTTTGGTTGGGGCATGAATCAGATTGGCATGCTTGTGACACCTGACAAACCTCTTCACATATGCAACTATGTCTACTTCCATAATTGGCCAATAATTACAAATACGTAGTAAATTTTTGGCTAAGATTTCCCTAATAGTGTGGGATCCACACACTCCATGGATTTCCCTCAATGCTAATCCATTTTTTTACTGAAGGTAAATAATGAAGTAGAGTTCCATCATAGCTTCTATGATACAAGGTTGGTCCAAGTTGGGTATAATGAGAGGCTTTATGGTTGAATGCTTTTTGTTTTTTACATGATAAATTAGGAGGCATAGTTTGGTATTGAAGTTAGGCATATATATCTGAGTACCATGTAGACGTGGGACCAATAATGTCACAAACCATCTTACTAACTGATTGTTCATGTACTTCTGCTAAGAGATGTTCAACAAGAAATTGATAATCCCATGCCCTATCTATGATCTAAATCATGGAACCAATAGTGGTCATGCCATAAATTGTTATATTATTGGCCTGAGGTATTCTTTCAAATTGGATGTTGGAAATAAGCTACTTGAGAGTATCAAACATATCTTTATAGGGAACCAACTTCTCATCCTTGGTTTAGTACTAGTCCATAACCTGATTGATGATTAAATAAGAATCACCATACACCAATAAATGTTGAATGTTCATTCTACTACTTGACAAAGCCCTGTAATGAACATTTTGTACTTGACCATGTTATTGGTACAAGGAAATCCAATACAAAAGGAATTACGAATGAGATCCCATTATGGCATAATAAATAATATTTTGGCACATAATCCATGAATTATGAATGATCCATCAAAGTACATCTTCCACTGTTCAGCCTCAGGAGCTACTTCTACTTCTTCAATGGTCATAATGGCCTCATGTACAAATTTAAATGAGAGAGGTTGAGTATTTTGAAGAGGAGATTCTACAAGCTGATCTATGAGTACTTGCTCCTTAATGGCCTTCTAGTTGGTATATTCAATTTCAAACTCACTCAATAGCATGATCCATTTTTCCATGTGGCCCTATAGAGTTTATTTGGAGAGTAGATACTTGAGTGGATCTACTTTGGCAATAACAATGGTCTTATTATTCAACATATAATGATGCAGATTTTGGGCTATGAACACCATTGTTAAACATGAATTTTTAATTGGTGTATAATTATGTTGATACACGACCAATGTTTGGCTTAGATAATACATGACATGCTATTTTCCTTGTTCATTATGCTAAAAGTGCCCCAAGGGCATTCTTGGTTACTGATAGGTAAAAAAGTAATGGCTTGTTTGGCATCAGTAGTAGTAAAATAGGTGGGTTGACAAGATATTATTTAAGTTGATCAAATGTTTTCTATCACTCTTCATTCTAGGAGAGTGTAACACCCTTCTTTAGTAAGTGCATAAATAGGTGGAATTTATTGGTGAATTGTGAGATGAAGCATCTAATAGATTATATTTTGCCTTGAAAACTATAGAGTTACTTCAAGGTAGATGGTTGTGGCATTTTAGTAATTACACAAAATTTAGCTAGGTTGACTTTAATGCCCCTATTAGAGATAATGAAGCCTAATATTTTTTTAGAAGTTACATCAAATACACATTTCTTTAGATTAATCCTTACATTGTATTAATGAAGTCTCTCAAAAATCATTCATAGTATGACTAGATGATCAACATGGGTCTTTGATTTCCCTAGGATGTCATAATCCTTAATGATGTAGTGCATCATATCATGAAAAATAACTATATTGGCTCTTTAGTAAGTGGCCCTAACATTCTTAAGTCCAAATGGAATCACCTAATAATGAAACATTCCCCACAAACTAGTGAGTGTTGGCTTGTGCTGGTATTTTGGTTCTATTCTAATCTGATTACACTTTGAAAATCCATCCATAAGAAAAAGCATTTCATAATTGGCTATTGAGCTGACTATCATGTCAATGTTAGCAAAGGAAAGTCATCTTTTAGACATGCTTTATTGATATCTTTGAAATCAGTACAGATTCTAATACCTTCTAGTTTCTTACTCATTGGCACAATGTTTGAAATCCACTCTAAATAGTCAATTGACTTGATGCATTTCACATCTAAGAGTTTCTCCAACTCTTTCTTGACTAGAAAAATAATATGAGGATGCATATTTTACAACTTTTGCTTAATGGTCTTAGTATCAAGATGTATAACCAAGGTGGGTTCTAAACTTGGCATGTCTAAATAAGCCCATGCAAATATGTCAATAAATTCCCTCAAAAGAGTTGTAAAAACTTCACATTCCTCTTCAGTGAGGGACATGCTTAGTTTAATCCACTTTGGGTCCTCTAGAGTCTGAATGTTCACCTCTAAAGTGTCCTCCACAAGAAGTGTAGAACCATCATCTAAAATAGTTGGCAAGGAGTTAAATTGATTGACAATGGTAAAGTCCTCCAAATGGACTAACTTGACTAATTCTCCTAATTAGGATGAATTAGAATCTCTTAATTCTAGTAATGACCATGAAATAAATACCCCAAGTCACTCTTGAATAATCTACACAAAATCTTTCCACTCCTCAATATTGATCTTTGATCCATAAATAGGCTTTGGGATATAGGTCTCCTATGCTTCATAGGAAGAGGGGTGAACATCCCCATCTAATGGTGTTAGAAACTGATTTTCACCAAGAGACTTGCCTTTCTCTTTACTTTTTCCCTAGTTAGAAAGTGCCTCAAAGAGGTTTTCACTTTCGGATCTCAATGTTTGATTTTTTTTGGCTAGGGAAGTTCACCTGCTCTCCAAAATAGGTAGTAATATCCAATTGAATAGAAAAGCCTTGTTTATGGTATCCAAGAGTAATGCGATTCCTCAATCCTAGAAAGTAACATATGGATTCATCATTTTTAAACTCATCTAATGGAATTTTTGAATCTTGTTGGTCTTAGTCTATCAATTATGGATGGTAGAAGGTTAATGCGAAGGTTGATAAATAGGGTTAATAGTGCAAATGTGATAAGGATTAAAAAATTTGTAGTGAAAAGGTCATTGTAGATGCTATAATCAGACCCTGCATCACTACCAACATCATCTTCACTAGTCATTGGTGTTGAAATGTGGAAAAAGTATGTGGGGTCACCCCTAGGGGGTTTAAATCTAATACCATGGGTTCCCATGTACTTTCTCATTGAGACTAGTTTGATCATGCATTATTGATGTATCCCTAGGCCTTTGCCTTTATAAGCAAGGTGATCCATAATCCAGTTAGGAATAAGAAACTTTATGCTTTGGTAATAGTCAACTAAATCATCAGTGTAAATCCATGAATCATCTTTGACTAAGGGGTCTATTTCTAGGATAGAGGTCAGTTTGAAAATAATGAGATTATTCAGATGAGATTTTACCTTAGTTTTCCACTCCATGCGAGTAGTTTTAGCCTTGGGTCTCCCATAAGCTATTAAATTTTTAGGCAATTTGGAAATATATAATGCATTATGGCTACAGTATTCTCTAAGATCTTTTTTAGTTATATAGAAGTGGTTGGAAATATATAGTGGAGGCATGGATGAGGTAGAGGCTAAGCTATCTGGGTCAATGTAATTAGCTTCTGGGCTTGATTCAATGGATTTTTCCTTGTTTGATTTGGGCATAAGATTCATGCCAAATTGATAGTTATAGCTTTTATACTCGGCCTCAAGACATTTATAATACTAATATGGGTAAATATTATTTGGTATAGTTACTTTCATTCTTGAGTGTGAAATTTATACAT
The DNA here is from genome assembly GCA_037957365.1 of Torreya grandis. Taxonomy (NCBI): domain Eukaryota; kingdom Viridiplantae; phylum Streptophyta; class Pinopsida; order Cupressales; family Taxaceae; genus Torreya; species Torreya grandis. The sequence continues at coordinate 3,209,918 of JARHVA010000633.1, read as the reverse complement.
TGATGCAACATAAAAGGTATAGCCCTAATTTCATGGAATATAGGGTCATTCCAATAATAGATTGTAATATAGTTCTATGTCCAAAACATGGCATAAAGTGTCATGGGTCAAAGGCCCAATGAACGTTGGCAAACTAATAGTACCTTGAGATTCTCATTCTTCATTATCATTTTCCTTAATAATGATGGTATCTGGCTATAAGTCAGCGGCTATATATCCAAGATGTTTGACCAAATTTAGAGACACAATATTGAGGCCTAATCCATTGTCTACAAGGACATGTTTAACTCTATGGTTGATTATACCGACCTCAATATACAATGGATTTTTATGTAGAGGTCCTAAAGATGACATGTCAATTTGGTCAAAGGTAAGACGTTGGCTAGGGGCTAAGTGTCCTACCATGGCTTGGAATTTATCTAGAGTGATGTCATTTGGCACAAGTGATTGGTTCAAATACTCATTCAAGATGTCTTTGTGGATGCTAGATGTACACAAAAAATATATGATGGATATATATACAAGTGTCTTCTTTAGTTGTTCCATAATATCATATGTTTTCTCAGTTTTGTTAGTTGGTTTATTTATGATAGGCATGGATGGATGAATAGGCTCACTTGTAGTACTTAGTTGTAGTCTTTTGATAGTGACCTTAGCTCGTTGAGTTGTGATTGCACAATCTAAATTTAAAACTTGGATTTGATAATTGGATGGGTAGGTAATGAGTCTTGAAATGATAATTCTCAAATGGTATGAAGCCTAGTTGTCAAAATGGTCCATATAAGAATCACTAGCATAAGGAGTTTGATAAGCATTACATAATTGATAGGCATTATTGGGTGAGGATCTAGGTCTGTTGGTAGTTGGCTTAGGATTAATGGTGAGAGTGGCAACATGATCACTTAAAACATGTCCTACAACATTGTTATATACATATGCAATGGCATGATGGCCTCCTTGGTTGGTTTGGTTATTTTGCCCTTAGTTTTGACCATTTTATTATTGTTATGGATAGCATTATTGCTATTGATTTTGTAGTGTAGTTATTTTTCACTATTATTTTTGTTATTGGTATTATTATTAGTTATTATGTTGGGGAAATGGATTTTGGTAGATTCCCAAGTTATGATTGGTTGTAGGAACATGATGTCTCTTTTTATCTCTCCATCTTCTATCATATTCTCAATAAAATGCCTAAGTTGGATACACCATCTTATGGAATGTCCTATGATACGATGGTACTCACAAAATTCATGTTCTTTGTACCAATAAAAAAAAGGAATCCCTTCAGGAAATGGCTTTAGTATTGGCCAACTGATCATATTTTCTTGAATCAATCTTCAGAACACAAATTCAATAGGCTCACCAAGGTAATTAAATTATTTAGTAATAGGTGGTATTCTCCTTGTAGAAGGGACTTTCAATTGGTTTTAATTCTATGGTAGTTGGTGTTTAGTGGTCTTAATTGAATGTATGGAGGAGGTGGTTGCTAAGTGGGCAGAGGTAAATGGACAATTGATGTTTGCACCATCTGAACATAGCATGATTCAGTGACCCTATTTCCAAAAACATTATTATTATGGTTGTAGGGTTTTGGTCTCTCATTATTTTTGGATTTAGGTGACATTAAAGCTAGTATTTGAATTGGGTTCTAATTATTGTTTTGGCTTTGGTTCTAGTTTTAATTCTACTAGCCTTGGTGCTGATTTTGGCTTTGAATAGAAAAAGATAACTTGATTATCCTTTTGTTGACAAGGGCTTTCTCAATCTATATTCCTTTCTCTATAACCTATTCAAATGTATGAGCACATTACAACTTGATATGGTAAGATATCTCGCTATGTAAGCTCCTGGTAAATATCATGGCCAATTATTTATTTGGCAAGTAATGATTAAATTACCTCGTTAGTACTCTCCAATATTTTAAGTATGCAATGAAACTTTCATAAATATTATATTTAGATTATCCCAAATCCACAACTATAATCTTGTGCTTGAGATTATATGAAAAATGTTATATGAACTCCTCTAAAAGATCATCGAAGTTAGGTACAAAATTATTCGATAATTTCAAAAGCCATTCCAAGGCTTGTCCAGCTAGACTCCTTGAAAAGAGTAGAAGTAGGTATCTATCGTTATATGCCATTGGATAACATGCAACAAAGAATTATTTAAGATGCTTTTTAGGGTCACCTTTGCCTTTGTATTTTTCAGATTTAGGTTACTCATAACCCAATGGAAATGGTATTTTTAGATACTTCATGTTGAATGGATAATATCATATTTCATCTAGTTTGATTTTTTTTTCTAATCTGTATAGCTTAAATTTCATCCTTTATCTGTTGTAACTCTTAGAAAAGGAAGTTGAATGGAGTGGCCTATTGCTGTTGAGGTTGCATGGTCAAAAGTGGATTACCTTGATCGAGGTAGGCATATTATGGAATGTTTTTTGAATTAATTGGATGACCAAGTATGTGTGTCTATGCATTAGGATTATACTATGGATATAGAATATGCTGCTATTGAAACACATCTTGGTTTGGATTGGCTACATAACCCTAGCTAGAAAATTATGGTTATGGTAATGAAATTTAGATTTATAGGATGCATTGGTATTGATGGGTTTGGGAAGAAAATTTATACCTACTTGTTGAACCCTATTGTATATAGGGAATACACTATTGACTATATCCTTGCTATTGAAGGTGTTGAAAGTTGGATCCTTGTTGCATGTGTAATACCTATTTTGTGAAAGGAAACTATTGCCTAGCGCTTGGTGCCTATTATACATAATAACCTTTTTGTTGATTGAACACCTATTGTTAGATTGGTACTTGTCACTGAATAGGCATTTGTTGTTGGTTAGGAAATTATTGGGCATTTGATACTTGTTGTTATTGACCAATTGACACTTTTTGACTAATAAAAACACATTGTTGATTAGGCAATGTTTGTGATTGATGAGGTGTATTAGTCTGTGCTTATTATGGTGGAACATTTATTATCACATGTTGAGGTGGCATGGTTTTTTTCACTTATTATGATGGTAATTTGGTCTATTATTGGTTCATTACTCCCTATTTCACACTTGAAAAAGTAACTAGTTGAGTGGAGGCTGCTTGTTGATTTTGGGAAATATGTGTACATATTCCCTATTATTGCAATCCACTCATGGCATTGTTTGGAAGAATATGTTGTGTTTCTTAGTGGTATATTAGACCCACATTGGTTTATATTAGAATGCACATGTGTACTATACATAACATTTTGAGTGAGGTCTTTTGATTGAGTGACAATTTATTCAGTTGAAATAGGGACATTATACATGCCACCAACTAGTGTGTTCTAGCTAAATGGCTCTACATTTTGGCTTGCATAGCCCAAAGCATATAATTTTTTACTTATTAATGAATATATCTCAATAAGTGGTATGTTATAAATATCCCTTGCATTAAGATTACAAGCTCGATTGAAATAATTTTGGTACACATGTTGTACCTGTTCCATTTGTTCATCCACAAGGCCTTTCCCTTTTGCAAACATACTTTGGTTTTGCTATGGCATTTGGAATAAAAATTAACTATAAATAATTGATGCATGTTTGAATGGTTGGATTCAATGTGCATTACTATGAGTTTTAATCAAACTACTCAGAATTTCATGTGGGAAATATAGTAGAAATTTGGCTCCTACTTTGATGGCTCTGATGAGAACTTTGCCTTTTTATCTAACAAATGATGCTAAAAAAAGTATAGATTGTAAATCATCTACATTGGTGTCATAACACAGTATGGTTTTTGTTGTTGTATTTATTCAATACTAGGTGTCACTTGAGCAAGATGTTGTGTCATTTGCTCTTGTTCTTGGCCCAGATAAGGTGTAGTCACTAAATATTATGTTTATAGGCTTGCCTTTGTTCAACATATAAAATGTTATATGATGAATAGGGATATATCTCATAAGATACATCATCATATGAATCTTGGACAAAAGGGTCATATTAGCAACCCAAGTTACACCCCACTAAAGTAGATTGCTCCAATCTCCTTTAAATTTGGACTAACATTGGATTCATATATAGGCTATGGGATACATGTATCTTAGACCAAACCTCTATATTATTAAGATAGCTACTTTGATATATAAAATTAAATCTTTTTCCTAAATATACTTTCTTTGGGGGTGAAAAGAGTTAGAAAGATAACTGAAAGGGAAAACCTAACTAGTAATGGTGATATACCTAAATGATTCATCCACTCAATATTGTACTCCTAAAAACAATAATGAACCAAAAATGGACTAAAGACTATCTCTAAGGATTCTTATACAATAGTGTTTTTCTTGTAAGTCTTCATGAATGACTATAGCTTTGAGGTAAATGGAGAGAAGTCAGATTTGAGACACTTTCAACCTGGTTACACTTCAAATTTGGCCACCAACCTTTGACACTTCATATAACCAACATAAGATAGCTCATTACAAATATAGTCATGTCAAGGTAAGGTTCATACCACTTATACACATCTGAATAAGCATATACACACTATATGCCAATCATAGAGAAGTGGCAACAATCCATTTTATTAATCTAAGAGGTTACAAAGTTCAATCTTAGGAGATTTTCCTCATGCCAAGAGAGGGATCTTGAAACATGGCTTAAAAGCCTCAATATATAGAAAAATTAGAAGAAGAGAAGAATCATGTCATAGAGGATAATAAAATATCATCAATCATCACATTAAATCCACATTTCTTCAATTACAACTAGCTATAAATAGTCCTCAAAATATATCTCCTTGTTTGATGTTCTTGCATGCTCTTTGAATGAGCTGTTTAGCATTGAAAAGAGGTAGTGGGCCATCATAAATATATAGATAATTCTCCTTATTTTTAGCATAATACTTAAGTCAAGGTAAAATCCCTCTTGCATTAAGACCATGAAACATGAATTGATTGCCACTTTAGGATTAGTTAACTCATGATAAGGATCAATTATTCATGTGATTGATAGTTAAGACTAGTTATGCATGGAAATTCCATATAAAGACCAATTATACATGTGATTTACACTTAAGATTAGTTATGTGGCATGGATTGCCTCTGCATTAACTCATCCAATAGTTTCTCCACTCTATTCTCAACTTTACTTGATTGACCAAGTAGGTCTACTAGGCAAATTAGGCCTAGTATCCTAATTACTTGCATTTGATGGGTATAAAAACGTATATGAAACCTTAAAAACTTGTCAACTAGTGAGTGTTATGCCTAAATAAATGCTTCAAATCATAACATAGGCCTTCTTGAATAGAAACTCCTAAAAACTTGTCAAACTAGGTGACTAGGTCACCTTGTCATTTGTTGGAAGAAAAATGACTGAGAAGGGGGGGGTGAATCAGTCTTCAAAAAATTTCTTATCAATTCAAATTATACAATAACATCACATCAACATATAGATCAAGTAATGCATAAGCAATCAACTATACAAGCATGAAATAAGATTATACAAGTCAACACACCATATATGTGGGAAGTCCTTAAAGAGAAGAAAACCCACTAATATCTACAAATGGACTAATATACTATAAGAAAAACAAAAAATTTAGTGAATCACCCACTTCACATGGAGCACCAACCCCAACTAGCTAAACACCAACTCAGATAGGCTTTAACAAGCACCCACTTATAAGGAGGTACCAGCCCCCTAGATGACTCAACACCAACTCAACCACCTGATATATTTGATCACCTTTAGGAAACCATGTTTCTCAACTAATTGATGATGACCACTTCTTCAAATCTTCATATTCATATTCCTCTCAAATTGCCTTCTATCCTTCTTCGCTCAACTAGTCCTCTTCTTGAATTGATTAGGTCAAATGACCTTGATTCTCATAAAAAATATTTCATAAATTCATCAAATATCCTCTACACACCTATTATGGTCTACAATACCTTATTATACTTATCAATTTTCTACTTCATTCATTTGTGCACATCACACTCACATAGGCCTAACATTTCTTAGTATTTATACAAGTCTCTTGTTCATATCCTTATTAATCAACCAAACACCCTTACCTTCTTAGGTTAGCCATGGAATCGATATTATGACATATCATAGACATGGATAAAATGTGTTTTTATTCATTTTAGGTCTGACCTACCTCAATTAGGCCTTGTCTCATCTTTAGGTCTCACGGAGACCTAATCCCATTAGGTCTGTTCTAGGACATGCTACACTTTATCTTCATTAGAACACTTATAAAATACACTTATAAAAGGAACATATCAAAAAAAACTCAAATATATCCATGATAAGCTAATATTTGATTCATAACACTTTTTAGCTCAAACCACTACTTGGAGCACACTATTAGTACTGTTTATATTAGGCCTGTGCATACTCAGAAAGTCTATTTTAAATAACTAAAGTATAAACATAATTTTGACAAACAAACATGATAAAAAATCACATATAAATAATATATATTTCCTTAGGAACATCATCATATGATTTATACTTCACATCTCAGGATAAAATTACATAAATCCTTCTTTGTAAGTACCCTACTTAGAATTGCCAACCAGGATCAAAACATAGTCATAGACAACTTGATCTTGAACACATGAAAGAGAAATTACCATGAACAATAGAAATTTAAAATTTTTCTTTGACATCTCTAGATAATTTTCAAGTACAAATATCACAATGTATAATGTCAAATATTAGTCTTGCAAACCAATCTTTTATCTTTAGTATACATAATCAAACCTGAACCAGTCAACCCATTTTGGCTCCACCATTTCAATCACTTTTACTAACTTCCAAGATTATGAAAATAATATATAGGTAATTATATTTATAAAAAATAAAATTATGTTCCTTAGGTACATGAACTCATGGCATAGAGTCTCAAACTCATTGGTGCTATTTGCTTGCTAAGAATTGCCAGTTTGTCTTGAAGACCAATCATGGTGATTTTGACCTACAACACCTATATGACAATTTTTAGAGACTCATAATGTATGTGGATGATACTATGTGATCATTATACCTTTATAATATAGATATAAACCATTTTCATATGTCAATATTGGTTTTACAGACCAATCTCACAACCTTACACCTTCACTATCTCATCTGCACTAGACATGTCATCTTATGAGTAACATTTACATCATATTTAATGACCTAAAAAAATTATATCCATCATGAACATATATTAAAAGTATTTAAAAACTTATCCATTCATTTATATTCATCACTAATCCATTATATCACATCCCTAATCACTTTCTCACTTCTTTCTAGTTTTTTCACTGTTTGCACCATTAGGTCTTTTAGTGATAAGTCAACTTGTATGACCAATTTAGCACACTTGAGGGATATAAATTGATAAAAAAACAAAATTTAAATTAAATAAAAGTCTCAATATTCAACATTCATCCATTTATCAACTTTTAATTGGTCAACTCTGACTGCTACAATAAATCTTTGAAAAATAAGGCCTTTTTGTAGGGTCCACCCACTCACCTGATAAACCAATCACACTTAAAGGTGTATAGAAGAGTTTAATACAACATAAAATCATTTAAATATCCATATAAATCCATTTTAAACACTTTAGAGAAAATTATTTCATATCAAGTCATTATTAGGGTTCTTTGAGGGTTTAAACCATCTTCTAGTCTTAACGATCATTCATAAACTTAGCCCCTTATTCCAAAAACCAATGCCAAGAAATTTGAGATATGACCCTTATATATATAACATGAATGGATTAATTTTTCATTAAAATTTTACATGTGCTAATTAACACTTGAAATTTCTTCTCGGGTTGAAAACCCTTCATTCCATGCACATGGTCATATGGCAATATTTACTAGATAGGTCATCTTATTAGCAATATTTACATCATATTTAATGAAATCAAAAAATTATATCCATAATTAACATGTATTAAAAGTATTTAAAAACTTATCCATGTAATTGGATTCATACTTAATCCATGATATCACATCCCTAATTAGTTTCTCACTTCTGCCTAGTTTTGTCACTGTTTGCACCATTAGGAATTTTAGTGATAGGTCAACTTGTATGACTAGTTTAACACACCTGAGTGATATAAATTGCTAAAAAACCACCATCGGAATTAAATAAAAGTCTCAATATTCAACCTTCATCTATTTATAAACTTTTACATGGTTAACTCTGACTATTACAATAAATCCTTGATAAATAGGGTCTTTCCTGTACAGTCCACTCACTAACATGACAAACCAATCACACCTAGAGCTTCTTGGGAGAGTTAAATACAAACTTAAATCACTTAAATATCCATATCATTCTATTATAATCAATTTATAGCAACTTATTTCATATCAAGTCATTATTAGGGTTCCTTGAGGGTTTAAACCATCTTCCAGTCTTAATGATCGTTCATAAAGCTTAACCCCTTATTCTAGAAACTAATACTAGAAAATTTGAGATAGGACACTTTACCATATACAATTAATTGATTAGTTTCTCATGTAGAGGATACATGTGTGAATAAACACTTGAAAGTTCTTCTCAGGTTGAGAAACCTTCATTCTATGCACAAAGAGACCTTAAAACACTTTTTCTTGCCTTAATCTATAAACCATGACCTCAAACTATGTGAACACGTTTGAAAAAATATACCAAAACTTTGATGACACTCACCTACTCACACATGATTGGGAAATTGATCCTGATACCTTATTAGGCCATGCTCTCTCTCTTTTCTCTCTAGTCTTTGACTTGTAAGTCACATTAGGCCTTGAAACTAACCTTCTAGCCACTCTACAAGCTCTAAACACATCCTATATAAGTTATAAAACCTATTACCATGATTAAAAACTTCCATAAATTATTTATATGCCTTGATAATACCTATTTATACCTCATTAGGTCAGACAGGCTCTAGAGCTAGTCTAGTTGCAGACTTAGGCTTAAGGTCTTACCCTTGTAGGCTCACCTTGAAACTCTTTTGAGTGATCTAATGCCTCATATATATGCTCAATCAACCTTACAAAACCTATTATGCCTATGTGCATCCATATCACTAGGACACCATGATATTTCATGCATAATACTAGGTATTATGTGCACAAACCATCTTAAGTCTCTTACTAGGTTCAAACACTTTGCAAATTTGAATACTAGGTATCATCTTACTTAAGAAAGTCTGAGAGTGCTTCCATGTGATGTGAGCCTTCTAGACTTCAAGACTATTTTCGAGTCCTAAAAGGCCTTTACTAAGTTTTATGGGTCTAAGGTGATATATATATGAGTTTGGGGTACAAAAAAAATCATGAAATCACTCTTTTATACCTATTCTCAACCTATGTTCTCTTCTTTAGATGCTCAACCTTCAACTTTGCTCTTCTCTTCAAATGGTTGCTTATAGGCTAGCACTGTCAGTCTGGTTGTTTGTGTAAGATAAAGGTTTGAATGGTTTTCCTCCCTAAAATTAAATTTTAATGAAGTTTTAAATCCTTATATATTATCTAGGAATGATAACATTCCTTAACCTGAGTCTCTAACCACTCAATGTCTTGCACACTCTTCATCTCTCCACCCTAGGGTTTTAAGCAGTCATATCTTTTATATCCCTTAATGACTGAGTCTGATCATTCCCTATGATATTAATTAATTAAAATAAGCTATTTCTCATCACGGGATTTTTATTTACCTCTCTCAATGATTTATCAACTATCACCAACCTCATACAACTTCCAAATGTGTACCAAACCCTCAATTTGTATGCATAGACTAGCTAAAGGTATGCCTCTTCAATTAGTCCTCAAGGGTTTTAACTTGAAATATAACTACTTAATACCTCAAATAACATATTATGACCTCAAATAATATATTTCAATATCTCAAAACATTTTATGAATTTGAGTCTCCATTTTTGCTCTTCAAACCTTTAATTTGAGTCTATTTGTCTCTTCTATGACTATTTATGACTACAGGATCTCTGAGATAGAATAATGAATATCTTCACTAATTGTCTAACTATAAAAATAGGATTAATAGTTAAACATACCTATAAATACCACTTGTACAAAAAATTAGAGCCTAACTCCACCTGTAGATGCTCTAAAATTTCAATTTCTCTCAAAACTGTCTACTAGCGTTGACTGTGTTTGCAATTTTCTTGGGTTTTCAACTATACCAGCTGTGTTTCTGACCTTTTCATGATTTTAATAATGGTTATAAGTGATTTATTGATGTTATTACCCTATCACATCATCCTTACTTAACTCCATTCTCTTAACATACTAAGTGTCAATAAATAAGAAACCTTAGTAGATAAGCATACTACAGTCTCTTGGACTATGTTTTCATGTTATAGGACCAATTAATATGATAATCAGGCCTCTATAGCCATTTGAACATGATTTATATTCTAGGAAGTTTTAACAATATTAGTCAAATGTCCTTAAAGACACTCTAACATGCTTTCTTACTCATTGCCATAGTACAATACTAATAGCTATAGGTTGCATAGGAAATGGTGATAGTTGTGTTTGGTTCATAAACCCATTTTAAGGCCTTTAAATGGTTTAATTTGATTATGAACCTTAATCAGGTCCAAACACCAAAACCATATTTTATAAACATCACAAGTCCACCTTCTATCTTGGTCAAAATTGAGTTTTGCTCCATCATTAGGCTGGATGTAGGTGCATATTTGATTGTCTTATTTGATTTAGAATCTTGTAAGTTCATTCTTGAGTTTGTATTAGTATTAAGTGTTTCAATCCTTCAATGTTTCATATAACCTCTATCCTCCCTCTTTGGAATAAAACTTGAAGGTCTCTTCAAAAGGCATGTAAGTGGATATTGAGGGTATGACTATGTGTTACTATTCATGGCTGACTGTAGACAAAGTCTCTTTGGCTCACCATAAATCATTATAATTTGATCAAAAATCTAAACCATGCTTATTATCCTTCCTCTAAGCTAAAACATTAAGCCTTTTTATATATGGTAATCTAATTGTATCCTAGTATTATTAGTGTAGGTGTTTATTTTTCCCTATTCATTAATTAGGGAAATTATATTTTTGTGCCTACATGGAGTTTTCCTACATTTGTGGGATAGGCTAGCTTATGTGGAGATGTGTGTCATAGTTGTGTCATAGGTGTCATAAGAATGTCATAAGTAACTCCCTTGATTGGAGTTACTTCTCTATTCTTAGCACCTTGTCTCCACCTTTCATGGAGGAGTTACAGTCTATTCTTGGGTGCCTTGACTACCTTTTGTGGAGGAGTTACTTACGTGCTCTCCTATATGTATTCTTCACTTTGGCCATCTCATGTTAATCAGATTTTGGTTTTCTCTATTTTGTCTTGTGTAATTTATCTTCTTGTATAATTTCAAATTGCTTTAGCATCTATGTGGTGTGCACTTGCTTCATCTCATGTGATCACGTCTCCATTGCATTCACAATATCTAAATTTTGGCAACAACTCCGATATGGTATTAGAGCCACTCCAGTAATCATGTGTCTGGTTATGCTATTAGTTTATTCTAAAATTCTTACTTTGCTTTCTTAGTAGTTTTTTTGTTTAACTCTATTGCATTTGAGAGTTTTGGTAGAGTTTTTTGAAAACTCATGCAAATCCATATGAAAACTTGTTAAAAAAATTACTTCTGAGTTAGAATTTGCCAAGACATCTTGTATAGATCTGTTGTGGCTTCAACAAAGGTAGTGGAATTCTTTTGTTTTGGTCATTCTGCAGGAAAAGATAGATCTTTGCTCGTCTGAAACTTGAAAGTTTTGTGCCTCATATGCTTCAGCTCAGCCAAAAATTGTCTCTAATTGCAATGCCAAGCAGACATCAGCCACACCAAATAGACAGCAATGCCAAGTAGACATCAGCCACGCCAAGTAGATAGTCATGGCCTGGGCTTCTGGTCGTAGCAAAAGTCTTCTTTACAACAAGGTAAAGTGCAGCTGTATGGCATCTAGCGTGCAGGTGTGTAGTGAGGTAGTTACTAATACTATCTGCTATGCATTTCAACTTGTCTCTTCTCTGCTACTGTGCATTTCAACTTGTCTCTTCTCTGCTACTATGCGTTGAGAGGTTTGTAGTTTATTCATTTTCTTTTTTCTGCCAGCAAATCAAAACTTTTTTTTAAATTGGCACCCCTTCCTTGGTTGGCATCCCATGTGGGCCCTTAGACACTTGGCATCCATCAAATTATCTTTTGATTTATTCTTTTTAGTTAAAATTGACTTGTTAAAAATAAAAAATTAGTCAATTTAACTGAATATTAATTTTTTTAGACAATTTGATAATTTGGGGGTTCAAATTTAAAACTTGTATCTTCGATCTACGAAGACAAAGGGTGAGGTCCAAGTTGGCAGGAGGCCAATTCCCCCTCACACAAACCTCCTTTGGATTCCTCACTCCGTGTTGAATCTAATGAGTTGTTGGAAGGCCACTTTCTCTCAAAAAATAGGCATATTTTTAATGTTTATTGCTTTTTTTGCAAAAACACTAGTTTATAGGAAAATTGAACCTTTAATATCTTGCAAACGGTAGCTTGGATTTGGGTGCTATTTTTTGTAAAAGTGTTTTTAATTAAATTATCCACAGTGTAGGCTTGTTATTTGTCAAAATGCACTAGTTTATAAAGTGCCTAAAATTTGGGTCTCCCAGGACGCATTTTCGATTGAGTCTGACGTCTTGTTTGCTTAAAGTCTTGCACTGATTGCTCTAAGATGCATTCTCAGCTGAGCTTGACATCTTTTAAGCATGCAATTGCATATTTGGGGGGGGGGGTTCAACATTTCAAGGGGGTGTGATTGCTTTTCACAACTTGCAAATCTTTACTTTCATTATCCTTTCTGCATAATTTCACAACTTGCAATCAACACTTCACCTAAATTCAGCTTAAAATGGATTCTTTTAAACTTAAACCCCTAACACCCTTAAACTATCATGAATGGAAGGTTAAAATGTCAATCATTCTTAGAAGCAAAGGGTTGTATAGGATCACCATGGGTACTGAAGTAGAACCCAACACTGATGCTGAAAAGGTTAAGTGGTACAACCGTAGTGATGAAGCCTATGGATTACTGAGCTTGTCTATGTCTCTAGAACTTCTCTTCCATTTAGAAACCTCTAAAACTCCCAAAGACATATGGGACACCTTAGAACTCTTATTTGGGAAGCTTGATGAGATGAGAGGTCATGAGCTCGAAAATGAACTCATAAGTCTAAGTCCTAGAAACTTTGACACCCTACAAGACTTCTTCACTAAGTTTAAGGCCCTTAGATTGCAATTGAAAGAATGCAGGATAGAGAAGAAAGATGATCAACTCATGATTTCTATTCTCTCAAAGTTAGGTCAAAGCTATTCAGTCTTTGTCTCCACTTTCCATGCCACAAAAAGTGCGCTTGGCACTACATGGAAAATGCCTTCTTTGGATTCATTCATTGCCGACTTGACTAGGGAGAAAGATAATCTAATTCAAATGGGCACAATGAAGTCTAATCAACCCCAAGCTTTGATAGCTTTAAATGGTAAGGATAAGACTTCAACAAAGAAGAAGAAGAAGAAAAAGAACAAGGACCAGGAGAAGAAGAAAGAAAACAACAATCCTGCCAAAAACAACACTAAGTCTTCCTTTTCCAATGCTAAACCTAAGAAGGAAAAGGTTAAGTGTGCATATTGTAAAAAGATAGGGCATGATGAACACAAATGCATGAAGAAACAAATAGGTCACCTAACTCATCTTCTAGAAAAGCACAACATAGGTGTTCCTGAGTCCATCAAGCAGAATTTATCTACCCAAGATTCTACCAAGGCAAAAGGCAAGGGTAAGGAGAAAGAAAAGGGCAAGGCCCTTATAGCAACTACAGCTTCTACAACATCATGGGTCATTTGTTTAGGTGCTTCTCACCACATGGGATCTTCACTAGTTGAGTTTTCATCTTTAGAGCCTTGTAGCATGACTTTAATTAGTTTGGGTGATGACACATCAGTTTCCATTATAGGGAGAGGGTCAGTTGAAATGGAAGGAGGAACATTCAATAATGTTCTAAGTGTTCCTTCTCTTTCAACCAATCTCCTATCAGTGTACCAAATCACTCACATTGGTCAGGGCATGAAAGTTGAGTTTTCACCAGATTTAGTGGCTATTAGGGAGTTGCATAGTGATACTACAGTGGCAGTGGGTAGGGCAAATCACCAAGCAAGGTTATACACCTTCTCACATTTTGCACCTAATTTTTCTCCAATAACATTGCTGACTCATTCAGATGGAGTTAGCAAATTGTGGCATGAGTGGTTTGGCCACCTTAACTACCGCTACCTTGAGCAACTTTGCAAAAATGACATGGTCATTGGCTTGCCTCATGTCTAATTCTTGAAAGGAATTTGCGATGGGTGCTCCCTTGGGAAGCATCCTGAAGCAAAATTTGACAAAGGCAAAGCTTAGAGGGCTTCGCAACCTTTGGAGTTAGTCCACAGTGATGTATCGGGACCCTTTCCCAAACCATCTTTCACAAGGGCCAAGTACATCCTCACTTTTATTGATGATTTCTCTAGGTACACTTGGATATATTTTCTCAAACAAAAGTCTGAAGTGTTTGAAAATTTTATAGACTTCAAGGCTCTTGTTGAGAAATAGAGTGAGAAATCCATCAAGGTTCTTTGAATTGATAATGGAGGGGAGTATGTCAGCATCAGGTTTGAGCAGTTTTGCACCATAGAGAGGATTGATTTGTAGCACATAGTCACTAACAATCCTTCATAGAATGGGGTTGCAGAATGAAAAAATAGGTTCTTGAAAGAGATGGGTAGCTGTATGATTCACTCCAAATCTTTAGCACCATAGTACTAGGTTAAAGCCATCAATTGTGCCTGCTATATTCAAAATAGGGTTCCTCACAAAGCTTTAAAAGGGATAACACCCTTTGAAGCTTGGCATAAAAGGAAACCTGATGTTAAGCACCTTAGGGTTTTTGGATCCCCAGCCATGGCCCACATTCTGAAGAAGAAACACAAAGCTATGGAATGTCAGTCCAAGCCTTGCATCTTTGTAGGATATCTGGATGGTATTAATGGGTATCACCTTCTAGATCCAGTCACTCATGAGTTGTTCATCGAGAGAAGTGTCCATTTTCAGGAGAGTCTTAGAGACTCAACACTTGACACTTCCTCTCCCTCATTGAATCTACTTCTTCATGATGATTCTTCATCAAATCTAGATCAACCGCAACAAGTTCTCGAGCCAGAGACATCTTCTTCTTCTTCGAGTTCAGATAGCGAGGATAGTGATGTAGAGTCATCCACTTCTAGTTAGTCAGAGGATGAGGAGTTAGCACCTGACTCGCCCATTTCCAAGCCACTTTGGGCTAGATAGACACTTGAGAGTGCTAGCACTTGGGTACGAGATCCCACAGATGATAGACATACTAGGGGGATTTTCAGAGAGATCCACATGCCTTCTTTACTTTAGTTTTAGATCCACAGACTTTTTGAGAGGCATCGGGGGTACCTGAGTGGGATAATGCTATGGAGGAAGAATATTCTTCCTTAATCAAAAATCACACTTGGGATTTGACTTCACTTCCTAAGGGAAGAAAGCTGGTTCGATATAGGTGGATATATCATACCAAGTTTGCAGCAGATGGGTCAGTTGATAAGTACAAGGTGCGATTGGTCACCAAGGGTTTCTCATAGGTGGTAGGCATCGACTACTCAGAGACCTTTACACCCATTTCAAAGATGAATTCTATCTGACTCACCTTAGCTATTTACATAGCACATGGTTGGGATGTGTACCAGATGGATGTGAAGAGTGCCTTTCTTCACAGAGACCTAGAGGAGGAGATCTACATGGAGCAGCCGTCAGGATTTGTTCAGGATTCTTCCTTAGTATGTAGACTTAGGAAATCTATTTATGGCCTCAAAAAATCCCCTCAAGCTTGGTATGCCAAGATGGATTCCTTCTTTCTCATAGCGGGTTTCACTAGGTGCCATTCTGATCCCAATGTCTACTTCTTACAATAGGATGATTCACTCCTGATTTTGGTTCTATATGTTGATGACCTTTTGATCACCGAGAGTTCTTCATCGGCTATTGCAGTGGTGAAGGCATCTCTCTAGGATAGATTTGACATGACAGACTTGGGTTTATTGTACTACTTCCTTGGCATCGAGATCTCACAGTCAAATTCAAGGATTTCTCTTGCATAGCCTAAATATGCTCTTGACTTATTGGCTCAGTTTCACATGGCTGATTGCAAGCCATCTCTAACTCCCTTTCTATTAGGAGTCAAGCTTGAGGATGACTATTCTTCACCATTGGTTGATGCCACTCAGTTTCGATAACTTGTTGGCAGTCTCATCTACTTGACTCACACCAGGCCTGACATATCATATACAGTGGGACTTGTCTCCAGATTTATGCAAGAACCGCATGAGCTGCATTGGAAAGCAGCTAAGAGGATCTTACATTATATACAGGGTTCACATAGATTCAGGATTTATTATAGATTTGGCATAGAGGTTGACTTGGTTGGATATATAGATTTAGACTGGGCTAGCGATTCACAGACTCATAAGTCCACTTCTAGTTACAGTTTCTCTCTAGGTTCTAGTCCTATCAGTTGGTCTAGCAAGAAGCAGAATGCTATTGCTATATCATCCATAGAGGTAGAGTAAAAGGGATTTGTTAATGCAACTACTAAGGCTATTTGGCTTCAAGGGATTCTTTCTAAGTTTGGCATTCCTATCAGGCAGCCCACCATCATTTATTATGATAACCAGAGTACCATTTAGATTTGTAGGAATCTAGTTCAGCACCAATGGACCAAGCACATAGAGATTCACATGCATTTCATTTGGGAGATTATTCATAGTCAGGTCATTTACTTGATATTTTTCCAGTCTTTAAAGCAGGTTACATACATCTTCTCCAAACCTTTCACCGAGAGCAAGTTCATTCATCTACGAGCTCTCCTTGGGGTGCAGTCTACATCTGTAGTAGCTAGCATCATCTTTAGGGGGGGCCTTCTAGCCTCTTTATTTCTTTTATGTCTCTCTTTTGGGGGGGGGAGTTTTTTCCTAAGAGTTTTCTCCTTTCTTCTATATTATGGGAGATTGCATGTGTACATGGGTACCTCATCAGGCCTAGTTGCCGGGACCCATTTTATATTTCCACACTGCCCACCTAAGCTGCACTTATGGTGGGGTATTAGTGTAGGTTTTTATTTTTACCTATTTATTAATTAGGGAAATTCTATTTTTATGCCTACATGGAGTTTTCCTACATTTGTGGGATAGGGTAGCTTATGTGGAGATGTGTGTCATAGATGTGTCATAGGTGTCAAGAGAATGTCATAAGTAATTCCCTTGATGGGAGTTACTTCTCTATTCTTAGCACCTTGTCACCACCTTTCATGGAGGAGTTACAGTCTATTATTGGGTGCCTTGACCACCTTTTGTGGAGGAGTTACTTACGTGCTCTCCTATATGTATTCTTCACTTTGGCCATCTCATGTTAATCAGATTTTGGTTTTCTCTATTTTGTCTTGTGCAATTTATCTTCTTGTATAATTTTAAATTGATTTAGCATCTATGTGGTGTGCACTTGCTTCATCTCATGTGATCACGTCTCCATTGCATTCACATTATCTAGATTCTGGCAACAACTCTGATAAGTATGACTGTAGATGATGGCTTACTATGTTATTTGTATAGACTAGGACAGATAGTGATCTTGAGAAGATCAAAAAACATATTCATAAACTTCTCATCCATACATTTAAATGATCTCCATAAGATCCATAACCTCATTTAAAGTTTTATTTACCTTGCAAATATTCCATCATTGCTCTACCCACATCTTAGGCTTATGACTGAGTGTGCTTGTGGATATGACTGCATGCTTCTCTTTCTTAGGATCTTGGCTCTAGATCAACCTAATGATATTGTTGAGAATAACTTGGATCAACCCTAGTGTTGATTATGGGTTCTCAATAATTAATCCACTTTAATATCCTTGTTAAGGTCTCAAGGTTACTTTTGTATTGCACTTGGTGATCTATTTTAACATGACTGTAGGTGGAGGTTACTGTGTCTTGTATGAACTGAGACAAGATTGGATGCTAAAAGACCTTGAGGATGGTCACCAATATGACTATGATGTTCTTAAAACTTAATGATAGTGCAAAATTTGCTTTATAGACCCCAATACACATACCTCAACAAAAATTGACCTTAATAAGATAATGTAGATGTATTATGACCTTGGCTATAGGTGGAGGTTGACCTCTTAAGCAGAGTTTTAAGGTCTTGTAACATAGCTTCATGACCATAATTATTTTTAACATTCTCGACTCTTCTTTGATAGTGGATCAATAATGTTGAAGTGGATGGATAGGTAGTGATATGTATAGGGATGATGGGAAATATAAAACCAAGAATGGTTTGGAAAGATAGGCCTATGCAATAATGAATGGCAGTGAGAAGACTACGAGATAGGATGAAACATGATGGAGAGTGGAAAGGTTCATGAATCCAATGTCAAAACCATCTTGAAGGGTACTAAGAAATAATAATCACACACGTAAAAATATATAATAGTTTTGAGGCTCTTAAAGGAGGTATACATTATGCAAAAGAAACCTAAAATTTTTCTAATAACCTTAACATATGTTAAAATACCTTAACATATGCTAAATTGAGAGTATGAGGGTGTTTGAGGATGATAGAGGGTGAGTGATCCATGATAGATTAGAACCTTTAAGACACTTGAATGAAGGACTCTTGACATGAAGGAAATATTTCAAACAATATTTCAATGAATCTTGACACTTTTGGATCCATTATGAACCGTACAACCATCCTCCAAACTGAATGGGAGTATAAACCTTGTAGTTGATGTCTTATTAAGCTCAATTTGACCTCACATGTGTGGAAATAAGTTGAATAATGTAATGGAAATGTGTTTCATACTCTAGAAAAGATCCAAAAACTTCCATTTTTCTATCATGATGTTTAGGAGAGGAGAAAACTCAAAAAATTGGTTGCCTACCTGAAGGAAGGATCTATTACGAGTGACTTAACTTATAGAGAAACTAGGTGGATGAAAAGAACCAATTTTGAGTCTGTTTGAAATCCTTTTGCCTTTAATATTTTCTAAAACTCTTTTAATGAATCAATATTCAAACTCTTGACCTCTTCTATATGGAAAAGTTCATACAAATCTGTACATTTGCTTGAAAACACATGAAAATAACCTTTCTCTTACATATTATCCAAGCTTAAAGCTTTAAACTACCAATTTAGGCCAAGATAATGAAGTGTAAGAGTCAAAATGGATGTTGAAAAAAGAAATAAGTCTTTTAAGATCAAAAAGGGGATAAATTTCACATTTGGGAGCCCTTGAAGGCTAAACTACGCTTTAAGCTAAACATTTTTGGTGACTACTGGTCAAGAGAACTCACTAATTTTTCATGACAATGATAGTTTGAAACATGAAAACATGGTTTTGATGACTCCTTTGAACTACAAAATATATTTTGTACTTTGAAACACCTCTTTGATTGTAACAACAATAAGAAACAAATAAAAGCAACAAAAAGAACACAACCTAAACTAAACTGCACACGTAACCTAAATAAAATAAGAACAAGACAACAAACTATTATTTATGCTAACCACTTATTAAAACAAGACAACAAACTAAAACAACTAACCTAAATTCAAAATATTTCCTCCAAGGCCAAATAAAAAACTTGATTGACCACCATGGCACCTTGAAGTATTACTTCCACATCTTAATAGCTCCTTCTTACAACTAGGAGCATTAACACATTCATGGCCTCTTGGGGAAGTAGTTGGGCCTTCTAATTCCAATAATAGGTGCATGGATTGTATATGAGAGTTTAACACCTAGTCATACTCCTCCCAAATTTGTCTACTTTGAAGAACAATGCTAATTTTACCTTTGTCATGGGCTATAAAAGATCTACCATGTCTTGGTTAATGCTTTGACTCTACTTCATGTGGAATGGTGACTTGTCAAGACCTTCATGGTGGACATATTGAAATTCATTAGGCATGCTAAAGGATAAGATATATGAATTTTGTTAATGTTCATCTTGAGGTACTACCTTAATAAACACTTCATCATTCTTTTCATCATCTTGTACTTGCTCTTCTTGTGGACAAAACTTGACAGGGTCAACAAATGATTGGTTTTCAATATATTCCATAGGAAGTGTGAGTCTTTGAAGGGATTGATATTCATTTTATATGATCATGTATTGCTACCAAAGGTCATCATTGTCACCTCGACACTCATCTTCATTGGTTAGCCTACACTTGTCTATGGTAACTACTACAAGTTCTTGAGGATTGTATTGATTTAAGAAAACTACCATGTGACCAAGGAATTATTAAGAAATAACTTATTCTTGCTCAAATAAAACCTCTTCTTCTTGTTTCTCATTTTATAATTGCAACTTATCATGCATCTCAATAATTGTCAGGATCTTGCTCCACCAAAAGAGCACAATATGATTACCAAACCAAGCAACTTAATATGCGGAAATTAACCAGATTCACCAAGTAACTAGAATTCAGAATAACACATGATATGAGAGACAATACAAAACTTGTATTAACACTTTACAGAAAAGAATACAATAAAGAAGATCCCACTTCTTCACCACCTTGCAGAGGTTTCCCACACCTCAAGTGAACAGTAAATCTTCTCCCCAAAGCTCTCCCTCTCAGGTCCCAACACCCAACTCAAATACAGAGTTGGTGTTCACCTCCTGTGCTCCACGCACACCACAAGTGCTCCACGCACTCCACAAGTACTCAAGGTACTTCAAGTAGATCTCCAATGAACCTGCAACAACTTGCAATTCAATAGACCATACTTATGGAAGGAACTCCCTTGCCTTCCTCTTTGCTCTATCTGAGTACACACCTGTACTCCAAGTAGATCCTGCCTGATACTGCTCCCTGTTGTGTTGCTGTCCTATCTGATCTTGCACACCTGCAAATCAACCCAGTTCTGCACACCTGTGAACCTTGACCTTGCACACACATACACATGCAGATCAACGATCTTACTTACCATGTAGATCTCCTATATAGGCCATGCACCTATGACCAAGATCCTACATACATGAAGAACCCTGCTGATTCTCCAATCCAGCACCTACACCTGGTACTGTGGAACTAGGAGGAACACCCTTGCTCACCTCACACACAGAAGGAGCAAACTTTGCTCAACTCAAACTAGAACACTTTTCCAATACAACCATGAGTCTATTATATAGATCTCATCCAAACAATGATTAGACATCTAATTACAATAATTAGATCCGTAGATCTCAGTCTAAAAATAGATCTAAACATGCAAACACTTGGTTCGTTAGCTAACTGCCCATAATAAGCTCGCAGTCGAACCACACAGGCGACCGACGTCGGTCCCTGTCTGCCTGGGGGTCGCCGACGCCGGCCAACTACTGACCAACATCGATTGCTTCCTGTCTCCTACTTGCCGATGTCGGTTGGCCAGACCAATGCCAAAGACTGTGACACTCTGCAACTCATCCTGCAACCTCCTCCATGTCTGCATCAGTGAAGCTTTTAGCTCCACAACCTAACAATAATCTCATGCAACTCATCCTCTTTTGCATTCTGAAATATTAAATCATACCTATCCCTTCCAAGGGGTGTCTTAATGATGATGTCCTCCTCTTTCTCACTCAGGTCACTTTTATCTTCTATCACTTTAGATATATCTTCTTCATTTGATTCACAAAGAATAGGCTCTTTCTCAAGGATTGGCATGGTGGACCCTTAGAAAATCTCAAGAAGATGAGACAATCTAATGGTGTTGCCATAAATTCTTCATTTCCCTTACTCAGATATTCATCCATGATAACTATCACTTCCTCTCTTTTCTACAAGTTCTCTTGAATAACTTTCCATGAAGGGAAGGCCTTAGGCCCTTAAGGAGGGAGGAGAAGAGGCTGAATGATCTCATGCTTGCTTTCCACTTCAACATCTTAGCTTTTACTTGACTACTGTACTCTCTCCCTTGAAAATTGAATTTGTTTCCAAGTAATAAAATTTGGTTTGGGGACCTCTTATTTTACACTTGTTGTAGCTATGGGTATGAATGATCCGGGCAACAATTCAGATGACAATTCGGGTGATGGGTCCACCCCAATTAATGACGGAACTTCCGGGAGCCATAACTTTTGCACCGTAGCTCCAATTGACTCACCGTTTGAACCGTTGGAAAGATAATAATGAGGGGAAAATAATGAGATGGAATTGATCTCTGATCAATGAATTTTTACCCCATAAAACCCAACGGAAGTATGCCAAATTTTAATTTTAGTAGTGTAGTCTAAAAATAGTAAGTTTCTAAAAATAGTAATTCCTTGAATTCTTTATTGTTGTAAATCATGAAAGTTAAACCAATTCATCTCCCTCAAGATTGGTGACCTTCCACATCCTCCCCACACCTTAAAAATATGTATAAATGAAGATGTAACCTGAAATGAAAATCAAACATCTCTTCTCAGAGATAAGCATATGTTTGGGTCTGCAAATTTGATCAATAAGACATCTCTTCTCAGAGATAAGCATATGTTTGGGTCTAAAAATTTAATCAATAAAACATATCTTCTTAGAGATAGAATTATTTGAATTGTTTTTTTCATGTTTCTTGAATTATCTTTCAACCAAAGATTTTGAGTTTTGGATCAATGAATGGAGAAACTTCCTATTGAAATTGTGTTACTTTTGCATCTATAATTGACTAATGTAGATGTTGGTTTGAAAGCTCAACTTATTTATCAAAGTGAGCCTCAAATTCAAGCACCATATTATTGGATATCTCTCCTTATTAATCAGAAGATGAAGGTCCTTGCATAATCTACTGTGTGACATGAAACTCAACCTCTTCAAGTCACACTACTTGTACATTTCTAAGTAGGAAAAGTTGGTAAGTTTTGAGATAAATTTTGAGGGATATGACACATGTTTGATTGAAATTATTGTGAGGGAAAAGGTATTTCAATGGAGGACTGATGTGAAATGAAGAAGGGAACATGTTGTTGGTTATGGTGTCTCTCATGGACTACCAACTTCTCTTAAATGCCTTTAATTAAACTACCTATGTCTAACATATCACCACTAACTTTTGAATGGCCTTGTCCTATGAAAGATGATAATTATTGATTATATTTTTGTAATAAATCTCTCATGCTCTCAATTTCATGCCTAGGGATCTCCTATCCATGGCTATTTTGTGTTTCAATACTCACCATGTGTTTATCATAGCCAAAAAAGATCTGTTTAAAGCTCGATATGGATTATCTTGGAACTTGGTTGAGCTAATCAAGAATGTCATGAGATTTCCATGACTGATTGGATTGATAAATAAGATGCTAAGGATATGAATGAGGTCCACAAGAAGGGTTGGATTAGTGTCCTTTGTATTGAAAAGGATCATAGGCCTAATAAGGGATATCATATTATTGATTAGGGTGAATGCAGGGCTGATATGGGTCATAATGAGATAGATAGGGATCATATTGAAATGAGGAAGGATAATGGGGCTATTTATAACGAGATGAATGATAGGAATCTATGCCATATTCAACCATAACTCACCATAAAACATATGAAAATTAATGTAACTGTGAATGAGAACTACTCATACCATTGAAATAATGATCAAGATAAGTAATTGAAGTTACTTGTGAAGACCAAGATGCTGATGTGAATGTTCTAATACTTGAATCTGGGTCCTACTAGGCATGCCATAACTATTAGCAACCCAAGTTGCACCCTAATGAATTAGATTTCTTAGATCTACTTCAAACCTAGACTAACATTGGATTGGTCTATAGGCTATGGGAAACCTGTATCTTAGACAAAACCTCTAGATTATGAGGCTAGCTCTTCTGATATATCAACTTGAATCCTTTTCCTAAATCTAATTGATTTGGGGGTGAAATAAGTTAAAAATATAATTGAAATGGAAAATTTATACTAGTAATGGTGATTCACCTAAATCATTCATCCACTCAATATTGTACTCCTTACAACACTAATGAACCAACAATGGACTAAAGACTATCTCTAAGAATTTTTATGCAACATTTTTTTACATGGAGGTCTTGATGAATTACTATAGCTTGGAGGTAAAGGGAGAGAGGTATGATTTGAGACACTTTCAACTTGGTTACACTTCAAATCTAGTCACCAAAATTTGACACTTCATATGACTTGCATAAAATAATTCATTAACATATAGGTGTGGCAAGGACATGTCAAGGGAAGATTCATATCACTTATACACATCTGAACAAGCATGCATACACTATATGTCAATCATAGAGAAGCTAAAATAGTTCATTTTATTAATCCAAGAGGTTACAAAGTTTAATCTTGGGAGAGTTTCCTCATGCCCAAGAGAGGGATCTTGAAACAAGGCCTAAAAGCCTTAATATACAAAAAAAATAGAAGAAGAGAAGAAGCATGGTGTAGAGGAGAAGACAATATCATCAATCATCACATTAAATCCACATTAATTTAGTTACAACTAGATATAAATAATCCTCCAAAGATCTCTCCTTGTTTGATGTTCGTGCAAGCTCCTTGAATGAGTTGTTTGACATTGAAAAGAGGTAGTGGGACATCATATGAATATAGCTACTTCTCCTTCTTTTTAGCATAATACTTAAGTCAAGAGAAAATCCTTCTTATATTAAGACCATGGAACATGCATTCATTTCCACTTTAGGACTAACTAACTCATGATAAGGATCAATTATGTATGTGATTGGCAATTAAGACTAGTTATGCATGACAATGCAATCTAAAGACCAGTTATGCATGTGTTTCCACTTAAGATAAATTATGTGGCATGGATTTACTTGGTATTAACTTATCTAATAATTATCTATGATATTCTCAACTTTACTTGATTGACCAAGTATATCTACTATGCCAATTAGGCCTAGTAGCCTAATTACTTGCATTTGATGGCTATAAAATCCTATATGAAACATTATAAAATTATAAACTAGTGAGTTTTAGGCCTAAATAAATGCCTCAAATCATAACATAGGCCTTCTTGAATAGAAACTCCTACTAACTTGTCAAACTAGGTGACTAGGTCACCTTGTCCTTGACATCTGCAGAGTGGCTGATTAGATGAGGATCACAAATGTATTTCTAGTCATATCCTTATCCATCCAATGGATTGAAAAGGTGAAAAAAGTGCCAAAAAAAATATCCAATAATTGTCATCATCTTAAATTTCCTTTTACCTCTCTTTATTCTCTTTTTCCCCCCAAAATGATTTTTTTTATAGTTCTATACAATTTTTTAGAATATGGTACCATGGAAAGGTTCCTCTCTAAGTGTTTTTCATGATTTAAGATTTTATAGGGTGATTTATGGGTGTTTGGGTATAAGAAACTTCACTTTTCTCAAAATTGGTTTGTAGTAGGGTTTTGGAGGTCCACCATCTTAATGATGGTTCATAAAGTAAAAAACTCCAAACTATAAATTATTTCCATGGATATTTAATCCATATAACCCTTTAACTTTCTTAATAATCTTGGGTTCCCATGAAAAAGGTGTGCAAATATACGTAGGTAGGGAAGTTGACATGTAGTGTTCTACATGCATTTTGGACTTGCCTATAGTCTTATCAATGGTTCATAAACCTAATATCCTCAACCAAACTCAATAATTAATGAATTTCAAGTGACATAGGGTTCTTAACTCCTACTAAGATAATTTGGTCCAAGTCCTCTTGTGATGAAAGATATGAGCTCTTGAATAGGCAACTCAAATTGATTGTCTAGACTGAATAATTCAAATTAGCTCTTTGAGACCAAAACTAAAATTTACCCTATTCTTATCTACTTGAAACATATTATTTAAGACTTTAAAAAAATTGTTACCCTTATCATGTTAAAAAGTCTGAGAGTTCCTCTTTGTGATGTGAGACTTTTAGGCTTCAAGACTGGTTCTTAGGCCTAAAAGACATTTACTAAATTTTAGGGGTCTAAGGTGATATATAGATGAGTTTGGGGTAAAAAAACATCATGAAAACCATATTTTATATCTAATCTCAACCTTATTTCTCATATTCAAATTCTTAACCTTCAGCTTTGCTCTTCTCTTCAAGTGCCTACCTATAGGCTAACACTATCAGTCTGGGTGTTTTTGTGTAAGACAAAGGTCTGCATGGTTTTCCTCCCTCAAATAAAATTTTAATGGAGTTTTAACTCCTATAATATGATCCAATAATTATAACATTCCTTAACTTGAGTCTCCAGCCACTCAATGTCCTACACACTCTTCATCTCTCTACCCTAGGGTTTCAAGCAGTCATATCTTTTATAGCCCTTAATGACTGAGTCTAATTATTACCTATGATTTTCCTAGTTACACTAAGTTATTTATCATCATTATATTTTATATATCTCTCTTAATTATCTATCATCTATTACCAACCTCAAATAACTTCCAAATGTGTACCAAACCCTTAATTTGTATACACAGACTAGCTACAGCTTCACCTGTTTAACTAGCGCTCAAGGGTTTTGGCTTGAAATATGGATATTGAATAACTAAAAGAGAATATTAGGATCTAAAATAACATATTTAAATATCTTAAAACCTTTTATGAAGTTTGAGTCTCCCTATCTACTCTTCAAACCTTCAATTTGAATCTCTTTGTCTCTTTTATGACTATTTATGATTATAGGAGCTCTGAGATAGAAAAATGAATATATTCAATAATTGTATAAACATAAGAATAGGATTAATAGTTAAACATACCTTTAAAGACCACTTGTACCAAAAATTAGATCCTAACTCCACCTTTATATGCTCCAAAACTTCAAATTCTTTTAAAACTGTCTATTAGGCGTTGACTATGTTTGCAATTTTCTTGGATTTTCAACTATACCAGCTATGTTTATAACATTTTCATGATTTTATCAAGGTTTATAAGTGATTTAGTGATGTTAAGACCCTAAAAAATCATCCTTACTAAACTCCCTTCCCTTAACATACTAATATTCCTCTTCTTCTTTTAGATTTAAACAAGAAACCTTAATATACAAGCATACTACAGTCTCTTTGACTATGTTTTCATGTTATAAGACAAATTAATATGTTAATTAGGCCTCTTAAATAATTTAAACATTATTTATATTCTAGTAAGGTTGAACATTATTAGTCAAATGTCCTTAAACACACTCCAACATGCTTTTTTGCTCATTGACATAATACAGTACTAGTAGTTGTAGGTTGTGTAGGAAATGGTGACTATTGTGCTTGGTTAATAGCACATTTTAAAGGAATTTAAATGGTTAAAATTTATTATGAACCTTAATCAGTTCCAAACACCAATTTTTTTTGGTAAACATCAAAAGTCCACCTTCCATCCTAGTCAAAATTGAGTTTTACTCCATCATTAGGCTGACTGTAGGTGCATATTTTATTATCTCATTTGAACTAGGATCTTGTCAGTTCATTCTTGAGTTTGTATTAATATTGAGTGTTTTAATCCTTGAATTGTTGGGGATCAACCAACAATGGATTACACTTGTGAAAGCAATAAATGCGGAAATAAATCAGATAGAAAAGCAACTAGAATGATAAATAGCACAGAACAAGAGATACAAGAAACCACCCTGAAAAATTGTATTAAAACTCTTTACAAAAGGAATACAATTGAAGAAACTTCTTTCTTCCACACCTCTCTCAGATGCACACAAGATCTCTCTCTAGATCTCTATTCCTTAAGAGCTCTCTCTCTCAATTGTACTGTCCTTCAAACATTCACAATGTTCTACTCATACTCACCCACTAAGCTAAGAAGATCTTTCCTACATATAGAATTAGGAAACTTGAGCATGCACTTACAACAAACAGTTAAGCCTCTTGAACAAGGGCTCTAAAAACAACCTTACTAATAATAGAAACACGAACTTAAGACTATAACTCAAACTCATCATGCAAACACTCACTTCTGTCCTCAGAAATAGGTTTCTGGACACACAAGTAACTGACGCCAGTTCCTGCCAGTCTGCATGTGACCATCATCAGCCGATCCTCTGCCGACGCCGGCATTCCTCTAACTGATCCTGACCAACGTCGGTCGCTCCTGACCGATGCCGGTGACTGTGTAAACCCGAAACTGTTTAAAGTCTGCTCCTTGGTGAAGCTTTTAGCTCCACACCCTAACATGAATGTTTCATACAACCTTTATCCTCCCTCTTTGGAACAAAAATTGAAGGTCTCTTTAAAAGACCTATAGGTGGAGATTGAGGGTATGACTATGTGTTATTGTCATTAGTTGACTATAGACAAAGTCTATTTAGTTAACCATATGGATTCTTGTACCTTGATTTGAACATCTAGACCATGCTTATTATCCTTATTCTAAGCCAAAACATTAAACCTTCTTGGATATAGTAACCTAACTATGTCCTAGTATGACTGTAGATGATGGCTTATTATGTTGCTTATACAGACTAGGATAGAAAGTGATCTTGAGAAGATCAAAAAACATATTAATGTACTTATCATCCATTCATTTCAATTATATCCATAAGTTACATAACCTCATTTGAAGTTTTAACTACCTTTAAAATCTTCCATCATTGCTCTACCCACCTCTTAGGCTTATGACTGAATGTGCTTGTGGATATGACTGTAGGCCTCTCTTTCTTAGGATCCTGGATCTAGATCAACCAAATGATATTATTAAGAAGAATTTAGATCAAACCTAGTGTTAATTATGGGTTATCAATGATCCATTCACTTCAATATCTTCATTAAGGTCCCAAGGTTATTTTTGTATTACACTTGGTGATCTCTTTTAACATGATTATAGGTGGAGCTTACTATGTCTTGTATAAACCGAGACAAGATTGGACATTAGAAGAACTTAAGGGTGGTCAAAAATATGAATATTATGTTATTAAAACTGAATTCGAGTGCAAACCTAGATTTATATACCCCAATCCATAGACCTCAACAAATATTGACCTCAATAAGATACTGTAGATGTATTATGACCTTGGCTGTAGGTGGAGGTTAACCTCTTAAACAGGGTTTTAAGGCCTTGAAACATAGCTTAATGACCATAATGATTTTTAACATTCTTTACTCTTATTTGATAGTGGATCAATGAAGTATAAGTGGATGGATAGGTAGTGTTATGCAAAGGGATGATGGGAAATATAAAACTAAAAATGGAGTGAAAAGATAGGCCTTAATAATGATGAATGGTAGTGAGAAGACTATGAGATGGGATGCAACATGATGGAGAGAGGAAAGGCTCATTAATGTAATGTCAAGACCATGTTTAAGGGTAATAATCAAGTATAAGCATACCCTTAATAAGATATAATAGTTTGGAGGCTCTTAAAGGAGGTATGCACTATGTAAAAGAAACCTAAGATTTTACTAATAACCTTAACATATGCTAAGTTGAGAGTATGAGGGTATTTGAGGATGATTGAGGGTGAGTGAACCATGATATATTAAGGAACCTTTGAAACACTTGAGTGAAGGACTCTTGATATGAATGAAATTCTTCAAACAAAATTTCAATGAATCTTGAGACTTTTAGATCCATTATGAACCGTACAACCATCCTCCAAACTAAATGAGAGTGCAAACCTTATCATTGATGAATTATTGAACTAAATTTAACCTCACACATGTGGAAATAATTTGAATAATGTCATGTAAAGGTGGTTCATACTCCTGATAATCTCCATAAATTTCCATTTTTCTATCATAATCCTCAGGAGAGGAGAAAACTCAAAAAACTAGTAGCCTGCCTGAATGAAGGAGCCATTGTGAGTGCCTTAACATATAAATAATTATTCATAAAGGAGAGATATAAATTGAGAAACAATTCTCAAATATGGAATCTGTCTCAGACCCCTTCCTCTGCCCAAAATTCTAGATCTTAATATAGTCTCTGATGGCCATACCATCTGAAAACTTGAAGGGCTCTCTTGAGGTGTAAAGAAACTAGGTGGATGAAGAGAACTAGTTTTGAGCCTGTATGAGATCATTTTTCCTTGAATCTTTTTTGGAACTCCTATAATGACTCCATCTTCAAACTCTTGACCTCTTTAATATGGACAAGTTTTTATAAATTTGTACATCTACATGAAAACACATGAAAATAGCCTTTCTCTTGCATATTCTCCAAACTTAAAGCTTTGAATCACAAATTTAGGGAAATTCAATGAAGAGTACAAGTAAAAGGGGATGTTAAAATAATAAATAAGTATTTTAAGAGAAAAAGGGGGACAAATTTCACACGTGGGATCTCTTGGAGGCAAAACTATGCTTTAAGCTTGCATGAGGAGACACTTCTAAAGTAAAAGATATTTGACTTAGAGTAATAACATGAATATGAAGGTGATGAAAGGTATTATGAATTATTTATGGGAATTTTAAGGTGTAATTTTTCCATTTTAAGACCAAAGCCTTCCTTTTACGAAATATACATATAGTTTCATAGAGGAGATTTGCCATTGGATGTCATAGAGAATATGTTATAACTTCTTAAAAGTTATCCATGAGGATTTTATGTATCTTCACCACCTTTCAAATCTTATAGACATCCCCATAACTTGAATATACCAAATATACCATGAGGAAACTCATCAAAAATTTAAACTAAGACATGACCTTGATAAGACATTGAAATCCAATCCCTTGACTTGGAAGGCAATAAACACTATGATAATCAAGTACATAACATAAGGACTAGGACAACTAGGACATGATAATTTTTTAGTTTCAAGAGTTGGCATTTTTCTTTGATAGGCCAAATTTCCAACAGGTCACTGGTTACAAAGTTCTCATAGTCCAGATTATACATAGTCCCATTACATGTGTAACAAGGCATGTTAGGATGTATAGCTAGGTCTCATGAAAAACAAAGGGTCCAAAGGTAAAAAATAACAGAGGTCTAAAAATAAACAAACTTCAGCTCTATAAAAGAGGCCCAAAGGGTAAAACAACTAAACTAGGCACAGGTAGAATAATAAACAAACTCAAAACTAGTCTAACAAACGATATTGATTTGTCCAAAGGTGGTTATAATCAATGGAAAAGATAACATAAAAGCTCAAAAATCATTTATGGATAAATTACTTATTTTACCAAAGATAGTTATAATTAGTGACAAAATTATTTACAAATTAGAAAAATTGTGTATGATCAAATGATAAGAATGATATTCCCAAAGGTGGTTATAATCATTAGCATGAAAGACAAGGCTAGACTTGAAAATAAAGAACTCAAACAAGAACTTGAAAACAAACTAAACTAAGGTAATTGGCTTGGGTGACACTTGGTAATTGGCTCATTAAGACTCAATACTTGATTCACAAGAGACTACTAGAAGAATGGAACTAGGACATTTTCAAACTTGGTACAACTAAATTTAAACAAGGCACTTGGCAACAAATTGGCTCAAAAGACATTCAAAAAAGGCACAAGCTAACAAACAACCACTAGGTCTAAGCAAGGGATCTTTTGGATCAGTTAGGAAATCAATCAAAGTAACATAATGCAAACATAAAAGGTAGACAACTTAAGCCTAAATTAGATGAGGCTTTAACATAAACTTGATTAGTTTATTATTTGCACTTTAAAAGGTTGAGTTTCAAATATAATACAAAAAGACTTGAATTTTCTAAGGCAAAAGAGATAGACTAAAATGGGTAGCATAACTATGCATTTGAAACAAGAGAGGCATAACAATGGTTTTGGAATTTGGTTTCAAAAGTGACAAGAGATTTGTAATAACACTCCTTCAAACAAATGTCATGACAATGGTTTTGGACTAAAAATCCAAGGTAAATGTTTGAGATAAAATACGTAGCATAACAACACCTCGTTTAAACAAGAGAAATTCAAACAATTTTGGAATAAAAATCTAAGTCAAAAATGTGACACAAAATGGGTAGAGTAACACCTCTTAGACTAAAGGGATGTAAAAACAACGTGATGGTTTTGAAACTATTTTGATTTGAAAATACAAACAAATAGTCTTAGTCTTAAAAACACATGTAAATCAAAGAAAATAGAAATAACACTAATGGATCATCTTATCCCTAAGACTGAAATGGGTATCCATAAATTTTGCCAAAGTTTCCTAATATATTATGTATCATGATCCATGTTTTGTATATTTTTGGAGTAGTTAACTTTTCTTGTGGATGGGCTTGGTAAGTTTAGAATTGATGATGTGGCCCCCTATTTTTTAGGGGTCCCTTTCTCTATTTTAGCTAAGTCTCAGATTCCTCCCATAGCCTTCCACATGGTGTCCTAATGCTTTTTCAACTCAAATAAGTTATCAATTTCCCTAGTAGAATCACCAGCCTTCCATGTGGCATCCTAGTGCTCATTTATCACAAAGAAGTAATTGATTTTACCAGGAGTAGTGCTAAATTTCCATGTGGTGATCAGGAACTCATCTGAGGTAGGTTTATTTTATCAAAACTTCAAGTAGCACCATTGGTTGATGGAGTAGTGGGTAGGGCCCATTGTGTAGTTACAAAGAGGGATGCAGACTTTACACATGGTACCCCCATGCTCAATTTTGTAAAGGAATGATCAAATTCCCTAGGAGTAGCACTAAATTACCACATGACATCATAATTATCCTTAAGAGCAAGGATTTATTTGTTATAGATCCAAATTGGGTGATTGGCTGATAAGGCTAGGAATGAGACCCATTAAATAATATTAATGGAGAAGAAGCAAACCTTCCACATGGCATCATGATGCTTGACTAAGGAAACATTTTTCTTGTCAGACCTTCAAGTAGTGACATTATAAAAGAGAAGTGGGTCCTTTTTTCCTATCAAGCATTCCAAAGGTAGTTCTAGAGGTAGACATGTGTCACTAACACACTTTTCCTAAGCATTGTGGGCATCATAAGACACTGCAGTTGCACTATATCCAAGATTTTTAAGACTAACTACACTCATGATATAAAACTCCTCATTTGGTTACAATAACTTCTTCATAAGTGTGAGTTCTAGTTTCTAGGTGTCACTTCTTCATGAGGCCACTATGCCTATATAAGCAGAGCTCTTTTATTTTGTAAAAGGTTGGGAGATGAATAATTATTTTTACTATTATCAAAAAGCAACCATTTTTAATAATCTAGTTTTAGAATAAAAGTAGCAACAATTAGCATTTTTCATTCTACAATCTTAGTAGGTGCCCCTCATGGGTAGGATTGAGTATTATATATTGTGCCCTTAAGGCCTTTTATATTTTATTCTCCATGTAACAATGAAGAAGATGCGGTGTTCTATGTTAAATTGATTGGAAAGTTATTTCTATTTGTTATTTCCTTTCTCTACTTCTATAGTATTGGTCCTTGTTTGCATTATAGACTTTAATTCATGTATATGTTCCTTTAATAGTATATGATGTTTGAATATTCAAGCTATTTTATGCAATTTTAGGTCAATACTTTAAAGATCTCGATACATCACCCTAGTTAGTTTATTTTAGTTTTATTTTGCATTTCTTTCTTATCCATTTTCATCCCCAAATTGATCTGAAGGGCCATATTCTAAAACCCCAAAGGTTACTTTATAGACCGTATTTGAGTCCCACCTTTGTAAAGCTTCTCATAGAGAGTTGTTCACCCAGAGAAAATTTTTTAGGCATCAATAGTTATTCTTTTCTGGCATGCCCAGTGGGACATGAACTACTAGTCTACCTAATTAGAATTCAAATTGTATGAGCCATAGGATTTTTACAAGGTCATAAATAGTGAAGAATTTAGGCTTGTTATCACCACCTTTGGTAGCTACAACTCACCAAAGAATCATGGGATCAAGTGCAATGCAACAACCATAACAGATGGCCATCTAGGGACCACCAAGGAAATTCATGGTATGGAATAGTGGTAGCCCACTCATTCCTGTAATATCCCTGGATATATAGGATACTATTCCTACTAATGCATTGAAGGCACTCCCTAAATTCCTAGGGGAATTTTTTGAAATCACGGTGGAACATATTAAAGATGTTAGAAATGTATGTACTATGTATTGTGTCATGTAACAAAACATTTCTTTAAGGTTACTAGCCACATCTTTTAAAGGGTGAGATCTTGACTGGTATCGGTCCCTGCCACCCAACTCCATCACCACCTGGGATGACTTAGGTAATAGATTATTTAAGTGATTCAATGAGAAGGTAGACCGGTCATCTCTCCTATAATAACTAATCACTATCAAAAGAGCCCCAAAAAAAGGCTATTATTGATTTTAATACTAGGTTTGATAAGACCTACAAAAGGATTCCTATAACAACTTGACCACCCACATGTATGGCTATTGTATTTTATCTCAAATCCTTTAACTCAAACATATCTATCATGATTTAGTCTCTTGGAGGCTAGACACTACCAGATGCATATGAGCTAGTAGTTAGAGCTGAGAATAACTTGATAGATGATGGGAAGCTTCACCCTTGACTGTCGATGCCAATGTTATTTAAAATATTGATGCTAACATAAGAGGAAGTCTCGAGCACCTTGTAGGCACCACCTTTCATGTGTATGAAATAAAAAATGCATCATGTACATAAATCAATCCTATATCAGATGGGATAAAACACACCTACACTTCTGATTGGGCCATACAATTATTAAGTGGGAACATGACTAATGTGAGAATCTGCTGGACCTGATTAGGGGATAACTTGTCATAACACACTATGCAAAATAGGGTTCCAAAGCCTATAGTTTAACACAATCACATAACAACCCTAAAAGATTCATATGATTTAATATTTCACTAATCTAGTGCACACCAAAGGTTGTGGCACAAAGTGGGGGTTAGAAATTAAAAAATAAACAACTAAACTAAACATGTATATAAGACATATACTCACGTCAATGTATATGAAATTCTAATACATGGAAGGGAAGAATACATATGCTCTATCTATCTACTCTTACAAAGGAGGAATAAAGTTAGGAATACTTACCTTTGAAGATGAACTTGATGAGCCTCAATCTCCCCCTTGGCCAAGGTGCTTTACAAGATATTATCATGGCATGCAAGGATAACTAAGATAAATCAGCTCTAGGCTACACAACCTATCCAAGCATCCAAAATACTTATCCACAAGATGAGATTGGAGCTCCAAATAAAATTATTGAACCCTAAATCTTTATTTCCCACGTAGAATGGTCAATAGGTAGATGTTCATTTGCACTTCTTTGATATTCTTAAAATGGTGGAAAATGACCTTATATATATAAATAGTGGTAACTTTCCCTAAAAACATTCAATAATGTTGGATTTTTTAGGTCAACCTAGTTGACCTAGCATATTTTTAGGGCTAATTCTCTAGGTATGTGCTAGGTTAGCCAAGAGGTCAACAAAGCAAAAGAGAGAAAAAGTCTTGAAACTATACTAGGTTGACTTGGTCAACCTAGGACAACCAATAGGTAAAAAGGGTAGTAAGGCAAGAAATGAAAAATAAAACATAGAAAATTATGGGAATAGATAGGACTAAGAAGAATAAGCTTGGGTTTAATGGATTTAGGATGCTAAAGTGTGGATAACAAGAGGCAAAAGGAATAATAATCTTACGAAGCATCAATGGTCTATCCACCCCTTTCTTGGTGCATCCCTTAAGGCATGCACTCAGAGAGATTGAGACTTGATAGGTTATTTAATGATATGAAGTATCAGTAATCAATAAAAGTTAAAAAATATTATGGGTATACATATTCCCTAGCCGAAGATCATCACATGTCACGTAAGTGTAACATGGGATGGTGCTTCAAAAGAAAACATGATAACACACAACATTGATGCTAAGTTGGTGAAGTAACTAGAAAATAAGATAAATGAAAGAACTGAATTGAAAAACACATACCTATAACTTACCTTAGTACCATAGGTAAAGAAGTGGACTACAAGAAATGAAGGTGTCCAATGTAGAGTACACTAGGTGAACTTGTAGAAGTTAGTGCAAAAAATAGCCAAAAATCAATTTTTTTGGAAGATAGACATATGAAAGTGGAAAATAATATCTATTTCATCATGATTATAATGCATTTTATGATTTAAAAAATGGATGAGTAGAAATAAAGGTAGAGGTAAAACAAGGAATTTGCCTAAAAATAAATGAAATAATTTAAACTTTGTAAAGTGTTTTTAAATATGGAAAAAGATAATTCATTTTGTATTTTGAATTGTGAAAGTTATGAAAGATAAATATTGTATAAAATTTCACTATATTGACATATTATAGTGGAACATAATCTCTATTTCATCATGATTCTAATGCATTTTACGGTTTAAAAAATGGATGAGTAGAAACAAAGATAGAGGTAAAACAAGGAATCTACCTAAAAATAAATGAAAGAATTTGAATTTTTTAAAGTGTTTTTAAAGAGGGTAAAAGAGAATTCATTTTTTAGTTTGAATTGTGAAAGATAGGAAAGAGACCTCTTGTAGAAAAGTTCACTAGATTAGCTTTTGTGCTTAGTCATGCACTTAGCTATCAAACCAAGCTGGTTCTAGACTTGATGGAGCTAGTCATGAGCATTGTAAGGTCTGATGCACAAAATTTAACACACTATTGCATTGGCATCGATTTCACACAAGGTGCAAGCCTTGTGTAGTCACTCAAAGTGTAACAACAATGGGACTATGCCCGTATTGGGTCAGTTGGAACATGATGCAACTTAGGTTTCAATGGGGTTTAAACATTGGCAGAAGGGGTTCAAGTGGCCTTTTAGTGCTAGGGTATTCAAAGGGAGTTAAATAAGTGTGAGACTTCTCAATGGTACAAATACTAAGATGTAAGTCCATAATTAGATATGCAAGGCTCTTCATGGTGAAAGCTAGAAGAATAACTAGTCTAGGGTCATTCAGTTACTTAGACAAGTCATAGGGATGGCTTCGGTCTAAATGCTCATCCTTAAGGTAACACCCTAAGTGTGAGTCTTAGAGCCTTAGAAAATTATAGTTCCAACACTTAGTTTATTTATCGATATGCTAAAGTCACTATATATTACAAAGACAACGTTAGCAACCAAGGATAAACCTCCATATCACAATACATTCAAGTAAATAACTATATCACTATTATTGTAAAACTAAGACATAAACATAACTTTGCACAAAATATAAAACAAGAGTCAACACTTCACTTCTTCAACAATCTTCTTCGTTTACTTATAGTTTAACAAACAAAGTTTAATACATAGAAGCAGAGCATATGCTCTTTCCTCACACTACTCATGCCTAGTGGCTCATAGGCGAGCTTAGGTGATACATTCAAAATACTTAATCTAACATATGCATAATACAAATATTAGGTAGGCTCTCCATTTCCAAAGAGCTTCACTATATTCAATCACCTCTTTCTTCTCTTAAAAATAAGGCTCCTTTTATAGCCAAAGGGGCATCCTCTCACCAAGTCAGATGGACATGTGCCAAGTGGTGAGGTGTCACTGGGGGTCACTATCTCACCAGCTCCACTACACTACCGAGGTTGGATGAGCACATACTAGATGTTGAGATATCATTGGGGTCATTATCTACACCTACTCCACTACTCTAACACCTTTGATTCTTGAGCTGCCATGTATAATTTCTTATAGGGATGTCATTCAAAGGTTGACACCATGCAACTGCCTACTAGCTAGTATGAGATCCATGGGAATTCCTCCAGCTGGTGCTAAAAGTATAAAAAAGATCAACCATTACACAAGGTTACCTCGTGTCAAGATTTTTCAAGTTGGTATGGTCCATGTAGTTAGTATAAAAGGGGACCCAACATTACCCCATACAAAATTATTAGTCTACCCCATACTAGTCTTTTAGCACCTTTTATGTACAAAATGTGGGTACACCATGCTCTAATTCTACCTTAAAGTTATCAAAACCTTGAATAGTGCCCTTTATTTCTTCCATAATGTTATCTACTTCAGTGGATGAAGCCTTAAGAGCAAGCATGTCCATGCTTTCTAGTTCTTTTCTAAAGGCCTCAAGCTTTTATTTTTCTCTTCTCACCCTTCCATCTAGGATCTCCCCCTATTCACTCACCTTGGTTTGAAAGGTACGAAAGAGCACCTCCAAGTCTTGATCTTGGGTCTTCAATTGGGTGCTTAGGAGGTTGACCTTCACCATTACTTGAATGTGCTCAGTCCAACTTAGCATGAAGGAGTGTTGGAATAAAGCATCCTTTTCCTCCTTTGCCTTTTTGAGATGTGCATAAATGACTATTGCCTAGGTGGTAAAGTTACAAAATATATTATCTACTTCCTTAATGCCCTCTTCTAGCTTGGCAAAGAGGTCTTCAACCACATCTAAATTTTTGTTCAAATCTTTTCATAGGGCCTCACAAGGGTCTTATTTTTCCTTGAGCACCGAACTCATCCTTGGTAGTTTATGCTCTATGAACATGCAGACTTGGTCAACTTCCTTCATCCTAGAGGTATCCACACCATCGAAAAGGGATGGCTCCACCTCTTCCACATGCCCCACCAGTTGTTTGAGCTCGAGCTTTATTTCCTCAAGCTCATTCTCAATTTATTTTTATATCTTCCTCTAGCTACTGGTGTAAACAATATTGATGATGTTCTTGTGCACCATCGAGGAGACCATCTTGATCAAGGAATTTGTAGAGCACACATGGTTCTTATTATAGGGATTGAGGAGGTGGTAATCATGCCCTTCCTTAGGTTCTTAGGATGTTGAATTACCTTTGTTGGAACCTTAAATTGGGGCTTGTCCATGTAGCAATCCAGCACCCAAGAAACCTTGTGGCACATCAGGGTCATGATAGTCCTTGGTGACATACACTCTATCATGTAGAAGTCTTCATCCTCCTTAAACTCTTACTACACTCTTTCCCTATTTTTTAGCTCATTCCTCATCTTCACCTAGCTCTTCTTCTTCACTAGTGATAGTGTCCATGCTAGTGCCTTCTTCTTTTTCCCCTTCCTCTTCTTCTCCTTCTCCTTCTTCTCCTTCTCGTTCTACGACACCAGATCCACCATCATGTTTTTCTTGTAGGGGTTCATTTATTGACTTTTCCCCCTCATCTATTTCTTCTTGCTATGCCTCTGTCTCCCCATTTATTTTTTCATGTTGGAAGTATCACCTTCTTTATCTTTAGGTGCCCCTTCAGAGTTGGGGCATGCATGCTATGCAATTTCTTCTACTATTTTGGTGGAGGCACTAGGCATCATCTATGGTAATTTTTCCTCCCTGGGTTTTATGCTAGTAGGACCCTTTTTCTTCTCCCTTTCTCTTAACATTCTAGCCCTTTCCTCCTAGGATAGTTTCTCCTCTTTCTCCCTCTTTTTATTATTCTCTACTTCAGCCTTTATCTCTACCTCATCTCTCTTAGCCTTTTCTTTCTTGGCCTTGATTTGTGCGGCTTGCATTACACATTTCTTTTCTCTCATTCTTACTTGACCTCTACTTGATCAATCTTAGCTTGGGACATGCCCTTGGCCTTCATTTCCTTAAACTTTTGGTGTAACCTTGGCACTTCATCAATATATCCTTGGTCTAGGACCATGTCCTTCCACTTGCACTATAATTCTTCTTCCATTGGTGCACCTAAATGGGTTTCTTCCTTAGGCTCTTTTCCTATTTCTCCTTTTTGACTTCCTTCTTTCATCTGGGTTTTATATTCCTCTTTTATTTATTCTTCAAACTCTACCTTTTTGATGACTTCTTTTGGCACTCTTGCCTAAGTCATTTCTTCCTTTTATTCTCACAACTCTTACACCCTCTATATTTTGGCTTCATTGAAGCTGAGTTTCCTCAATATTTGCCTTCACTTCTCTAGCTCAGTCTGAGGTGGTGGGGAGGGGGTTCATTCACTTGATGAGGATTCTTCATACTTGGGTATAATGTAAGTCCCCCTCTTACTCTCTTCTTCCTCCAATTACTTTTCCTCATTTTCCTCCTCTTCCTTGGATAGGACTATCCTTTTTGCTATAGGAGGAGCCTTCTTCTTATCTTTTTTCCTGCACCAAGGAAAGGCTTTGACGTGAAGCACACACGCTTTGACATGGAGTTAAAAGGAAATAATTATGCTTTTAAAGTGATTTTCTACCTTATCCATTCCTTAATTTCCTTTGAAGTCTCCACTTTATTTTTCTTTGGAGACTTTTTATTTTTAGTGAGCATTGGGGTTCCTTCATCCCTAATTTGAACTGGGGGGTCTTTTCTCTACTCAACGCTAGACCCAACACTAGAATCCTTCTTCTATGGCTTCATATCATAGTAAAGTCTATGGATGAAGATAAGGATGGTGACATCTTTAATGGGAAAAATGTTCATGTGATTTGAGGTATCTTTATAATCTTCTATAGCTCTTCCATTTACATGAGGAAACCTGCACCTCAACCTTCACCTTTTTACATTTAGTTCCTTAACTAAAATGTCCATTTTTTGCATGTTTAGGATCTAGTGTATCACACCCCTAAATTATTCTACCAATAAAGTGAAAGGGAGATTTAGCCATCCTAACCTGTTTCCATCCTTTAACACCAATCACACAACATAGTAGTGTTGCATTATGGTAAAAGTTACCATCCCAAACATACTCAAAGGAAGCCCTTGGAGAATACATCACTCTAGTCTAGAGGTTTCTATATAGTTCTTTCACCAATTCATTATGCACATCTTATACTTAGGGATGAAGGTGGTATGGTAAGTGTAATCCTTATACTTATGTGTAAGAGATTCCTAGTATTCTAGGAAGACCTATAGATTATCTTCACTCCTATTTGGGATCCTGATTTCCTCTATCATGATCAAGATGAGGATGGACCCCCACTGGAAGGTCTCTTTGGTGTTATGGAATTCTAGTGCATTCTTAACCAACTCCTCCATGATGAACTTTGTGATATTGAATTGGATGCATTGCACCATGTGGTAGGCAATGCAGAGATATGCCTTTGCACATCTATCCACCAACTGCCTAGATACAACTTGGAACTCATGAGGCACATTGTCACGTTTATGCTAGTGTCTTCACACTTGATAATTAGGAACACAAAACCCACTTTGAATTAGTTGAGGATATTTTTGACATGCTCCACTTCTTCATCATCATCTATTAGTTTATGGATGTCTCTTCCAGTATCTAAGAGCTCAGTTATCCTTTTGATCATCTATGTAGAGATCTTCATGTACTGTCCTACAAAATATATGTGGTCCTTATAGATGCATGAGAGAAGTAATTAAACAAATTATTATATATTTCTAAAGGAAGGCAACTCATAGAGATGAGTTGCATCAAAAGTAGTCAACTTATCTCTAATTGATACATCAAATAGGGACATCAACTTATGATCTCTTACACCCTGTGTCCACAATCCAGTCTTGTGCTAAGTCCTTCAAGTGGCTTGACAACTGATGGTTGTAGTATTTGAGTTGGAAATTATGGGAA
Source organism: Torreya grandis (assembly GCA_037957365.1). Taxonomy (NCBI): domain Eukaryota; kingdom Viridiplantae; phylum Streptophyta; class Pinopsida; order Cupressales; family Taxaceae; genus Torreya; species Torreya grandis. The sequence continues at coordinate 3,168,361 of JARHVA010000633.1, read as the reverse complement.
AATGAGCACCAAATTCCCTTGTAAACCTTTGGGGGAAATTACATGTATTGGTATAAAATATTTGTTAGCACATTTATGTCTATCTTGATGATGCTGATAGCTTCGATCGGCTATGCCTTAGTCTTGGCGGCTATCATCTCTTATACAATATTCACCCACTTGGGTTTCAAATATGATGACATGGAGATTTTTGTCTTCCTCTTCTTCATCATTATGATTTAGCTTATATTGAACCTAGGGAAGTGTGGCTTATCAAAGCCTTGAATAATGGCTGACACTTTGGTACTCATAGGATCTGTGACTGTGTTCTTAGCTTTGGGATTTACTAGTCATTAATAGTAGATTTGATGACAAATTTTCATTTTAATTCAATTGCCTACACAACTTCTCTCTCCAACCCTTCATAATAGCCTCACTATGAACACACTCTTTCTCTATATACTTCCATTCACTCTAGGTGCCTGAATCTCTCAAGTTCTTGCTATAATAAGGTTTTCTCTTTAGCTTTATGTTACTTGTTTAGGTTTGATCTAAGTCTAAGTTAATTTAAACTTTATAACATAAGCAAATTTTTTACTTGCTATTTTATAATTCTCATTCTCATCTACCATCATTAATGTAGGCTTAATAGCGTAGGCACATAGATTTCTTAGAAGACATGAAAATCTATGAAATCCTTGAGAATATCCTATCCTTTATGCATTAATTGCATATCTTTGTGCTGCTACCACTACCTCATTGTATGTTCTCTAATGGATTTTGAAAAAGTGACATGTGGTTCAAATGGTCACTTCTTGCTCATTTTTGGGTGGATACCAATTGTCTTAGATGACTTCCTTCTACGTGTGTATCCTTGGCTTGACCTTCACATTCCTTATGGAAACTTGGGTGTAATACCTCACATATGCATGATTCAACCTCCTCGGTTCCACTTTGTCTTCTAGCTATGGTCTTATTTTAAGTGCATTTTTCTACCTTAGTTGATTTCTTGTGCATCATCTTGCCTTGGCCTATCCTACCCCATACAAATCCCTTGTGCTATCCCTCTAGAAATTTGTTTCTCTTTGAATTCTCTTATGCACAATTAGATTGTGTATCTTCACTTTTTTATTGTATCTTAACTTCTTGCTTGTACTCAACCATGTTAAACATCTTCACTTCTTGCCTTATTAGGTCTCTAGCATTGGATTAATTGATGCACCTTCTTACAAATTATGAAAAAAGGTAATGCCAGAGTGGTTCATTCTTAGGCCTTAATTGCCTTGCACTATTAATATTTCATACATGTGTCTTGTGCTAATTTGATTATGCCTGGTAAGCTTCATGTGCCCACTACTTAGATGTCTAGCCTCATGCACTTATGGGTAAAAGTGCTCAACTCACTCAATTAGAATTATGCATGAGTGCTAACACATAAGTTTTTGTGGCCACCACACACTGCTTACTACCTATATACACTATATAAAGAACAAAATAAAAAGGAAAAGAAAGGTTTGGCTTGTGCCAAACTTTATTCTAGTCAAATAAACTTCAAACTAACTAGTGACGAAGAAGTTAGAGTTTTCATGGTGCAAGTGCCAACATACAAAATATATGGCTTCAATCAGTTTCCATTGAAATGCCCAGGGAGCATTTCACTGGAGAATGTGTGTATCTTACATGCACCTATTTCCAATATGTGGTGGATGATGTAGGGACCCATCCACCATATATAAAACTTTATTGGGTAATTAAAGTACTTGGAATCATAGAACGATACCAATTCTCCTTTAGTCAGCTCCTTGTGCTTGATATTCTTGTCATAACAGTGCTCTAACATTCCTACTCAATCTACTGACTCCATTTGGCCTAAGTATGCTTCTCATTCACGTGCTCTAAGTCTTATAACTTTGCACTTAAAGATTATTAGTCATTTAACTAATCAATCCATGCAATGTATAAGGAGGGCACCATGAATTCCATGGGAAGAACTGATTTAATACTAAACACCAATTGAAATGGTGTAGCCTTGTTTAGGTGCTTGTATGTCATGCAGTACACCTAAAGTACCACTAAAACATGATCATCCTAATATTTATGACCAACATCATAGATATTTGTCAAGAATGTTAGCAGAATCTTATTAAAGGCTTTAACTATGCCATTGGCTTGGGGATGATATAGGGTGGTCTTATGGTGTACCACCATGTACTCAGTTAAAAGGATGCACATAGTCCCATTGATGAAATGAATACCCCTATCGCTAGTTAGACTTAATGGGTACCCATACTGGCTTATGATGTTCTCCCATATAAATCAAGTGGCTATCATAGCTATAAAGTCTTTGGTAGGCATGGATTTATCCCACTTAGTGAAATAATCAGTGGTTACTAAAATATATCTGGCACCTATGTGCCATGCTGTAGGAGTGATTGGCCCAATAAAGTCAATGTCTCATTTTTTGAATGGTTCTTGGGCAAGCATGGGGATAAGAGGAATCTCATCTTGGTGGTTAGGATTTTTGATGTCTTAGTATAGATCACATGCATTAGCATACTATTTTACATCTTAGAATAGGCTTGGACACCATAAGCCTGACTACAATACCTTGTATGCCATTGCATATATAGTGTAATGGCCTCCTATGATCCCTTTATGTACTTCCTATAGGATGGAGTCCCATTTGTGTTATAAAACACACTAGTATAGGAATTCATTTGTACTCAATTTGTATAGCTCATCCTCAATGAGCTAGAAGGGGGTGGCATGAACCACAATTTTTTTTCTCTTAGTAGACAAGGTCTGTTCCGCAAACCTAGATGTTAGATAAGTGGTAATCTCTACTAGATCTTCTAAAATACACTGGACTCTATATAGCTACACATATAACATGTCATCCTCATTCGTCACCATTACATCATCAAAATTGATGTAGGATAAATGGTCTAGCCCCAAGTTATACTTTCCAAGTTTAATGATAACAGAGAATTAAAACTCTTGGAATAGACCATCTACATATGCACTCATGTAAAATAGGCTTATTTATGAGGTACTTAAGTACCTCATGATCTATGAAAAAGATGATTAGGGTTGTCAATAGGTATTACCTAAATTTTTGTAAGGTATAGACCATTACTATCACCTCATACTCAATGGTGGTATAATTTTGTTCCACCTGTACCAATTTTCTACTTGTGAAAGAGATGGGGTGGTACATCTTACCCTTACCTAGTTGCACCAATATGACACCAATGGTAGATCCTGAAGCATTGACATGGATGTGAAAAAGAGTAGTCCAGTCTGGAAATTATAAAATTAATGTGCTAGAAAATTTTAGCTTTAGTGTTTCAAAGGCCTCCTCTTGTGTCTCACCCTATTAGAATGGACCATCCTTGTACAAGAGCTCTTCTAGAGGCACTGTGATCTTTGCATAGCTTCGAATGAACTTCCTATAATATCCATAATGGCCAAGAAAGGCATGAACATATTTCTAAGTTGAGGGAGTATAGATATTGATTATGATTCTTTTCTAGATCAATAAGCAAACCATCCTCACAGAAGATGTACCCAAGTAATGTCTTAAATAGAGTTGCAAAGATGCACTTCTTCAGATTTAAAAATATATGAAACTTCCTACATCTCTCAAACATGAGGCCCAAATTATTGTAGTGGTATTTTACAAGGCCATACATTGTCCAATCATCAATTTATGTTTAGAATAACTTATGGATAAAGTCCTTGAAAGTAATGATTAGCACCCTAGAGAATACGAATGACACATCCTTGAGTCTAAAGGGCATCAAATTATAAGTGAAATAACCCCATTCAATCACAAAGTTTATTTTGGGATTATCCTTCTACTCAATTTACACCTGATGGTAGCCTAAAAACCCATCAATGAAAGTGTATATTTCATATCCTATGACTCCATCTAGTACCTTAACAATGAATGGGGTCGAGAATGGATCATTGATGCAATCAACATTCAATAGTTTGTAGTCAATGTAGATTTGTATGTACCCATCCTTCTTGATGTTGATGACCATCAAGATTAACCATTTAGATTATTGTACTGAGTAGATGACATTAGCTACCAACATTCCATCAATCTCCATTTTTACCTTGTCATGAAGATTGTGATTCATCCAATATGAGCACTTCTTGACTAGACTCATACCATCCACCAGTTTGATGCTCATTTTTACAAGGGAAGGGTGGGTGCCTTTCATGTCCTGGTAGTTGCATGAGAATCTTCCATCAATCTTTAGCTCACCTTCTATGCTTATTGCCTCTATAAGGTTCATTTCTCTCCTGGTAAGAGTCCTTAACTTGCCTTTTACCTTCTATTGTTTCAATTTGAAGATGCATTGGATCTTCATCATCTAGGGTGTTATTATCCATAAGGCACACAAGTTTTTGTCTACCTATTAGATCTTTCCAATTGTGCTCTTTTAGGTCTTATCATCTTCTTCATTGGAGTCACTATTGAACACCGTCTCTTTAAATAATGTTAGGAGTGCTAGGCCTTTCTCCCCAAACATTTCCTTAAGGTGATCTTATAAGATGGCAATGCCCTCAAACATTGCCTTGTGGATGACTTGTAGTGGCTCTAGTAGCTCTAAGTTCTACAAAGAAAAGGAGAAGGTGTGCACGAACCTCTCCTTGAGTATCTCCTAGTTTCTAGTTTCAAAACATGTCTCATTCACAAAGTAACATACTGATGCCCATGTTTTTAAGGTCCTATAAAAGGTGTGTACCCATAGGCCTCTTGGTGCATTATCTCTGTAGATAGTCTAGGTTTTTTCACATAAACCCACATACACGATTAGGTTAGAATCACTAGAGTAAGAGGTATGTTGAAGTCTTCATTAATCTTACCAAAATTGGTGCATATTACTACCTTCACATCTCACCATGTGGGCAAGCTAGGTCTTTGCATTGCCCACCAACGAGTAGTAGTGCTCTTCAAGGTATGCACTAGTGAACCCATTTGATATATCTCCTTGGGGATGCAAGCTTCAATGCCATGGACATAATTTTCTATGGGCTACCTCCCTTCATACTTTGGGAGCACTACAAGCCACCCTTTACTGAGTTAGATTACCCTTTTCTCTACTTTTTGGGTATGGAGAACCCATTTATTCTTGGGGTGCTCAATCCTAATCAACCTTATCATGGCTAGCCTTGGCTCAGCGACATGCACTAGGTGGCACCTTCAGCCAGTAACCTCATAGGCCTCTCTAACCCATCACTTGGAGGCTACATCAATTGTATCAGAGGCTAATTGTCTATCCTCCCATTAGAGCATGCCTTGGTCATTAGGGTTGAGTTTATTGTCACCCTGTGCCATGATATTGTAAATGTGGTTGATCTTATCCTTGAGATCAACACTTTCTATATATGGGGGCCCTTGATCACTTGAAAGAGGGATCACCACCCTTTCTTTGCCATTTTCAAAAGTCATATAGTGATTTTTAAAGTGCATGTTTGCATTATTAACATAACACCATGGCCTTCCTAAGAAGACTAGGTAATTGTTCTACTCTACCAATTTGATGACCTCAAAGTCAACTTGGAACTCGACACCCATGATATCTACAATGAAACCCTTCAAGATCTTGATAGGTTGTGCTCAAGTCTTGTTGTCCATGAACAAAATGTGAGGTGAAGGCCTCAAAGGTAGCCATCCCATCTTTTCCTAAGTGGTTTTGGTTAGAATATTGACCTTAGTGCCCATAGCTATCAATACTTCACAAACGAACTATCTATTGATGGTGGCATCTATAAACAATTCTTGGTCATACTCAATGTTTTAAATATGCCTTACTTCATGTGCCTGCTCCATATACAACATTGTAACTTCTATCACTTGAGGTGTGGCCTCTTTCACTGGTTTTTTCCCTATGTGATTCAAAAGAAAGTATTTCAGTAGGGAAAACACCCCTTCATTTTGTAAGAGGCACAAGATCTTAGTCAACTCTTGCAATTTAGCCTCTTGGTAGTCTTACTTCCTATGTGAAGTGGTGGCCTTTGCCTCTAAATCTCTAGCTAGCTGAAGTTCACCCTATAAGTTTTATATCACACTCATGGCCTATTACAAGACATCCTTCTACCATATAGGGTTAGGATAGGGTACATACTTTGGCTTAGTCCATGTTATGCACTCAGTGTAGCTTGATTTACTATAATTTAAGCATAGATCTTTGTTTGACATAGTGGGTGGTTGAGAGGTGAACCCACTCTTTCTTGTGGCCTACACCTTGGGTGGTTCTTTATGAGTCTGTTGTGGCTTACGAGCCCAATTTTCCTCTTTAGACTCATGCCTAACTATTGAGGCACCTCTATCTATGCCAAGCTGACATTAAGTTATATTTTTGTATAGGTCTGGGCATTCCTTAAATATATGCGGTCCTTGATAATACTTGCACATTGGATGAATGGGGTAGTCACACTGATAATGATCAATCAACCTACACTTGTAACATGATCATGGTGGGAATATTACTCTACCACATCATCTTCCTTACTTGTACATGCCTTGTTGGTTCCCATAGCCCATATTGTTGTAGTCATAACCTTCATTGCCTTGACTTGCCTAATCACTAGCTAATGTCATTGCCTACCTTGTGCCTCTTTCCATGTTTTTATGCATCTCATTGATGACTTGAGAGTCCACTGATGAATTCATATAGGCATCACACATTTTGTAGTAAATAGTGGTGTTTACTTGACTAGTGCATTGTAATAGAGGATGGTTTCAAGAGTCATGCAGCCCATGACACACTTCATAGTTGAGAAGTAGGGAGCAAACATTTCTTCATGAGTAATTGTTCTTGTTATGCCCCTCCATCTCATAACTAATACATCATAAACCTTTGTGAGTTTCATGCACCAAATTAATGATCAAATTTTATAGTTGGGAGGCCATTGATGTAATTTATGCCTCCATAAATAGACTAATCCCAGTATCAATGCTACTTATCACCTGAGCCCAGAGTGTAGCTTCAAGCAGTTCATGGGGGTCTATGAAGGTTTTCATGGATAGTACTCATTTGAAGGGTACTAATAGGCCTCCAATAAACCATTATGCATGCTAGGAGGGGTGGATGTCATACAAAATCCTTGAGATAAGAGTTTTAAACTATGCATCATATAGGTGCTTGCTCTCAAATAAACCTTGGATGATTTATTTGAGCACCATGATGCTCTATTGCTCAAATTTAAAGATATCAAAATCTTTCAAGAAGGCCTCCTTCAACATATTGTAGTCAACCATAGCCTAGTTTGGATCAAATTTTTGATACCAAGTATAGGTACGATCCAACAAAGTGGTCTTGAACTAGGTTGCCTCATGATTAAGCTAAGTGATGCCCTAAGTGCACAATTACAACTCACACTTCAGCAGATGCTCCATAGCATTTTTAATGCCACATTACTCAAGCAAGTATATTACCATCTCATAGTAGATATATTGAGGGGGTGGTGCTAGGTTATAAGGTGATTATTCCCCTTGTATCTATGTTGGAGGTGGTCCTCTAGTGCCTCCATTTATAGGGTTGAGCATTAACCCTATTGAAGTAGGTTGTGATGTTGAAATTATCAGTGTAATATCGCTCACTAGTGACACCGTGCCACTTATTATGAGCTTTTGCCCAGTCAATGTAGCAGACATTCTCTACACAAGAATGCTTACAACTATGTTCAATGTTCCTAGGTTGGTGCTTACTATATTTGTCATACCTCCACTTAATTCTTTATAGGGAATCACTTGATCAATAACAAACTCTTGATCCAAATGTTGAATCCTATCAAAGTCTATTTTGATAATAGGTTTAGTTACCATTCTTTTATCTTCTAGTGGAGAATAGAATGCATGATCTTGTGATTTAGGTTTAAAGGGGGTAGGTGCTTCTAGCATATTCTTAATAATCACATCTTATAGGAACCCACTGCATCGTACACCTATCTATTAAGTCTAGTCTCTTACTTCTTCCTCTCTCTATTCACATTGCTACAATTCAAGGGATCCTTACCGATGCCCTTCCCACTTGCTATGGGTCCTCTTTGCACTTCTAGGTTCTAGATCCTCCATCAGCTTATACCTTCACTTACTATAGTTTAGCTTTTAGAGCTCTTATGTGTCAAGTTATTGTTCCTCTTCTATTGCACTTTACCTACACTTCCCCTTCTCACCTTTTGTGTTTGCTCATATGCACAAAGATTTTATCCTTCCATTTTTATGGTTTCTATACCATAATCCACTAGAGACTTTTTTAATTTAGTGATAAGTCCTCTGATGAATGTGCCCCTTGGTTCATGAATAAACTCATACTCTAATTCTTTAGGGCACAAGAAGGTTGACACTATGAACCCCAACATGTAACTATTCAACATGCCACTCCACCACTTGTTTAGAGTATTTGTCTAAACTTCATCTAGGCTCTCAAGCCTCTCTATGCACTCTATTATCCACTTGACACACTGGTCATAGCTTTAAATTTTATAGGTAGTATAGGAGACCAACCATCGGTACACATGTTTAGGTAGATCAAAAAATAACACCTCATATAGAGCATCATACAAGTTGGCTTACATCCATTTCCTTAGCTCCTACCTTTTGTGTGTAGGATGCTTCTATACAAAACTATCTTCTGCTTGCTTTAGCTAATTCTCAATATTATCGAGTGATAGTTGGATCATCACTTTGTTTTACCAATACAATAATGAAATTCAACATGGGTCCTAACAATAGAACCAAAATGTTGTATAAAAGTTCACTAGATTAGCTTTTGCGCTTAGTCATGTACTTAGCTATCAAACTAAGTTGGTGCTAGACTTGATAGAGCTAGGTGTGAGCATAATAAGGTATAACACACAACATTTAACACACTATTGCACTAGAATTAGTTTCACATAAGGTACAAGCCTTATGTGCTTACTTGGAGTGCAACAACAAAGGGGCTAAGCTTGTGTTGGGCTAGTTGGAACATGGCACAACTTAGGTTTCAATGGGGTTTAAACATTGGCAAGAGGGGTTTAGGTAACCTTCTGATGCTAGGTTATTCAAAGGGAGTTCAATAGGCATGATCCTTCTTAATGGCAAAAGTCCTAAGGTACAAGTCCATAATTGGCTGGGCAGGGGTCTTAGTGGCACAAGTTGGGAGAATAACTAGTCTAGGGTCATTTGGTTACTTATACAAGTGATAGGGATGACTTGGGTCCAAATGCTCATCCTCAAGGTGATGATCTAGGCATGGGTCTTAGAGCCTTAACACATTATGATTCTAAAACTTAGTTTATTTATCGATAGGTCAAAGTCACTAGATAGCACAAGGATGCCATTAGCAACTAAGGATAAACCTCTAAATCAAAATATATTCAAGTAAAGAACTATATCATTGATATTGTAAAACTAAGACATAAACAAAACTTTGCACAGTCTATAAAGCAAGAGTCAACACTTCAATTATTCAACAATCTTCATTGACTTATAGTTTAAAAATAAAGTTCAATACATAGAAGTAGAGCATTTGCTCTTTCCTCACACTACTCATGCCCAGTGACTCATAGGTGAGCTAGGGTGATACATTCAAAATACTTAATCTAATATATGTAGAATAAAACTATTAGGTTATTTCTCTATTTTAGTAGAAATTCAATATATTTAATTACCTCTTTCTTCTTTTTAAAACAAGCCTCCTTTTATATCCAAAGGGGCATCCTCTTGCCACATCAGATGGGTGCATGCTAAGTGGTGAGGTGTCTTTGGGGGTCACCTATCCTGCCAGCTCCACTATGTTACCCAGGTTGGATGAGCGTATGCCAGATAATGAACTATCACTAGGGTCCCTATCCTTACCTTGTCCACCACTCTGATACCTTTACTTCTCAAGCCACCACATAAAATTTCCTATAGGGATGCCATTTTAAGGTTGGTGCTACACAACTACCTGCTAGATAACATAGGATCCATGAGAATTCATCCAACTAGTGCCAAAAGTATAAAAGGTAGAAACCATTGTATAAAGTTACCTCACACTAAGATATATCAAGTTGGCATGGTCTACATAGTTGGTACAAAAGGGGTCCCAACAAGAGCTCTGAGACTAGACAAGGTTAGGATGGTGAGGGAATGACAAGCTAGATGAAGAGGAGACCTAGAGGTGACAACAAGTACACTATAGGTATGTAACTATGGATCTCAAACCAGTTTTTGAAATTTATATTGAATTAAGTGAATTTTTGATAAAATTTGTTTTTAATCATTTATATATGTTAAAATTGAATAAACTTAGATTCTAAGGGTAGAAAATAGGAAGACGGAAAATGGGTTGGAAGGGTTTAGGATGAAAAAGAAAAAAATACACATTATGGGTAAAATGTACTATGTCAACACACTAAACATATTAGCTCAACTAGGTCAACCTAGTAGGTTAAAACATGGTAAAATCCATATGGTTGACCCAATAGGTATGGTTCCATCTAGTATAATTTGTAGGCTAAAAAGCTAAAATAGAGTGATAAACTAGTTTGTAAGGGCCATAATGAAAACTTAGAACCAAGAAGGCTTAAATGAGAGGGTTGACTTGGAATTTAAAGTCAACTAAGAGAAAAACAAGGAAAATTTTGGTCAAATTAGGTTGACCAAGGAACTAAAATAAGCATGGAAAAGTGTGTAAAAAGCCAAAAGAGGGCTAGAATGGCCGATAATGACCAAAGGAGGGCAAAGGGGGGACCAAGAAAGCTATAAATAGGATAAAATGAATAAGGTAAAAGTAATTAGGCCTATTTTTAATTAAAATTTGTAAAATTAATGTGTAAATAATGTATTGTGATTATACATGACATGGAAGAACTAATACATCGTTTGTTGTTTCTTTGGTTGCAAAGATGACTGAGATTTTAGAGGTTGGTGGACATTTTTTGATTTCAAAATTTATTAGATAGATTGACAAATGGAGATTGAGCTAGACTGGTAACCATAAGTCTAGGAAGTATATCAGAGATGTCTAGGATCCCCCTCAATGCTAACTTGTTAGTCATGTTCCTGAGATGCTGGGAATGATTGAATAACACCTTTAGATGGGGATATGATAAAGGTGGGTATCACATTAGAGGATGTACATGCTATATTTGGGCTACCCATTGTAGGAGTATGGATGACCATAGGGATACTAGATAGCTTAAAGGAGAGGAGAGCCTTAGTAATATGGGAAACAGGGTCAGAGATGATATTGAGAGGATGGAGAGTTAGTATGGATGATGTCTATATATTATAGATTTTGGACCTCCAAAAGGTGGTGATAGGCCTTATGACATAACATGTGCTCTATCACAAGTCAAATGATAAGGTAACACTATTTGTGGTAGCCTTGAATAAGATGATGTTGAAAGAGGGAATATTATATGATCCAAGCTCTATCATCTGGGTCTAGCTCTTATATGATCTATTCAAGATACTGGTCATAGGGTAGAAGACTATGGGACTAATCATACTTCTGATGACATGGATATATGAGAGATTCCCCATCTATCAATCAACTGGGTTGCCTCATTCAATTGATGATGGTTTACCTCAAGTGCAGAGATGGTGGAAGGACTAGGTATCATGGGTTGTGCCTCACATGCCAATGCTATAGTTGATGAGACATGAAGACATTGTGTGGCAATCATATGGGCACATATCAGCTACATGGGTGAGTTGGCACATGGTTTCACTAGTATTATAAAGGAGAGATGTGATTAGTTACTATACGTGGTGGAAAGAGACATATATGATGGTATGGGTGCTAAGGTAAATGGGCCTACCTCATCTAGTGATACTAATACTGATGCTTAAATAGTGCACTTGGTATGTGTCAGGATCTTGCTCCACTAAAAGAGCACAATATGATTACCAAACCAAGCAACTTAATATGCGGAAATTAACCAGATTCACCAAGTAACTAGAATTTAGAATAACACATGATATGAGAGATAATACACAACTTGTATTAACACTTTACAGAAAAGAATACAATAAAGAAGATCCCACTTCTTCTCCACCACCTTACAGAGGTTTCCCACACCTCAAGTGAATAGTAAACCTTCTCCCCAAAGCTCTCCCTCTCAGGTCCCAACACCCAACTCAAATACAGAGTTGGTGTTCACCTCACGTGCTCCACGCACACCACAAGTGCTCCACACACTCAAACAAGTACTCCACGTACTCCACAAGTACTCAAGGTACTTCAAGTAGATCTCCCATGAACTTGCAACAACCTACAATTCAACAGACCATACTTATGGAAGGAACTCCCTTGCCTTCCTCTTTGCTCTATCCGAGTACACACCTGTACTCCAAGTAGATCCTGCCTGATTCTGCTCCCTATTGTGTTGCTGTCCTATCTGATCTTGCACACCTACAAATCAACCTGGTTTTGCACACCTGTGAACCTTGACCTTGCACACACATACACCTGTAGATCAACGATCTTACTTACCATGTAGATCTCCTATATAGGCCATGCACCTGTGACCAAGATCTTACATACATGAAGAACCCTGCTGATTCTCCAATCCAGCACCTACACCTGGTACTGTGGAACTAGGAGGAACACCCTTGCTCACCTCACACACAGAAGGAGCTAACTTTTCTCAACTCAAACTAGAACAACTTTTCCAATACAACCATGAGTCTATTAAATAGATCTCATCTAAACAATAATTAGACATCTAATTACAATAATTAGATATGTAGCTCTCAGTCTAAAAATAGATCTAATCATGCAAACACTTGGTTCATTAGCTAACTGCCCGTAATAAGCTCACAGTCGAACCACACAGGCAACCGACGTTAGTCCCTGTCTGCCTAGGGGTCGCCGACGCCGGCCGATCTCTGACCGATGTCAGTTGCTTCCTGTCTCCTACCTGCCGACATCGGTTGGCCAGACCAACGCCAAAGACTGTGACACTCTGCAACTCATCTGCAACCTCCTCTATGTCTGCATCAGTGAAGCTTTTAGCTCCACAACCTAACAATCTCCCACTTGGAGATAAACAACTACACTGTACCTGTACTTGTACCCCATCTAATTTGTTTCCTAGTTTGTATCCCTCTTCAAGATCAATCCTGAAGACAACCCACCACACAACCTGTGATGTACCTCCTATCATCCGAGTACCCTGCCACATCCAAACCTACAAATCCATGTAGTGAAGTCCTGACCTTGCATAGCATGAATCCCTGCTGCCGGTCCCTCTCAAGTACCTGAGAACCCACTTCCCCAAATTGGCTCCTAACTCTCTGACAGCTCCCACTACATGGGAATACTCAGGTCTATACCAGACCTCATGTGATTTAGGACACTGTACCTATCCAACCCTTAGTGTGCTCCAGCTCTGCATCCTGAACCTTGCCAACACCTGATTCACATCAGCTCCCACTCGAGACAAAATCAACCTGTGATCTCCATGTCTCCCATGTCAAAGAATTTCGCTGCTCCAAACTCCTCATGACATGCCACTGAACTAACCTTACCCTTAGCTCAGCAAAACCCTATATATCTGAACCTGTACCAAGTTCATCCTCCACATACAGCAACAAGATAATGTTGCGACCATCATCCACCTGGTAAGATAAACACAATGGTTATACTGACATTGACTAAATCCCTACTTTGTCATCCACCTGGTACCACCTGTCAGTCCTGTCCCACTGTCCTGCAGCTCCTCAAGACCATATGACCTGGTCTTCCGTCTCACGTATCTGTTCTCTCTATTCTTCAACTAAGGTATCCATTCGTCTCTGTGCTTTCTTCCACTAGCAACCCTACCAAAAACACCTGTTTGGTTCTCCTCCAAGGAATCACATCCTCATCCATGCCAAGCTCACACCTGTTTCCTGGATCCTTCCTACTCTACAATCAACAACATGTATAAAGAAGAGGAACAACGAATTTGAGGGCCTACTTACGTCTTCAGTCCTCCATATGGGTGTTTGAGACTCCTTGACAGCGTGCTGTCCACCCAAAATCCGTTACAGTGACCGACCTCAGCCACCCCACAGTCTGCATCCGACCGATGTCAGTTTCCATGCGTCTGTCCCTGACTACTGACCCTGCCATCATCGGTGTCCCTGGTGCCGACGTCGGTCCTCCTGACCGACATCGGTCTTACATACTGCCGACATCGGTCCTCTTGACCGACGTAGGTCTTACCCTGCCCGACATCGCCGGCTTCGGTCTGCACATGACCGACATTGGCACCTGTCTGTTCGATGCCGGTTCCTCCTGACTGACATCGGTATCTGTGTTTGCCTGTGAGTGATGACTTTTTACCCGTGAGCTTCTTTGAATCAATACCCATGTCCAAACTACTTTGCTCAGAAGTATCCAGCACCATCCACTGGTTTCTGTCTGCCATCTCCTCCAAGTACACCAAGGCTTTCTAGTTCTTAAGCCTGTCAAATATATCTGTCTTTCGCTTAAGAACATGCATCTCCTTCCTGCTCATGTGACCAAGCCTACAAAGCCACGTCTCCACAACAAAAGAAGAATCAGTAATATAAACAAGTAGATAAAGAGTACCTATTTTCTTACCACCAGCTAATTCAAGTGCATCCGTTGTGAGAGTTCTTGTGCATCTCTCATCACCCAATATTTCTGAAGAAATTAGCCATATCTCCAAACTTGGGGCCTACATGACCTTCATCAACACCTGTGTGTTGGCCGCCTGCAATTTCAGCTTCACTTCCCCTTTGCCAATTCTTTGGCAAGGCTCACCAGCTCCTCTACCTGGGGCTGCATGGAAAGAGGCAACCAAATCTTTTACCCAAGATTCAACTTTATCCAAGAAACCTCCCAAAGCATCCTGTGCAACAACACCTACTACATCTGCTTCTTCAGTTTCTTCATGCTGATCTGCTACCAACCAAAAATAATCTTTTACCTGCTCTTTCTTTCCATAGGACCGTGAGTAACCATCTGTGCTTTTCAACTCCTCCATTCTTAGCTTACTTTCATCTACCATTGCTCTACTCCCACTCAATCAGAAACCCCTGAGAGTGACCTGTAACCAAACACAAAACCTGCTCCCTACAACCTTAGCTCTGATACCACATGTCAGGATCTTGCTCCACCAAAAGAGCACAATATGATTACCAAACCAAGTAACTTAATATGCGAAAATTAACCAGATTCACCAAGTAACTATAATTCAGAATAACACATGATATGAGAGACAATACACAACTTGTATTAACACTTTACAGAAAAGAATACAATAAAGAAGATCCCTCTTCTTCTCCACCACCTTATAGAGGTTTCCCACACCTCAAGTGAATAGTAAATCTTCTCCCCAAAGCTCTCCCTCTCAGGTCCCAACACCCAACTCAAATACAGAGTTGGTGTTCACCTCCCATGCTCCACGCACACCACAAGTGCTCCACACACTCAAACAAGTACTCCACATACTCCACAAGTACTCAAGGTACTTCAAGTAGATCTCCCATGAACCTGCAACAACCTGCAATTCAACAGACCATACTTATGGAAGGAACTCCCTTGCCTTCCTCTTTGCTCTATCTGAGTACACACCTATACCCCAAGTAAATCCTGCCTAATTCTGCTCCCTATCGTGTTGCTATCCTATCTGATCTTGCACACCTGCAAATTAACCTAGTTCTGCACTCCTGTGAACCTTGACCTTGCACATACATACACCTACAGATCAATGATCTTACTTACCATGTAGATCTCCTATATAGGCCATGCACCTGTGACCAAGATCCTACATACATGAAGAACCCTGCTGATTCTCCAATCTAGCACCTACACTTGGTACTGTGGAACTAGGAGGAACACCCTTGCTCACCTCACACACAGAAGGAGCTAACTTTGCTCAACTCAAACTAGAACAACTTTTCCAATACAACCATGAGTCTATTATATAGATCTCATCCAAACAATAATTAGACATCTAATTACAATAATTAGATCCATAGCTCTCAGTCTAAAAATAGATCTAATCATGCAAACACTTGGTTCGTTAGCTAACTGCCCATAATAAGCTCGCAGTCAAACCACACAGGCGACCGACGTCGGTTGGCCAGACCAATGCCAAAGACTGTGACACTCTGCAACTCATCTGCAACCTCCTCCATGTCTGCATCAGTGAAGCTTTTAGCTCCACAACCTAACAGTATGTGAGAGAGCCACAAGGGAAGAGGGGACTCAGACCACTGATAGTGAGGCTAACATTGAGGCCATGTCAAGAGTGACCATAGACTAGTTAGGCATGTTGAGTGTTAGAAGAGGAGGTAGAGGAGTCAATGATATTAGATGTACCACTACTAGCCCCACAACAAGATGAGTAATGACCACCAAAGACATGGTAGCAATAGAGATAGGAGAGACTATAAACATCATAGATGATCCTGTAGATGCACCAAAGGATATGTTAGAGAGACTACTTAAATAGAGGCTAAGATGAACATGAGCCATGATGGCTAGGTTTAAGCTGAGGAGGTGACCTATTGAGGAGGTAATAGGAGGCTGTGTAGATGGGGAGACTATGTTGGGTGATCATACAAATGATGATATCATAGGAGCTGAGACATATATAGGTATGGATATGATTAAATTATTTCTTAAGTTTATATTTGGTAGTAGAGAAATATAGATAGATATTATGAGATATGACAGTGATCTAATATCTATTTGGTGTGATTTTATAGGCATACCTAAGGATAAGGAAAGATGGGGGTTCTT
The DNA here is from genome assembly GCA_037957365.1 of Torreya grandis. Taxonomy (NCBI): domain Eukaryota; kingdom Viridiplantae; phylum Streptophyta; class Pinopsida; order Cupressales; family Taxaceae; genus Torreya; species Torreya grandis. The sequence goes on along the minus strand of JARHVA010000633.1, from coordinate 3,151,634 downwards.
GGTGAGGGGAACATTTTATGACATCCTAGATGAGACTTTTTATCTATATGACCTCATGACACTAGAGGACTTGAGTCTACCATCTACCCTAGCTCAGGTGAGCTAGTTCAGATTAGCTAGCAAGGCAGAAAGGTAAATACAGGTACAAAGAGAGAGGGTGTAGCCACTAGTAGAGATGAGTGTAGGCAAGAGATAGGTTTGGTAGGCCTTAGTAGATGAGAGAGATATATATTTGGAGATAGTGACATAGATGATGTTGGTATATATAATGATGTAGACTCAACTGACTCAGGTACATATAATGACCCAGGTTGAGTTGGTATAGACATAGGTGAAGATAATATGCCTATAGGGATAAGTAGAGGGATTGAGATATCTAACTTCCTTTTTATAGCATACCATTTAGAGGATTTAGATCAAGGCCTCAGTAGGTATCATGGTTAGACCATGAGATAGATAGGGTGGAGCTCAGCCCTAGTGATAAGGCTTTGTATATGGTTATATATTGTATAAAACTCATGGTATATATATGATATATTATTTTGGATTATTGGTGTTGGTTGTGTATGTTGTCTTTATGATGGTCATGTTTGTTCATTATGGTTGAGGCTATGGATGATTGGGATATATTTCTTTCTAACACATGTATTTAGATTTGTTGTATATGCTATAGGAAATATATTTGGCGTGGTTTATTTTCTAGCATTATGGAGTACACATGCATGGTTAAAAAGAAATAGGTGAAAAGGACTTGGAAAAATATAATCAATCAAATAAATGTACTACACACTAGTTTAAGTTGGGAAATGTGTAATAACAAAAAATGACTAAATATAAAAATCCAAGAAAATGGTAAAAAGGGATTTGTTTTTAAACCAATGTAAAAGGTTTTTCCACCAAATTAAAATAAGGAAAATCATAATAAATATCATGTTGGGAATAATGACAAATAATTTAATAAAATGGAAGGTATGTAAAAGGGCACAAATGGTAATAAAAAAAATCAAAATTAAGTCAATTAATTATACTATTTCAGGATGGGAAGTACAAAAGAAAAACAAAATTTGTTAAAATTTGGTCTTAATATGAGAAATTCAAGAAATGGTTGTAATCTTACATGCACTCAAAAAATAAGAAAATAAAAAGTGAAAGAAAATTGAAATAAGCATAAAACATATTAAATATCTAGCTAGGAAGTATGTCAATGATGTGTAACCTCATAATATATCAAATCTTATCTTTTATTTGACATATGTAATTTTAGATGGTGACTAGTTTATTAGAAAATTTTTGTGAGGAGTGCCAGGTCCTATCCATGGTCTTATACTACAACTCACAAAATAAAACCCAAGGGGTACCAAATCAAGATTGGTAAGCATAAAGATAAGTAATGGTAAATCAAGGATATAGGTAATAGGATGGAAAATATGATAATTTATGAGGATGGCTGAGTCCTATCCATGGTCTTACAAAGCAACTCATAAATGAAATCCCATAGGGAGTGATCAGTAAGTAAAAAAATATTTCCCAAGATGAAATATGAAGGAAAAGGAATGAAAAAGAGTGTAAAAATCAAGACTTATGCATCTTAAAAGAAGAACTTAGGAGGCAAGAGGCATACTAAGGACATGAGAAGACACTAAGTGACTAGTGGTCATCTATGTGCAAAGGAAACCTGCTTGATATAGACATAAAGCTTTGTATGAAAATAGGTGTGCTACTAATATCAAATCATGATGGTAGATTGGTACAAGGAAAATTAAAATGGACCTACCTTCCCATGATGTGTTCCTTGCTCCTCAGAGCCTCTTACAGAGCCGTTAATCTACTACAAAGATTGGGTACTTGCATGAGAAAGTTGGTAGCACTAATTTTTTTATTCTCCTCTTCTAATTTACTAGCCTAATACACCCCAAAGGACTTTGGCTCTACCATGAGGCCAACTATGGAGTTTGATATTTGACTAGAAGAAGGATATGTGCTTTAAATCTTATTTTTTAGTGTGATTAGACTTTTAAGAATATTCAATATTTTTGCCTTTTGATATCATTATCTTTTGTTTAAATGATTTGGATTTTAACTTTATTTTGAAGGCTTTTTAGGATTCCTCCTCCATATGGATTTGGAATGACTAATCATGAGAGAGATAGTGATACACATGAATGAGTTATAGGCTAAGGCTAAATGAAGCTAAATAACCTAGGACAAAAGATTGACTATAACACTTAGGCTTTAAAATGAACTGATCATGTGATCCCAAGTCTCAACTATATATATGCTTAGTTTATGGAAAAAGGAAGAAGGTAAAAAGGAGATCCAAAACAGGGACAGTGAAAGGAAATATTAATGAGAAAGATTTCTTGCTAACTGATCACATGGTAATAGGAGATAGTAATCAAATAGAAGAGGGTAAATACAACCAAGTCACCATGACAACTATCTATGAAAAATAAAGATAATAAAAAAAATAATCATGAAGATACAAGGGAAGAGTTTTGGGAAAAACTCTAAAGGAAAAGAAAACAATGATAAGGGAAAAGACACACAATGATAAGGAAAAAACAAGAATATGTGAAATGTAAAATTATAACATAAGATAATTATAGTACAACAAGAAGAAGAAACATGATATAAGATAAGAAATAATTTGACATAGTTTCAAATGATATAATCAAGATATAAATAAAATTGGATCACATGTCCAATCAAAATATAAATGAGGAAGCACCATGCATGTGCTCATAAATACTAGTAAATCTATCCACACACATTATCCTATACATTAGATAAGTCTCTATGAACCTGAATGCATACTACTACTAAGGTCTCATCAATCTTTAGTGAATAATGGGCAAATACTTCTCTTTTGATCTCCTCAAATAAAAAAGTAGGAATGCTTGAAGGATCATTCTAGGGAAGAAAGTTGGAAAAGGTTGGTTAGGATAATGTATGGAAAAAGGGTCTATGGAAGAAGAAGGAATCTTAGATGGAGAAGGTTACAAAGGTGAAGGAGGGTCCACAGGTGAAGGGATCATAGGTGGAGGCAAAGAAGGTGGTAAAGGGACCATAGGAAGTGATAAGACCACTGGAGGTGGAGCCATGGGAGAAGAAGGATGAACCTTCTTATAGGAACGACCTATGAGAGGAATAGTAGAAGGTCCAGGGATGGCTATAAGATGATCTCTAAGATGTTTTTGGAGAATTCAGTAATGATTAGTGTGATGCATGCCACATAGGTTCTATAGACAATATACCTCACCATACTTAAGGAAATATTTGGGAAGTACCTTTAGGGGAGGTATGACTTTATCTGATGATGGGGAAAAAGAATGTAAGGTATCCAGGTATTATCACAACTTATGACAATGGGTATAAGAGTGATTATCTATCCTATAGAAGTAACATATACACTTGTGAGTGGTTTTAGGAGCACTCACAAAATGAGGTGAAATATGAAGTGAAACAATTAAAGAGGAATCATTAACCTATTTGGTGGGCAAAGGAGCCATCTTAGGTAGTAGAAGTAATCCATCATTAATGGAGGGTGATGATGGGGAAGGAGTGGAACTAGGCTCAATAGGAGGAACACTAGGAGAAGATGTAGGAAGAGGCTTACCAATAGTAGGAGAGGAAATAGGCTCAACTAGAGTGGAAAAAAGAATGGGCTTAACTATAATTGGCCCTATTGAAGGAGGAGTAGGATGTGTAGAAGGTCTAAGGATGAATACCCTAGGTGTGGAAAAGTGATAAGGTCTGGTCATAACATGATACAAGAGAATGGTCCTAAGTGGTTCCTAAAAAATTGAAGGTATTTTCATCATCTCTACCCTATGATAAAGAGGAAAAATACAAGAATCAGGACTATAAATGAAAGAGAATGATGAGATGCGCGAAAAGACTCAAGTAAAGAAGAGTGGTAATAAACAATCTTAGCATCACGAGCCTAGACAAGGCCACCTAAAAGAGAAGCATCTAAAGAATAACCATCATCATAATCTAGAGTATGAAGATTGATGACACAGGTTGGGATGACCTTGTCATCAGAGGAAGATTGGTGAATAGAGTACCTAGTGTTGGTTAAGACTACAAGAATGTCATCATAAGGAGGCTTATAAGAATGAGGTTATAAGGAATCAAGAAGCTACATGATGAGATGAGGTGAGAGATCATAAGTTTTGATCTTTAAGTTAATCTCGTTGGGCTCATCATCATCATAGTCTAAAAGGTTGGGAAAAATGTTACCAATGAGCTCAGGCTACCCATTATAACCTCTGATTGAGTTGATAGGAAAGTTGAAATGGTGTGACTTATGGAATGGAACACTAGGAAAAGGTTCAAGAGTAAGAATCTTGAAGACACCATGAATTTGGAATTTTTCAAAGTTTCAAGGGTTAATGTCTCTTTGAATCTTGTAAATGGCTCCATTGTGAGGAAATTTAATGCATTGGCAAGCAAAAGATGTGATAGCTTGCATACGATGAGTCCACGGCCTACCAAGAAAGATGTTATCCAAAAGGGGAAAGTTGAAGATCATCACATTAACATGAATGGTGATAGGTGGGATGGTAATGGGAAGTCACACATACCCTAAAGGAGGAATTTGCCTTCTATCATATCCTTGGCATGTGCTGTATGTAGACTTAAGATTATATTTAGAATACCTAATAGTCCTAATAAAATCAAGGGAAGTGACACAGGTGCCAAAAATTTCATCGATCAAGGCTCACTTAACTTGGATATCACCTATTTAGATGTTAATAAATAATGGAGGATCATCTGTGTGAAGCAAAATTTTGTCCAAAATCATAGATGTGAGAGGAAATCGTAAAGAAAGGAAAGTGTCAATGGTCTCATCAATGTTAATAGACATCTCCTCAAATTGTTGTAAAATACTATCCCTAGATCTAGGTAAAGTAGCCTCTCATTTTAATAAAAGAGGGAAAGGGATATTTATCTCAAATAGGAGTTGCATGAGGCAGTTTCTATGATGTGTAGATGTCCTCATGAGTTCAAGGAAAGGCATTTGAGATGGAAGATTAGTAATTTTTGCAATGGGATCCCATTCATCATAACCCATAAGGAGATTGTTAGATATAGGTGCGTAATGATTAATAAAGTCTTCAAAGAGTGGATTCAAAGAGCATTGGAATTTATGATGATAATAATGAGAAGGTTGAGAAGAAGGTTGTAAATCATTTGGTGATGAAGAAGTAGTTGGTTTAGATTGGTCTTGAAGTTTAGAAGAAGTGTTAGTAGAAATTGGATTATCATTAGTATTAGAAGATGGTGGGAGAGAAGTAGAAATAGTATGAGATGTGTCATCCAAGGGAGAATCATAAATTGGATCATAAAAATAAATAAGATCTTCTTACCCCAACTCATTTAAATGAGTTGGAGAAGAATCTTGATAACACAATATGTCTTATGGGAAGGAGTGTAGATAGGTTGAAAATTAATGAAAGCCACCACTCTTCACATATTAGTCATGCTAACCACACTCTCTTTATAATTTGATTCAACAAGACTCTTAATGTTATTGGTGGAAGAAGTGGGATTGTCTTAATTTTCTTTGATTGGTTGATGATTAGTCAAGGGGTATTTATAGATAGCTAAATGAGCATTTTATTGATTTAAGGATTGAGTTTTATCATGTGATATATAGTATTTAAAATCAATCTCATAGGCTTATTGATGCTTATAGATAATATAATGATGATAAAAATTTGGGCCAAGAAGAAAGTCCATGGATAAATTGCAGAGCTATCTACAAGTCTCATGAGAGTGACCCCAGCTAGTATGAAACCAATAAAACTTATGAGGATTATATCATGATTTCATAGGTCAAGTAGGGTCAAGATCTTGAGGAAAAGGCCTAGGTAGATGTTTAAGCAATTTGATCGAAGATAAAGGTTTATGGACATTAATGTTGTTTGTTGAGAAATAAGGATTAATGTATTGTTGAGAAGGAGTTGGTTCTGAAGAAGGGGTAGGAACAATAGCTTGAACATTGTGAATGGTGTCAAATGAATTGGTAATACTTGTAGACACCTAAATTTAGATAACAATGGCTTCATATCTGACTTTAGATCAATTATTGTCAAATCATTAAATACCTAGCCTAAATTTTTTTATTAGTCTCAAATTTGGCTTCATAACCTTGCATTAAAATAATTTGGCCTATTAAATAAATTAAAAAAGGTAAATACACACATTGAATTAATCAAAATCAAATAAGTGACCAAATGCATAAAAAAAATTAATTAACGTACACACCCTAATCCAAATCAATTAGCAAGTTAAATCAATTTAAAATCTTACTTGAGTTCACCCATGAGCTAATAAACTAATTACTAAAAAAGAAATTCAAGAGCATCTTACCTTTGTGAGTTGTCACTTTTATAAAATATATAAAAGAATATCTTAGGAATGTGCCAAACTCAACCAAAGTTAATAAACTCAACCATGGTTGTGAGTTGTTACTTTTGGAAAATATCTAAAAAAATATATTTTAGGAATATGCCAAACTCAACCAAGATTAATAAACTCAACCATGGTCAGATTTAACCCATTCCAAGGGATTTGAATGCCTATAAAATCAAGCCTAGAGATTTTTATTTGAAATCTCAATAAAAAATAGAGTTATAATGTAGGAATAGATTCATGAAACTAAAAGCCTAGTGTTATCATGTTGAAATTGAGCCAAGCCATCAATCAAGCCAAGCATTCAACAATGGTGCATAGAGGAGATGATGTTAGCCATATGTAATTGATGAAGAATATTTATGTATAATCTGAGCAAGCCAAACAAATAAATTATTTTAAGCTTTTAGGGAAGGTAAATACTGTTGTTCTTTGCATTTTAGTTGAGATTTCAATTGTTGTTTGTTCATTAAACTCCTCCTAAGATCTAGGCTTAGAGATGTTAGTATGTTAGTGTGTTGATTTCATGATTTTATGGACTAGAACTTGATATAACCTCCTATATTTGTCAAATTACTTGATCAGAAAAGTTATATCCGGTGGGACTATCTACACGATTGCGCAAGCCACGATTGCGCAAGCCACAAAGTTATATAGTTTTAATTCTTTTTTTTGTTGTTTTTACTTTGCTAGAGTAAAAATAGCCCATAAAGAATTAATAAACTTTTATTTACTTAATATTTTTTTATAAAGTTTTATAGGAGTATATATAAATATGTTATTGATATTCTCTTAAAATTTAAAAAAAAATCTCTTTATATTTTAGAAGTTATAACTCTTTTGGTGACTGCCACTTTCTATTTTTTAATTTTATGGTAAAAATGGTTAGTAAAGAGATAATATATTTTTTTATTCATTGATTTGACCTTAATTTTTTTTAGTGGTGATTCCTATACCTATAAATAATCTAATTTTTTTTTGTGATAGATGGATATATATTTTAAAAGTTATGGCTAAATTACTGACTACAATTTTTTATGATTTTTGTGTTCAGTTTTCTTATTTTTTACCTTTTAACTTGTTTGCATGTTTCATAGGTTTATTTTATTTTTTATAAGGTTTTTATTGATATTTTTATAACCTTTGCCTAACCTAACATGTTTGATTTTTTGGAGTTTTGCCTTCGGTTCGACAAATTTAAGCCTTCAAAGTTGCTTGTCTCATTTGATAAATAAGCTTCAAGACGAAATGAAGTTTTGACCATTTCTTTGTAGGAACCTATTTAGAGAAAACCATTTCAATCTGAATTAATATTTTCAAACTTCATTTGGATGTATAAAATTAAATATAAATCCTTTATTTTGGTGTTTAAAGAAAAATTTTAGGATGTTTTATTGGTTAAGTTTTTGTGGTTTCTTTCAAAGTTCACAACTTAAAGCCAAGGGGATAAAAGAACACCACCACACATTTCATTTAGTACTATAAAATTGAATACATTTCAAAGTTTTTTTCAATATTTTTTCATTATTTATTTATTTTAAATTTTTTTAAGTAAATAGGGAGTTGTGTCTGTATGCTCTCTCGCCTGTCTCCTTTAAGTAACTTTTGGGATCAAAAGTGCCAACTTCTTTTTGGGTCATTTGTAATTATTTCTATTTGCGTATTCTAAATCCAAGGGGATAGTAACAAATCTAATAAAACACTTTAAATTTGGTGAAATTAAATTAACCTCACTTAAATTATTTGCAAACTTACTTGTTGATTGTGTGTTTTATAAAAAAGAGACGTGCATGTATGCTCTTCCATCCATCCCCTTTAGGGAACTTTTGGGATCTAAAGAACCATCTAATTGCACCTTGAGCCTACTCCAAGGTATAGAAAAAATGTCATTTAAATCCCTCCCAAAAAATATTTAATAGTATTGGGTGATCTTGAGGCGACCATAAAGTTTTTCTATTGTGTCATTTATTTCATACATCTTGGCTTATGAGGGAGACTTCATTACCTCCCATGAGTTCTATAGAGAAGCTTTAACCCAGGGTTTTATCTCCCAACATTAACTTAATCAATCCCACTAGGATCAGAGGTTTGAGTGGTTAAACCACCTTCTAGTGTTGGAGTTACACACAAGATTTATCTACACTTTAGACATCGCACTACACTGAGTAAGCGATGGATATAGTGGTTGCAAAACAGATAAGATATTTTTGTAACAAGCCAAGTGCCACAAACACCAAATTAAAGTGTGTTTATTTTATATCATTTGATGTTAAAGTAATTGTGAAATTGATCCATCTAGAATATTCATAAAATAATTATTTTAGTCAACTCCACATTTCCATACCCTTGTTAAGATTTAGATGATTATACTTAGTGTATTTTGGTCATTTTGCTTGGTATGTTTTGAGACTAAAAATTATATTTGTTTGTTTATAACCATGCCAAAATCCATTTTATTTATACATCATTCCTTGATCTAAGAGGTGTTATGCTGACTATTTTACACCATACTTGTGCCTTGTAATTTTTTCTAAACATGTTTGTGTGTGTTAATTATTTGAGATGGTTAATGTTATGCTGTCCACATCATTATCATATTTGAGCCTCTGAGTCTTTGAAACATAACATTGATCACATCATTAGGGCATGCTAATTTTGTTATATTATTTATTTTGTTTCAAGACTTGTTTTAACTTGTATCAAAAACCATTATTTCAAACCAACTAAACCATGCCACGTATGCCATTTAGAACTTGTTCATACGCCATCATGCTGTCCAATCTTATCTAACTTGTTTAGTCTAATAATAGTTTTCAACCATTGAGTTTTTAATTAACCTTTAAAAGTTTGAATTCAAACATTGATTGATTTATGTTTAGGCCTTGCTTTACTAGGGATGATACACATATCTTTCTCTTTTGGGTTACATAACTTAGGTTAATCGATTGCCCATTTTTGAAAACTATTGCTTGTTTGTTCATTTAACCTATCATCATCATTGTTTGTGCTTTTATTTGGGAAAACACAATATTTTCTCTAGTTGTCTTTTGCCTTATGGCTTATATCAACTGATCATGTTTATGTTTGATTACGTGTGTCAGGTCTATGCCAAAGTTTTTCTAACCTTGTTAGATTAAATCAAATCACATCAACCTTTGTTTCAAAGTTTAGCTTATGATGCTATTTGGCCGAAAGTCCTAGCAGATCATGTTTGTTTGAGCCTAGCTTTTGACTCTATTTTTGGATGAAAGCCCTATCAACTCAACTTTTGTCTTTCTTACTTTAGACCTTTTTTGGAACACTTTGTCCTAGACCTTGACATGCTAGTTTTATTTAGATGCTTAGCATTTTATGTGTATGATAATTTAAATTAGACATTTGACTGTTTTATGCCAAGTTTTAGTAAAAACCATTTTGGAGATACGGCTCCATTTTTAGACCATGTTAGAGATACAGCTCCACCCTTTTGACCAAGTTAGACTAAGTTTGAGTAATTTTTCCTTTGGACATAACTTTTTAGAGTTTATATAATTCTAAGCCTTTTTGTTTTTGGAGATTTCTTCATTGATGTGGATATGTCTAGCTACACTTATGGTGGAGTCACGTACAATCTAAATTATGATAGAATGGCCACACAAAATGGATTTGATTTTTATGGATTTATTCAAGACCCCTTTGATGATAACATGGTCCATGAGATGGAATTTTATCCACCGTAAAAAATCAAATCAAGGACCAAAGTCAAGACCTAAAATGGAATGATATGGTTGGTGAGGAGGAATTGGGTACATACATCTACAATGATAATATTATTTGGGAGATGGATCCATACCCTCCTTGAAATAATCAATATAGGAAAAAAATTCAAGGACCAACTTATAATCTAACTCAAGACCCTGATTGGGATGATATGGTTTATGAGGGGGATTTGGATGCTTTGGCATTTGCGAGTAATCAAGCTTCACGATGCCCTACCATTTCTATTCCAAGACCTCATCCTTTGGCTTGTGAGAGCAATCAAGCTCCACAATGCCCACCCATTTTCCAACTGTCAGTTATTCCTCATCTAGTGACTATCATTCCCCACTTTATAAAACCCTAATCAATTAAACCCAAATATCAACCAATCTAATTATGATCCCAAATAATCATTCAGCCTAAACCTCATCCAATCATTTAGCCTCAGCCCATCATCTAACCAAAACCCCAACCAATCCAACCAAAACCTCAACCAGTCCAATTGATACCTACTCAACTGAGCACATCATTTAAGGACCAAGCTATGATCAAAACTAGTATATAAATCATTAGAAACCAAGGCCAAGAGAACCAACTGATCCAAGATATTTTTGTTGAACCAACTATTTGTGATAAGTCAACCTATGATGAATCACCTATTGATCCTATACCTATTATCGAAGAGTCTCACTTTGATGAGCCAATATTTTTTGAGTCACTTATTAATGATTATAACCACCTTTGGGTAAATCATTACCTTGACCATATGCTTATTTTTCAGGAGCCTCACTCTAACAAGCTAGTCTTTAAGGATTTATTTCTTAACATTTTTACTACTGTTGTGGAGTCTCACTTTGACAAACTAGTCTCTATGGAGCCCATTATGCCATGACAGGTCGTTACTTATCCAATACCAAACATTCAACAAAGCATAATTATAACAAAGTACCCATTAGATGAAGAATAAAAAATAGATTTAGGTTCTACTCTTGAATCGACATTAGATTTAGCATCAAAAGTAGAATCAACATCAATATCGACCTTGAATTTAGACTCCCTTGAGTCTAAATTAGATTCATATACATAATATATTCATGATTATTAAAAAATTGATTCTGCATGCCTAAAAAAATAATATAAATACATTTGTGATCCTTTCATGTTTTTTGAGGATGATTACTTCAGCATTGGCACAAGTTATCCTAGTATCTTCTATGAGGATTGTGTAGCCTCTTCCCATTCCATTACCATTCCACATGCCATTACCACTAACTATCATATCCATCTCATTGACATTCCATTTCCCACAAGTGTCGATCGGGACCAACATTCATACCTTGTTAAACTGCATCCATGGTGATATATCATATGAAGAAAAGCAAAGAGGCCAAGATCACAATCATATAGTAGAAGAACACTCTCTTAGTGAAACATTTTCAAAGGTGTTAGGGGGTAATCAAATTTAGAACTCAGCATCTTCTAATGAAACCTTTTTAAAGGTGCTAAGGGACAATCAAATTCAAAAGTCCATGTTACTTAGTGAAACCTTTTCGGAGGTGCTATGGGACAATCATAATAAATTTAGTGGTAGAAACCTCTTCAAGGTGCCAGTAGCTGAGCACAATTTTTTTTACTACTTAATAAAGATATTATCAAATATCAAATCAAAATAGCTTCCACTCTATAGCCTAATTAGATGGTAGCTACTCTTAGGCCCAAATACTAGAAGAATCTGGTGGTCTTATTGAGAGAAGTCTTAGACCCCACCACATCTAAAGTTATTTTGAATTTAGAATCAACAAAATTATGTGTGCCTAAACATCTTGATCTTCATTTATTTCCCATTCATCATTTATTAAATTATCATCCACCATTCCTCCAATCAAACATATCAACCAATATTTATCCATATTTACCATTTATGGTCACACTTTCCTTTGTAGAGGCTACGAGGATATCTTGTCTTGACATTTGAAAGAATCAAAATAAATGACCAATGAAGATCACAACAACATCATTTACATTCAAATCTGTAACAATTTCTTAATAGATCAACTATTTAGACAAGGTATGGGCTAAAAATCAACATGATTGAGTATTTTGGTTATATCATTTATTGATTAAGACATGCATCTCCACATTAGCAGGAACAACATAATAATTTACCATACCTAGGCCAAAAGTATCAAAAACCAACAAACATCCTTAGCTAACCACAAACATGTATCATACCATTTCATTTAACATTCTTTTTTTCATTGTCACATACCTAGCCAATCACCTTATCACTTCGGGGCAACCCTCCTATCATTTTATCCAATATATCAAATCATCATTATACCATTATTAAACCTTTTGTTCTACCATACTCTCATTTTGACATTCTAACCAGACCGTTCAACCATTCCATTCCTACTTTACCAAACATGTTTTGAATCCTATCAACCTAGCCCATTTGACCTTGGTTCATCCATTGGTTTCATGTTTTTAGCATACAAAATCAGACCAATTTTAGTAGTTATTTAAAGCATTTCAGATAGAGGTAGTATTTTAGAGCAATATTATAGAAGTATTGGTAGTTACATCCTTTGTTTCTTATCTCCTTCTTATCAAGTTTGTTTATGTGAGCCTAATTATATCTCCTGTTGGGGCAAATTAGTATTCATCGGTATTGATACTAATTATATCACCTACTAGAGTAAATTGGTATCATTGATATATCAATTATATCTTAGTTATAACCATCTATGGGAAAACTAGGGGAAACATTTGTTTATTGTGTCTTGACATATCACCTAACCATTCCTATGCCATACTATGCCATCATACCAATTGTGCCTATTTTGTTTGAATTGGCTACTACACTAGTCACATTACTTTGCTGTGAGGTGAACTACTATAAACTAAAACCATTTTGGAACTATGTGGATTGTATTTGATTCATGTTAAGGTCAACTTTAGCTATGCTGTCATCATTTTATGAGCATCATTTCAAGTTATAATGCTCTCATCATTTTGCAAGCATCATTTAAAGTTATAATGATCTCACTATTTTGAGAGCAAATTCAACCACATTTTCACTATTTTATGAGAATCATTTCAAGTTATAATGTTCTCACCATTTTATGAGCATCATTTCAAGTTATAATGCTGTCATTATTTTGTGAGCATCATTTCAAGTTATAATGCTCTCACCATTTTGTGAGCAACTTCAACCATGCTCTCGACATTTTATGATCATCACTTCAAGTTATAACACTCTCACCATTTTATGAGCTTGGACCTTTTTAGTGTCTCATCATGATTAATTAAGTTAAGATGATTTGAAAATTCTAAAAAAAAACATTTGAAAATCATTTAGAAAAACCAAAAACATTGATCACTTCTTTGCCTTAAGGATTATGGGATCCCTCACTAAGTCATAAATATACCACTTGTTCCTTAGTTTCTCCATCCTTTTTGACCTTTTATCTTACACTATCCCCATTTTGTGAATTCATCTTTATTCTTCTATCACATCCATCATGTCTTCTATTAATCATTATTTTCTTCTTATTTCCTAAGAGATGTACATTTGGCTTAAAGTTTTTGTTGGATTTTCATATCTATAGAACTATGTAAGTAGTGTCCACTTGTGTAGTGCATATGAAGACAAATCATCCACCCCATTCCTTTTCTTCTATTCCCCCATATTTTTTATTTGTTTAGTTGTCACTTAGTTTCTAGGGGCAATGTTTGTCATGTTGTTTATACTAACATAGGGACTAACACTTGTTTGTTTCTTTATTTATCTATTTTATTTGTTTATTTGTTTGTTTATGTGCCTGTTTGTTTTATTTTAGCACTATGGTTATGATTAAATTTATGTGTGTTCATTAAGTGATTCCTTGCACATTATTCTTGAATCTATCCATATTTAAACATCTACATTGTCATCATAATTTTTATCATCGATGCAATTATTTTCCATTGATTATCGAATATTGGGAGTCAATCCTTATGCATATTTTGGCCAAGCCCCCATGGTGTTCTATCATGAGGCCTAACATCAAATTCTATAGCAAAAATCAGCTTTGAGAGGTCTAAAACATCAATGCAGCATCACCATCTCCTCGATACCAACATCAACAACAATCCTAATCCAATACCCAATCATATCCCAAATAGAGTAATTAAGTAATGAAATAATTTCAAATTTTATTAGTTTTGATGAGCATCTCCCTACTACTAGGTTATCCTAATTCATCTTTATCCTCTATATCAACTTATCAATCATCAACCATCAATCATGTTTTCATAATTACGGTATACTTCATCAACACTATACACTATCCCACATGCATTCTCAATGATTATATCACCTACTAGGGTAAATCATTATGTTATCACCAATTTTATTTTCTTGTTTATATGTCCTAATTGGGGTAGCTCCATCTTCTCAATGATTATATTGCCTGTTGGGGAAAATCATTATGTTATCATACCACATTACAATAATTAGGGTACAATGCTTATAACCACCTTTAGACAAACCATTGTACACCATCCCACTTGAATTTTTTAATTATTTTTCCCAACTTTGGGTAAATCATTGTGTTTTCACCTCATCATCTTCATTTGTTTGGTGTCCTCAATTTACTTTTTTTTGAGGGACCATTTATCAACCCACTTGACAACCATTCCCTCAAGGGGGCAACTACAGTTCAATCGTTACCATTATAGTCATAAGCCTAAAGAATTATTTTATTATTTAAAAAGATGTTACTATACTTATAGCTTGTAACATCTTCCCAAATAGGGGAAAACTATATACACCTAAATTTGGCCACCAATGGCTTCATATCTAACTTTAGACCAATTCTTGCCAAATCATTGAATACCTAGCCTAAGAATTTCTATTAGTCTCAAATTTAGCTTCATAACCTTGAATTAAATTAATTTAGCCTATTAAATAAATTAAACAAGGTAAGTACACACATGGAATTAATCAAAATGAAACAAATGACCAAATACTTAAAAATAATTAATTAACTTGCACACCCTAATCAAAATCAATTAACAAGTTAAATCAATTTCAAATATTAATTGAGTTTACCCAAGAGCTAATAAATCAATTAAATCAATTACTAAAAATGAAATTTAAGAGCATCTTACCTTTGTGAGTTGTCACTTTTTGAAAATATCTAAAAAAATATCCTAAGAATATGCCAAACTCAACCAAAGTTAATAAACTCAACCATGGTTGTGAGTTGTTACTTTTGGAAAAAGTCTAAAATAATATTCTAATAATATACCAAACTCAACCATGGTTAGATTTAACCCATTCCAAGGGATTTGAAAGCCTATAAAAGCAAGCCCAGAGCTCTTCATTTGGGAGCTCAATCAAAATTAGAGTTATAATGCATGAATAGATTCTTGAAGCTAAAAGCCTAGTGTTATAATGTTAAAATTGAGCCAAGCCATCAATCAAGCCAAGCATTCAATAATGGTGCATAGAGGAGAGGACGTTAGCCATATGTCATTGATGAAGACTTTTTATGTATAATCCAAGCAAGCCAAATGAAGAAATAATTTGGAGCTCTCAAGGAAGATAAAGATTGTTTTTCTTTGCATTTTAATTGGGGTTTAAATTATTATTTGTTCATTAAGATACCCCTAACATCTCTTAGTATGTTAGTGTGTTGATTTCATGGTTTTATCGACTAACACTTGATATAACCTCCTCTCTTTATCAAATTTCTTGATCACAATACCATCATTGGTAATATTGTGGTTTTTGTTCTTAACTAATAGGCAAGGGCCTATGGAAGGTTGGGGTGGCTCAAATTGATGCATGAGGAAATCTTGTCTTTTAGCTTGATCGATAGCTTTCTCCAAGGTATGCAGAGAAAGGGTATGGAATCAATATTATAATTTAGTAAATAAGGCATTTGTAAAGAGATGAAAGAGATTGTCATCCTCCATGTTATGTTCACATTTATTTCACAAATTCTTCCATTGCTTAACAAAGGCTTGGGTATTTTCATTTTCATTTTGTTTTCAATTGATGAAATAAACCAAATTATTCTCTGAAGATCACTAGTTTGAAATTATTGAACTAAAGCATTTACTAAGTCTTCGAAACTAGTGATAGAGTGTGTTCTAAGTTGATTGTACTAATCTAAGGCATAACCTGTGAGGGTTTTGGCTAAGAGTTTGCTAGCAAAAAAGGTATTTAATTTGACCCAATCCTTGTAAATATTTACAAATGTTTTGAGGTGAAGAGTAGGATTAGATGATCCATTAAAGGAAATTATTGGTGTATTACCTCTAATGTCAATGTTAGCAATTTGGGTGGTAAGAGGTTCATTTTGTAAATGCTTGATGATTTTTTTAACTAATGGAGGTTGAGG
This sequence comes from Torreya grandis, assembly GCA_037957365.1. Taxonomy (NCBI): domain Eukaryota; kingdom Viridiplantae; phylum Streptophyta; class Pinopsida; order Cupressales; family Taxaceae; genus Torreya; species Torreya grandis. The sequence continues at coordinate 3,135,084 of JARHVA010000633.1, read as the reverse complement.
AATGAGATTTACTTGAAAATATCAAAGAGGTGGAGGAGGAACACTTTCTTTATGTGTGCCCTAAGCCATTAGTTGAGGATTGGATTGAAGATTAAGGAGGTGGTTTTTCATTCTCATCATTTTATTCATATTATGAGCTTGGAATGTGTTTATTTGATTAAGAGTTTGTAACAATCACTGATGAGTTTGATTAGTGTTATTAAAATAAGTAGTATTGGTGTTTGTGTTGGTGTTGGTGGCTTGGGTACCACTATTAGTGTTTATATGAGCTCGAGAAGAGCTATGAGAATTGGAAGCACTAGTGGCAAAATTTTCTTGTGAAGCAAAAGATGGAATAGTAAATGGTTGAGAAAAAGAAACACTAGTAAATGGATTAAAGATTAAGGATACTGGATCTTATGAGAGGCCCATTAGATGTAGAACTTACCATGTTAGTATAGATACTAAGCATGGAGGTAGAAGAAGTTAAAGAAGAAGATGCCATAGCATAATAAGGAGTCAAGATTGAAGGAAGAGGTTGAGAAGCAAAGAGATTGGTACCCCAAAATCTAATTGAGAAAGTGGGAGTAGGAGAAAGAGGTTCTTCAACTTGAAGGCTAATCATGAGGTTATAAATGGTAGAAGGATTCTTCCCTATATGTTGAGGGAATTTCATGATAAAAAGAGCATTTTAAGAGTATACTCTAACTCAAACTAATATTTTAAGAGAGTAGGAGGGTTTTGATGCAAATAGTTATAAGGAGGAGTCCCATAGTTCATCATGCAGGTTGAAACATGAACATTACTAACATTTACAAAAGGAGCCCTACTTTGTCTATGGGAGACCCTATTAGGATTAGGAAATTCCATCATGTCTATTGATTGAGCTTCAATGTTATCACCAAATAGAAAGTCCATAATGAAAGGAAAAGAAGCAAAATGAGAAAGCAAAGAATCAGAAAGTGACTGACAATAGTACTAGGTTGACCTAGTTGACCTAGTGCAAAACATGGACAATAAAATTGTACAAGTTCCACAATATCAACCCAATTCAATGAACAATGATTGGTAGAAAGAGGTGAAGATGCTGTAAATAGTACTAGGTTGACCAAGTTGACCTAATATAGTGTACAGGGGCTGAAAAAGATACTAGGTCAATAGGGTTGACCTAACACAATAGATAGGGAGGAAAAGAAAGCTAATAACAAGCTATGAACTAAAGTAAGATAATTGAAAGTAATGTAAAAAATATATAAGTACTAAAAGGGAAACACATTCAATTGAATTGATGCTGGCCAATCCAATTAATGCACATAAAGTAAAATATTAAAATAATGTTGGATAATGCAAGCTTTTACACACACAATTGATCAAAGAGCAATCAAACAACTTGAAAGTAAAGATAACTACTTGATCAAACTAGAATGTTGATTAGATTATTAATAATGATTTTAAATGTAAAGGGAAATTAGCTATAAGTAAGGTACTAGATAATAATCTATGGATGGTTTTAGGTAAGTTTAGGATGAAAAGGACTATAGTGGTAATGATACAAGCTTGGTATTGGGACCTACCCCCTCACTTCACATATCATAATAATAAAGGTGTTATGTGTTTAGCCAAAATATACCATTAACCTTACTTTATACATGACTAGAGCATCAAGTCGGCTTCCCCTTTGGTGATAAAGTCCAAGTAGGTTGGCTTGGGTAGTTAAATGTTTAAATTCTTGTTGATGTTTATGTGGTTTCATTATGTGTTCAAAAGAATATAAATAATGCAACTAAATGATTAATTGAAAACCACCCAATTAGACTATGTGAACTATTCTAAGCATGCAAGCAACTAAAAAGAAAGATGTGATTAAGATATATGGTTTATTTCAAATTTGAAATAAGGTATAGTTGAGAAACTACATAGACAATCATAAAAAATAGGGTCGATAGGGTTGAACCAGTACTGTAGAAGCAAAGTCTGAAAATGAACTAGGTTGGTCAGGTCAATGTAGTTATTTCAGAACACATTGAACACAAAACTAGGTCCATAAGGTCAACCTAGTTGACTGTGTAGGGGTAGTTTTAAAGATTATAAACTATGAAAATAAAGTATAAAAATAAAAAGATACATATAAGTGAAAACTCACTTGAGTGGTTTAGAGATAAATATAAAATATTACTGATCTAAAACCTTGAAGAAAATTATCAAAAACTTGCAAACTAGGTCAAACTGGTTGACCAAGCAATACAAAAACCTACTAAAAAAGTGTTGAAAATGAACTAGGTCAACTTGGTTGACCTATTTTACTAAAAAAAAGTATAAAAAATGGAAAAAAAATATATTGGGTCGAGTTGGTCGATCCAGTTATCTAAACATAATTTTACAAGTTCTGAAACCTGTACTGGGTTGAGCTAGTTGAGCTAGTTACCTGTTCCTATAATCCTGTGCACAAAGGTGAATAAAATGGGTCAATAGGGTTGATCCAACATAGTAAAGATATGATAAAAATAATGATGAAAAAAATTAAATAAGTGAAAGAAGTCTTGCAAGGGTTTGATTCATGTTAGGTTCACTAGAATGTATGCAATCAAAAATGCATCATGTCCATAAATTAATCTTGGATCAGATGGGATAGAGCATAACTACAATTCTAATTGGGGCATATAATTTTAAAGTAGGATCATGATCAATTTGAGGATTAACTAGACCTAATTAGGGGATCACTTGTCACAACACACTGTGCGAGATAGGGTTCTAAAGTTTATAATATAACACAATTACATAATAACCCTAAAGGAGTCCTATGATTTAATATTTCACTAATCTAATAACAAGAAAAGTAAATATAATCTAGTGCACACCAAACCTTGTGGCATAAAATGGGTGTTAAAAAAAACCAAATAAACAATTAAACTAAACATGTATAGAAGACATATACTCATGTGAATGTATACATAATTTTAATACATAGAAGGGAAGAATACTTATGATCTATCTATCTACTCTTACAAAGGAGGAATAAATTTAGGAATTCTTACCTTTGAAGATGAACCCATTGAGCCACAATTTCCCCCTTGGCCAAATTTCTTTGCAAGAGATTGTCATGGTATGTAAGGATAACTAAGATAAATCATCTCTAAGCTACACAATCTATCCAAGCATCCAAAATAGTTATTCACAAGATGAGATTGGAGCTCCAAAGAAAGGTATTGAACCCTAAAGCTTTATTCCCCAAGTATAATGGTCAATAGGTAGATGTTCATTTGTAATTCTTTGCTTTATTCTTCACTCTTCTCAAAATGGTGGTAAATGACCTTGTATATATAGTGGTAACTTACCCTAAAAATATTCAATAATGTCAGTTGTGCTAGGTCGACCCAATCGACCTAGCACATTTTCAGGGCTATGTCTCTAGGCATGTGCTAGGTTAGCCAAGAAGTCAATAAACCAAAAGAGAGAAAAAGTTTTGAAACTGTACTAGGTCAACCTAGTTGACCTAGTACAACCAATAAGTCAAAAGGGTACTAAGGTAATAAAATGAAGGATAAAACATAGAAAATGATGGGAATAGATAGGAATAAGAAGAATAAGCTTGGGTTCAATGGTTTCAGGAGGCTAGAATGTGTATGACAAGAGGTAAAAGGAATGACAATCTTATGAAGCACCGATGGTCTACCCACCCCTTTCCTGGTGAACCCCTTAAGGCATGCACTTAGAGAGATTGAGACTTGATAGGTTCTTATAAGATATAAAGTATCAATAATTAATAAAAGTAAAAAATATTATGTGTATACACCATGTATGTATATATCCCCATACCTAGGCAAGCACATCCTCTTCATCCTCACTATCTATGGAGATGAACATGAAGAGCATCTTGAGAAACTTATCTAATGAGATAATAAACCTCAAAAGGCAGTAGGCCATGCCCTTGAAACCTCTTTTCCAAAATTACCAAGAAAGGAGAGCACCATATTAGTAGAACCAATACCAAAAAAGGTAGATGTTAAATCATCAAGTACCCAATCACCAAATATGACCCACAAATCAAACTATTATGGTACCTAAACTATTACAAATAGTCTCACCAAGTACAAATAGAGAGTTGGTTACTAGCCAAAACAACCTGGTGGATGACTCAAATTCATGGTGCTTTCCATGCAATGATGCACATATACCTTGAAATTATTTGAGAGGTAATATATAACAGAAGGTTGTTGAGCAAGAAGGTAAGGGAACACACCTGATTTAACCCCCTATGAATACCAATCCCTGTGTGTAGATAATGCTATCTTAATGGTGCAGATGTAGGGAATATCCTTGGAGAAAGATGAGTAGATGGCCTTAGATCATGTACTTTTCTCTTGGGTAAAGGGTGAGGATTTAGTCTATGTAAGAGAGATCTCAATGTTGAAAGCCTTGTGAGTCCAATCAGACTACTTCATTAGATCCAATAAGGGATTGATCAAGACCCAAGAATCCTTCACAAGGCCTAAGGTGAATTTTTAAAAGGGCCCAATATCCCAAATACCATCTTTGACTTACCAAAAATGGAGTGAAATAACACAAAACAAGTTAGGAAACCTTGAGGTTTGACCAAAAGGTTTTAACAACATAGTAGAATAGCTAAAGAAGGCTCCCACTAATGTTTCCCTTTGGGATGTCTTATCTATTCTTGAGTAGAAATCCTTGTTGAATGAAATCTTGAAAGACCAAGAGAAACCTATGCAAGCTATCCTAGCTATAGAGCTGACATGAGATAGAGGAAATGAATCCAATAATAGTGCATAATCTCATGTGCCATTCATGTTTGTCAACTCTTAGGTAGGGGTAAGTAAGATAAACCTTACCCTATTCTATTTGAATCTCGATATGGGAAAGAAGCTGATGCATAATTCTATGATCGATTCTAGTGCTAGCACCATGGTAATGCCCAAGCAGATTATGGATACACTATAACTATGATGTGAAACCTCAAACAAAGGGGTGATGCAATTATATTAAATAAGGTTTAGACCATTAGTATCATCAAAACTCTTCCCCTGACCCTATAATCTTGCCTCAGCATAATAGTTCCCTAAGAGGTTGTGGTGATTGACATCTTACTAGTCTTCAGACTATGTATATCAAGAGATTTAACCACCAAAATAGGTAAATACTTGTCTTTGGATTGGTCCCATTTTATCCTAAAGACCAAATATGGCTTGAATTTAAAGGTGCTATCTGAACCTCTTCATCTTGAATACATAGCTAATGAGGATATGGTAAATTTTGAAAAAACACACACTTATTTATCTAAGAAAGAGATGCATTACGTAGAAATACTTGAAGAGTAAGGAGTGGCCAATAACATGATCCCAAAGGAAGAGGTCCTCATTAATAAGTTCATTGAGAATGATCCTTTCATAAATTATGACACCACCAGTCTCATAACCTATGTAATCCATGACGTAGATCAAGCCATCCCAAAGGTCATGAAGAAGGAGGATAAAAACAAAGAACTTGAAGGTGAGTCCAATTTTTAGACCCTACATTTTGATGGTAAAAAATGCAAAACTAGCTTTGGGGTAGGCATCTGGTTAGTGTCTCCATCTAGAAAAGAGACCCTATGAGCCTTTTGATTCTAATTTACCTGCATAAATAATGAAGCTATATATGAAGTGTTAGTCTATGGCCTTAGTCTCATTGATCACATGGGCATGAAGCATCTAAAATTGTTTAGATATTTTGAATTAGTGGTGAGGTAAGTGAGAGGGGTCATGGATTATGAATAATGTCCATATGAGATCCTACCACCATCAAATATGGGACTTAGTTGAGGTTTTCAAATATTTCAACATTTAGATTGGCCCTAGGACCATGAATGCCCAAGCAAATAGAATGGTATGATCGGCTCCTAATTTGATCTAGTGACATATTTATTCACCAATGAGTAGGTAGTGTAGGTGATCATTAGACCTACCATTCTTGACAATGACTAGAATTAGAAAGTGTTTGAAAGTGATACCCAAATCATTATGTTTCTCTGGTAGTCATGGAAATTTTTGAAGTAGTTTTAGCCAAAGATCAAAGAATCCTATGGGGATCAAATCATCTGACTAAAATATAATAAGATATCAAAGGTGCTGATCACCCTAAAAAACCTTTTTGATTCTAATGATGCGAGGAATGATAGATGAAAGTTTTCCATAGATAAAAGTGACTACTCTAAGATTAATGTTAGAGAAGGGAAGAAACTAAAGGTTGGGAAAGAGGTTTCCCAAGGGGAAAAGGAATGATTGGTGTCTCTCTATAATGGATATGAAGGGGTTATGGCCTAGACTTATTATGACCTAAAAAGGTATGATCATGAGGTAATTTAGCATACCATTGATCTAATCGAGGGATCCAAGCCTATTAGGTAAAATCAAAGGCTAGTTAACCCAAAAATAAAGTCCTTTATGGCCTAAAAACTATAGAAATTTATTGAGTCAAGGATTATACACCCAATCAAGCATTCAATTTGGGTGTCCAACCTAGTTCTAGTGAGGAAGAAGAATGGAAAAATATGGCTATATGTGGACTTATGGGATTTGAATAAAGCATCTCTAAAAGATCATTATCTCCTTCCTTCTATAGAATAGATCCTCCAAATAATAGTGGGTGTCAAATTTTTTCCCCTACTGGATAGATTCTTAGGGTATAGCCAAGTATGGGTTAATGAAGAGGACCAACACAAGACCACTTTACTATAAATTAAGGGACCTTCGTGTATGCAAAGATGCCTTTTGGCCTCTCTAACATGGGGGATACCATCCAAAGAAATATGGACATAGATTTTCAAGGATTAATAAAAAAATCATCCTCAATTACTTGGATGATTTCACTATATTCTCTAAGAATAAGGAAGACCATATCGACCATATGGAGAAGATTTTCAAAAAGTGCCAAGAATTCAGGGTGTCTCTCAATCCTAAGAAATGTGTTTTTAGAGTCCTACAAGGCAAGCTGCTTGGATACATGGTATCCAAAGAAGGAATCTCTATCAATCCTAATAGAGTAAAGGCCATCAAGGATTTATCATTTCTAATCAATAAGAAGGGGGTCCAATCTTTCTTAGAAAAGATTAATTTTGTTAGTAGATTCATATCCAACTTTGCAAGATTGGTAAGGTAAATAACCTTGATGCTGAAGAAGCACCAAGCCTTCAAATGGACCACAGAAGGGAGAACATCATTTAAAAAGATTAAGGAAGCAATATCTACCACCCCTATGCTAGTCAACCCTAACTTCTCCAAATATTTTATCATGTATGCTTATGGGAATGAATATAGCCTAGTGATTGTGCTAACCCAAAAGGTAGAAGAAGGGATGAGTGAGCACCTGATTGCTTTATAATTGAGGAACTTATGTGGGTATGAGACCAAGTAAAATTTTGTTGAAAAACAAGCCTTCACCATCATCAAAGGTATCAAGAATTTTAGACACCTAATGGTGGGGAGAAAGATAATGGTATACATGGTGCATTCTAGTGTCAGAAAATACATAATGGAAGGAGAGATCACCAAAAAAAGGGCCAATTGGATCACTAAGATCCTAGAGTATGATTTTGAAGTTAGGCCAACAAAAGTGATCTAAGGAAGAGGACTCTATGAGTATCTAACTCAATGTGAAGGTGCCCTATTAGAAGAACAAGATGCACCAAAAATAGTTTTAATGAATCAATATAAAGCTGATGAATCCTAGGTTGCTTATAAGACCAATGGTATGTAGACTAACTAATACTTAGATGGTATCCCTATGAAAAAAAAAAAATTCTATAGATTTTAAGGAGCTAGCTATAATCTAGATTAGGGAGTCCTTTTCAATAATAATTTTAATGGATAGGTACTTTGATGTGTGGACAAACACCAAGCCAACAAGATTCTACAGGATATACATTTCACCCCTCTAGGTTGTCATTTCTTCACAAAGATGACTATGACATCCTATGCATAGGATATTATTGGCCAACCATGTTCTTCAATTACCATTGGGTAGTAAAAAAATGCTAGTAATGTCAATTCTTCATAGGCAAGTAAAAGAATTTAGCCATACCTCTGAATTCAATTATAATCAATGAACCTTTCATAAAATGGGATTGGATTTCATTAAGATGATCAATTTTGTTTCTAGCAGAGGCCACAAATGGATACTTATAACCATCGATTACTTCACAAGGTGGATTGAGGCAACCTTGATGAAGGAGGAAATTGAAAACATGGTCCTCAACTTCTTGGAAGAGCTAGTAACAAGGTTTAATCTGCCCAAAATGATCATTTTGTATAATGTAAAAGCCTTCCTTAGCTCCAATATTTTAGAATTTACATTCTAAAATGGAATTTTATTGAAAACTTAATCCAGTTACTACTTGTAAGGAAATGGGTTGGCTGAATCAACCAATAAGAATCTCATTAGGTTGATTAAGAGGATGGGTGTAGACCAACAAAGGGAGTGGCATATGTATTTCAAGATGGCTCTGTGGGTTGACTGAATAACTCCCAAGCAAATTTTAAAGACATCCCCATATGAACTAGTATATGGGAAGGAAGTGGTAATGCCCATATAAAAAAATCATGTTTTGTAGCTTTTGAAATCTATTGAATTAGTAGACAATGGAGTGATAGAGGTCAAGTTGGTATAATTTCTCAACCTCTAAGATGTAAGGGAATAAGTGAGTGATGCTAAGTTCACCTGAAAATAATCAGTCAAGTGATGGTTCAATAAGAAATCAATAGAACCAGGATTTAAGCTTGGATAATTAGTCCTCAAATATGACCAAAGGGTTGTAAAGCTAGGACAACATGCCAAGTTTGATTCCCTATGGAGGGGGTCTTTTTGCATCATGGGAAATCAACAAGGTAACACATTTGAGTTGAAGGATGAAGAGGTCAATGCATTAGGGATTCTGGTTAATAGAATCAACTTAAAACACTTCAACTGATTTAATGATTCTCCCTTATACATAGTTAGTTTCCTTTTCATTTGCGTGTTTCCCTTTATTTATTGCTTTTTCCCCTTTTTTATTATTTCTTTACGAGAATAAGTGCTATTGGCACAAGTTGTTCATCCCAAGACCAAGTGTCCATGCCTTAGCCCTTCTTATTTTGAAACATCCTCTAATAGATGTTTATCTACCCCACTTCCCTTGCCATTAATGATAGATGTTCCATGTTGCATGATTTCCCATGAAGATCACTACAAAATATCTTATGAGTTTTTCCTTAAGCATGTGTGCTTCTCTTAACATTTAAGGGGATCCCAAATTCAAAAATGGTAAGATGATCATGCTCAAAGTTCAATCCTATAAATGTCTTTCTATTAATTATGCCAAACATTTTAACGCCTAATATTTTCTAAGAGAATTGAGTGAAGAATTGAGCAGAATGTCTTTAGAAAGCTTTGAGCTAGCAAAACTAAAAGAATTGAGAAAGAAGTACAAGGATCATAAGTAGAAATGGATATCTAGTATTTTCCTTAGATAAAGTCAATTATTGGAAAGATTTTTAATATGGAAACTTCTACATCCTCGTTTAGTAGCGAAAAACATCTGTAGAAGTAGAGAAGCCATGGGTCGGGTGGTCATGGTGACCTTCCCTCGTAGTATGCATTAAGAAAATCATATGCTTCCACTTTTGCTCAATCAAGACCTAAAGTGAAAAATGTGAAAATTATTACCAAAGGGAATTGTAAGGACCCCTCATTGGTCCTAGATTATGTAGATGGGATCTTTGATCCCAAATTAGTAAAGAACCCAAAGAACCTAAGGGAGGGTGCCCACACATAAATGATAAAAAAGGTGTGGAGCAATAACTACAAGTTATTTGGGTATAGGATTTGGAACTCTATACTAGCCCATTACATGGTGTCTCTTGTGCACCTATGCCCAAAGATCATCATCTTATACATAGATAGATATGATGCTAGCACTGACATTATTATAGGCAAAAACCACCTGAAAGTGGATGTTAGTGCTGATGCCACAAGGGAGATGCTCGAACTCTTGAGTGACCCTAATGCCAAAATATATAATATGGAGAGCCTAAAAAATGTCTAAAACACCTAAGTCTATAAGATAGAGTTTGTTAATCTAGTGCTCTAGAGTAACTACATCGAACTGCCTCCTCTGCCCATCACTCTCACAAGCTTTGTGATGCATGACATGAAAGATGACCTTTCTATGTTGGAATTTATCTTTGGGATGGACTTAAGCTCTCATTTCATCAATTTAAAATAGGGGGTGGTTTTCTTTTTAAAGATGATGAGTAAGGATAAGGTTTATAGGATGAAATTTATAGATGCCATCACCACCACTATGTACAATGAGCTAACAAACTTCCCAACACTGAATACTTTTAGGTATTCCTCCTTACTCTTCAACCTAATCCTATATCAAAAATCCTAATTATTCTCTTCATACTTCACCTTCAACTCCATTGAGATGAGCACTCACCCTAACATGGTGATCCTCATTATTACATGGACATACATCCTATCAACCATACAGGATTACAATGAATTTTTTGAATCCTTCCTATCCCTAGTCTTAATCGACCTCAACCAAGTGGTCATCACATTTATAATGATGGATATACAAAGGTCATGGATATTTGTATAAGAATTCTAGTCAATTGGTTCTTTGGGGCCCATTTCACCTTCATTTGGGTGCACATATTTAAGGAGGAGCCATTCCAACTCCCATGCTTGCTCAAAGATAAGACCCTGGCCTTGGAGCTAGCTTACCAGTTCGATGTAGTTGCCTTAGTAGACAACATGTGATATAAGAATAAGGCCATATATGATGTCCCCTTCTCATAGGGGTAATCATGGTGGTGAAGAGATTATAAGAGTGCCTACTTGTACTCAAGCTTGTAGAGTTTGGCCTCAACCAAATTGATGACCAATGGAAGTATGACCTAGTTGTTCATATACCTACCTTGAAGACCACCACCCCATTCAATCATGATCCCTAGATATACCTCAAACAATAAAGGTCATTGATGGAGGATGATATCAAGTATTATGTGGATCTATCTAAGATCCTATCAGACACTTGTAAGCCATGGGAGTCCTTATACAAAGTGGTCCAGGAGTTTGACCCCATAAAGAAAATAATAAAGGGTTTGAGGGCACAACTCATCTAGAGGGACTGGAGCTAGGAAAAGATAGATGCTTATTGGAAATATAAGTAATAAATTGGCTAATAAGATCATAATTTTGATGATCTGGACACTGATGAGAAATTTAAAGACATTTAAGATGAACACCATGAGGTGGAAGCTCTGGTAGAAGGAAAATTCTATGTCAAAAAAGGAAAAGAGGGGGATACTCCTTTTCAGGAAGAGGAAGATTCCCCTATGGAGAAAGAATAAGTTTTGGTGGTTCAGAGGCCTTCAACCTGGTCTCCTCCTCTATACCCATATCTATCTACCTTGTAGCAACATCTAACCTATTTGGGACATCTTGTGGTGGGGTCATCCTAACCTAGATGCCATGAGGCACAAGTTTATAATCCTTTTACCAAGACACCAAAAAATAAGATATATTTTTCTCAACCCCTTCTTTCCACTTCCACTTCATTTTTCACTCCTTCTTCACCCTCCATAGTTTTCATTGAACTCATACCACTCTCCTTTGCCTAGCCTATCACCTCTCTCATGCCACTTTCCTTGACATAGCCTATCACTTCCCTTGCACCATTTCTCACTCCTCTTCCCTCATCATCCACTTCATTAACATCCATTATGGTGCAATCACCTTTCACCCCACTTTTTAGCCTCCCACCTTTCTCTACTTCCACCCTAACCTATCACCTACTCATCTTTGCAGGAACAACATATGATACTTCACAACAAAAAATGACCATTCCTTTCAAGCTATCATAAAGAGCCCCCTTTATGGGGGAAAATATTTAGTGATAAGAGAAGTTTCATCAATAGATTGAGGATATGTTATAAAATATTTAGAGGCAAAATCAAAGAATAAAAGAGGAAACCAAGCTAAGGCCTTGATAGTGCCTCACATGCAATCATTATTTAACCTAGCCCAATAATATCTAATGATTAGACACATGGTGACCTAAGTATTCAAGCCCCAAGAATAGATGTATTTGAGGGACTACTCAATAAATGCCATCAGACTCAACCTCAGCCATGCCATGCCTATTGATAGGGTTAAATTGATGGAGAATACATATAAGTGCATCACCATGGACTATATCAAAGCAGGACATTAGTTAGATAAGACAAAGTTTGAACTTATAAGGGTGAAAGATATGATCGATTGCATAAACACTGAAGCCAAGGCTAAAGACACAAAGCTCACAAAAATGTAGTTTGAAGTAAAAAACCATGTCACTAATGATATCTTATAAGCAAAATCCAATCAAAGGGCCCAACTATAGATCCAAGTTGTAGAGCTAAATGCTGAAATTGATGGCCTAAAGAAAGAGATGTAGATTGTAGAGAATAAGTTACATGATAAATAAGTAGAGCTCACACAAACCTATAAGAATCTCTTAGATTATAAAATAACATAGTAATAATTATAGTAATATATGTAGTAGGAGTCCTTGACCAGGGACCAAGAGATCTTGTAATTGAAAAATGACCTTGCTACCTGATCTTAAATTGTAGGAATCCTTCCCATGGTCTAATAATTATATATATCTTATTGGGAGAGAATAAATAATGTGGCCACTAACTTGAAGCTAGTGCTTGGGTTCATCATAGACTCATAGCAGATGATCTCCCACACAAGTGCATCCATAGATCAGGTCCTTACCTTCATGTCCCATAAAGGTTTAAGAATCATAGCTCCTTGTCCAAAAACTCTACAACACAATATATGAGACACTACAAACAATAGGGGTGGTCGATTGAAGGTAGGTGGCAGTGAAGGTAAATGAGTTTCCGAGTTGCAACAAGGTAGTAATAAAATTAAAGGCATTTAATAATGCCTTAGAAAAGGTATCCTAGGATATGAAGGGGTGCATCAAATAGCTACTCCTGTTGGGACTCCCTTCTCCATTCCTTATAGATAACACTATCCTCCCAAAATATAAAATAAAAAAGTTGATGGAGAAAAAGTAGAATGACTAGACCATTTTTGTGGCTCTCAATTAAATGCTATCTCTCTAAGGTAGAGGCCATTTTGCAGCCTCTTGCCCAGCTGGAGTTATACATGATAGTAGTAGTCCAAGGCCTAATCAACATTTCCTTTAAGGAGATCATTGACCTAGATAGAGCCCTTGAGGCTCCGAGAAAGAAGACCTAACTGAAGGAAGAAGAGTGGATGCCTCTAAAGGTTGCTCTTAAAAACTTTTAATTTTTGTGGGCCTTGCCCTTTTTGCATTTTTCTTCGATTGGCCTATGAAACCAAAATTTTAGGTTCTTCCATTTGCAGATAGATTCCCCTACAAGTCACCAGGAACTATGGATCATGATCCATATTTTATATAGTTTTAGAGAAGTTAGATTTTCTCATGGATAGGTTTGGTGAGTTTGACATTTATGTTATGGTTCCCTCTTTTTTGAGGGTCCCTTTTTCTATTTTTGGCTAAGTTTTAGCTTTCTCCTGTAGCCTTCCATGTGGTGGCTTGGTGCTTGTTCAACTCAAAAAATTTCTCAAATTCCCCAACAGAAGTGCCAGTCTTCTATGTGATGCCCTAGTGCTTGTTTATCATGAAGAAGTTCTCAGTTTGGAGTACCACCAACTCTCTACATGGTGATTGAGCACTCATCCAAAGTAGGTTTATTTTATTGGAACTTCAAGCAGTGCCATTGGCCAATAGAGTAGTGGGTAGGGCCCACTATATAGTTACAAAGAGGGATGAAAACTTTACACATGGTACCCCCATAATTAATTTTTCAAAAGAATGGTTGACTTCCCTAGGATTAGTGATAGCTCACCACATGGCATCATGATTCTCCTCGAGAGCAAGGCTTTATTTATCAGAGCTCTAAATTGTGTGATTGGCCATTAAGGATAAGAATGGGACCCACCAAGAAGTTATAACAAAGAAGAAGCAAATATTACACATGGAATCATGGCATTTGACTAAGGAAATTTTTTTCCTATTAGACCTTCAAATAGTGCCATTGGATGAGAGAAGTGGGTCCCTCTTTCCTAACAAGCATTCTAAAGGTAGTTTAAAGGTAGACACATGTCACTACCATGCTTCTCCTAAGCATCATAGGAATCATAAGGCACTATAATTTCATCATATCTAGGATTCTAAAGACCAATTTCACTCATAAGCTAGAGCTCCTCATTCAGTTGTAATGGATTCATCATGAGCATGAGTGCTAGTTTCTAGGTGTCGCTTCCTCATGAGGCCACTATGCCTACATAAGCAGAGCTCTATTCTTTTGTAAAAGTCTAGGAGATGAATAATTATTTTTTCTGTTATCAAAGAGTAGCCATTTTTAATAATATAATTTTGGAATAGAAGTAGTAAAATTAACATTTTTCATTCTATGACCTTAGCAGGTGCCCCTCACAGGTAGGTTTGAATATTGTATACTGTGCCCTCAAGGCCTTTCATATTTTTTTATCCACCTAATAATGAAGAGGATGTGGTGTTCTATGTCAAACTAAGTAGAAAGTTATTATTATTTTTGTTTCCTTTCTCTATTTCTATAATATTGGTTCTTGTTTGCATTATAGACTTTAATTAATGCATATGCTCCTTTAATAGTATATAATGTTCAAATATTCAAGTTATTTTATGTAATTGTAGGTCAATAATTTAAAGATCTTGGTGCATCTACCTAGTTAGTTTATTTTGCATTTCCTTATTATCCCTTTTCATCCCCAAATTTATTCAAAGAGTCAGCTTTTAAAACCCCAGAGGTTGCTTTACAGACTGCATTTGAGTCCCACATCTGTAAAGCTTTCCATATAGAGAGTTGTTCACTTAGAGCAAAAGTTTTAGGAATCAACATATACCAATGCTTGTGAAGAATTAAGTGTTAATCTAAAAAATAAATTATAGGTGTAGATATAGTTTTTATGCCCCCTCTATCTCTCAAGCATTGGTACATGGCATGAAATTAGAGTGAGGAACACTAGACATTTGGCAAGAAATTTTGTAGAAAGTGGGGTTTGACTAAAAATCTATAAGTTTTGAAATGCACTAAATGGTACCAAGTGTGGCTAAAACAAGGGCATAATCATGTTAATTGGGTTCATACCTGCTAATTTATTATGCTTACTTTTTGGCGTAAATATGCTTGTGCTCAAACTATGATAATTAGAGTCTTCTATCAATGCTTCTCCATGGTGGTATAATATCTCTAATTGTAACTATGGCTTAGTGTGAAGCTTGGTATACAATGGAAATTATAACACTAATATCAATGGCTTATTGAAGGTATTTCAACAAAATAACCTTACACACAAAATCTTATTGGCATATGGTGCGGGCACTTGTATTTATAGCTTTAAGAACTAAATCTAACCTTAAGGAGATTAGGTTAAATTCTAACTTTGGTTGAGTCTAAAATAACCTAGGTTAAGTTAGGCTAACCTTAGGTTGGGTCAAAGCACTCATGAAATAGTGACACCTTATTTTTAGATATTTGTGAGGCATGGCAACTCACTTTAGATATTTTTGAGGTTGACTCACAATTTTGGAATATTTAGGAAATAATAAATCACTTTATTAGCTCCTTTGACCTTTGACTTCATATTTGGCTAAAAATTCTTTTCTTGGTAAATAAAAATCATGAATTTGATTTGGAATTTCATTTAAGAAAATTAATTAATAATTATAATGTAATCAATCTTAGTGATTTTTGGATTTTGGCCATTATTTTAAATGTTTTCAATTAATAGTTTGATAGGCCAAAAGTGTCAAACTACTAGGTCATAATTTGACTAGGATTAAAACTAAATTAGGTTATTGGTGAATATAAGGTAATATACTAAATAAAATAGCCTCATCATGTTTCTGAGCAATTAGATTCCTTACGCAGATGAATTGAGGAAATTTAGGTGATTTCTAGGCTTATATTACATTGTTTGCTATAAATTGAACAAAATCCCAGTTTAGGCATGAAAGTGGCCAAAACTAAGTATCTACATGAATGAATTCAAGAATTGGAACTCCTAGATGAAAAATGGCTTAATGCCCTCAATCACCTGAATTTCTATTAAAATATACTATGCAATCAATATAACAATAAAGTCAGGCTAAAGGAATTTGAAATTGGTGATATAGTCCTCAAAGAGAATCAAAGGAATACTAACACATATAGAGAAAATAAAGAAAAGTTTGAGCCTAATTAGATTGTACCCTATGTTATCATTTCCAAATATAGTTTGTGAGCTTACAAACTAGCTACATAGGATGGCCAAGAGCTGAATGAACCAATAAATAACATGCATCTAAAAATGTTTTATATCTGAATCATGTTCATGCCATCACATCAATGAAATTCAAAAAATATTAAGAAACTTATATACATACATACATACACACACACACACACACACACACACACACACACACACACACACACACACACACACACACACACACACACACACACACATATGTTTCATTCAATGGTGAAAACCAATTTTCTAGCACCTTGGACAATTATGATGATGAAAACTAGTGTCTAAATTCACATGTGGATTATATTATCTATAAGTATCTTGTATTATATACCTCATATAATTTGGGGTAAAAAACCTTATTTTATTCATTATATCATCCTTTCCCATACAAGTTTGTCTATCCTATGATATCATATCCATCACATTCATCCCCATTTCTCAGTTTTGGCCTTGGTCAAGTTGTGCACCAAAATAATGAAACATTAGTCAAAGCAACATCTTGAGTAGTTACAATCTAGTTAAGCAAGGAGCATATATGTGGGATAGAACAAAGGAATATTAATATTGGTTACATGAGGTGACTCTTGAATATTATATTTGATATTTCCTCCCACCTATTCTTCATTCTATCCTCTATCCTATACACTATCCCCATATCCACTAATTGGTCCTATTTTATTTGGTACCCATAGTAAATTTTCCTTTTCCAACTCTATAATTTGTACACATTATAAATATTATAAAAGCCATGAAATCCTAAATTAACCCATTTATTTTTATGTGTCCTAAGCAATAAAAATCCATATCCTTATCTACATCCATATGATTGTCTAACAAGTCATTATGACTATCTTATCTAAATATTTATATGACATGTACCATTGCTTAGGGGAAAAATCAAACATGGTGAATTAAATCATAATTTGTTCACCCATCCCAAATATTTTTAATAAGATAAATAAAAAATACTGATTACAAGTCTGTTGCATCACATAATGTAAATAATCATTTTTTTTAATGCATAATCTTCTATGTGGATTGTTTTTCTTAAATTATTCATACATATCTTTGTCTATTCATCATGTATCATTATGTTGATCTTTTATCCAACTTTTATTATCCATAAATAGACATTATTATGTATATTTTTGTTAAATTATTTCTTGTACATATTCTATCTTGTTATTGTATATGTAATAGCATACAACAAACATGTCATCTTGGTTTATTATACCAATGATGCATTACACTATGTACTACTTGTACAACTTTGGTTTTAATATTTATGTCTCTTGTGTTAGTCCAACATGCATTATGGTAATAATTCATCACTATTACACATATCATGGTGCATATTACCAAGTGCTTCATTAAAAAATGGTTTCTTAACACATATGTCTCAAGATCATAAGAACTATAACACATCTAGCCAAATCCAATTATCTAAATCACATTCAAACCATCAAGTACAACATATATCATCTAGCTAACATTATGATTCAAAAATAAATATAATCTTTCATCATAATAATCTAAATCACATCATCATATCATGAACCATGCATATAATCATCTTACAATTCCATAAATAACATCTCTAATCATCAAATCTAATCAGTCATCACATTAATCACACTAATCTAACCAATCACATCTAACATCACAATATCTAAGTATAATAGAATGATAATTAAAAAGGCATGAACATCATCATAATCATGTACAAAATAATCATATTCACATCATAAACATCATAAAGATCATAATCATCATCATTATCCATAAACAACAAGCCAAGATAAAATAAAATCACACACACACACACACACACACACACACACACACACACACACACACACACACACACACACACACACACACACACACACACACACACACACACACACACACACACACACACACACACACACACATTCATGAATACATAAAAAAAATACATATACAAGGCATCATGGTCATCTATAAATTAAATTTTTTTGTACGCCATCTCAAGGCTCATGACTAACTTTGGCTCTCTAGAGGTGGATCTCTCCTAGGAATACCCTGTATAGAAGAGGGATAGAGTTAGTCATGAGCCTTGAGATGGTGTACAAACAATTTTGATTTATAGATGACCATGATGTTTTGTACATGTATTATTTTTTAATATATATCCATGATTACATAAAAAGAATACATATATAATGCATCATGGTCATCTATAAATCAAAATTGTCTGTACACCATCTCAAGGCTCATGACTAACTCTGGCCCTCTAGAGGTGGATATTTCCTAGGAATACCCTATATAGAAGAGGGCTAGAGTTAGTCATGAGCCTTGAGATGGTGTACAATTTTTTTTGATTTATAGATGGCCATGATGCCTTATATATGTATTATTTTTTATGTATTCATGGATATATATATATATATATATATACATTCATTGTATATGTATTATTTTTATGTATGTATGTATGTATGTATGTATGTATGTGTATATATATATATATATATATATATATATATACACACACACACACACACACATACATACATACATACATAAAAATAATACATATATAATGCATCATGGTCATCTATACATCAAAAGTGTCTGTACACCATCTCAAGGCTCATGATTAACTCTGGCCTTCTAGAGGTGGATATTTTCAAGGAATACCCTATATAGAAGAGGGCTAGAGTTAGTCATGAGCCTTGAGATGGTGTATAGACACTTTTAATTTATAGATGACCATGATGCCTTGTATATGTATTATTTTTTATGTATGTATGTATATATATATATATATATATATATCCATGAATACATAAAAAACATTACATATACAAGGCATCATGGTCATCTATAAATAAAAAATGTATGTATACCATCTCAAGGCTTATGAATAACTCTAACCCTTAGAAGGTGGATCTCTCTTAGGAATACCTTGTAAAAATCTGGTTGATTTCTATGTGCATGAAAAACCCCTAGTGTATCGACTCTTTGCATAAGTGGGTGATTTATAACTAGATGTAACTACCTAATCATATAAATCCTAGTAATATTGAGCCTCTTTGGTAGCTCTTATAATCTTGTCTCCCACTTGAGCCATACCCTGTGCTATTAATATATCCTGTGTACTATCTCAGTCTACCTGTAATTTTTGTGTCTCTCCATATCTAGTGGCCAGTGTTGTTTTTAATCAAGTAACCTCTCCATCACTCTTGGATAGTGTTATAGTCAACTAAGTAACCTCTCCAATTATAATAGCTAGTGCTACAATCAACTGTGTAACCTTTTCATCACTCGTAGATAATGTTGTCATCAACTAAGTAACCTTTATAGTTAATGAGGAAATATATCTATCCCTCTCTACCAAATATATAAACCTATCTGAATGATAAGGCCCAACCTTATAACCTTTACCTCTACCTATATCAACCACCATCACTGATAGATATGTGCATAATTCACATTAAATAGTCATTATGGTTATCATCACAGTCAATAGTCCTAGCCTAACATGGGAGTCTAGTATCAAAATTGATGCCCAACCTCCCCCTCTACCCTACCCTCTATCACCATGCCCATTTCCATCATGTCTTGGCCCCCATATGATCCTCCTCCTAATACTCATATATCTCTGCCATCACCCATATACCTAAATTACTACTTGCATCCTCTCCACTAAGGTACAAGCTAACACTACTAGCTATACCAATTACATTAAGCATGTTTGTGACCATAATGCACTATAGTTAGTTTTTAATCCTACATATGTTATCATTATATGATATTTCAACTATACATAATCCACTACATAAAAATCAGCAATAGCCACTACCCGATCAACCCTGATACCCCATTATCTTTATTCCCTCATCACCCTAGAAAAAATGTGGCCCCAATGAAATGGCTTACTACTGAATATAATGTCTTTGTACTTTATCAATATTATATCTCTCAATGATCATGTCTTGTTACTTGATAATAAATCCCTTAGTCAACATATAGCCCATATAATTTGTATCCTCTACCAACTTAAATTGCATCTATCTATAAGGCACCTAGGTCATGACATTTAGAGTCAACTCATCTAAATTATGTCTATAATAATCTAAGTCACCTAAATGACATCATTGAGTAATAATGCTAATATATCATCTATAAACCATTGATTATTTTGGATCTCTTTGTTGACACATACCCATAAGCCTTTCAATAGCTAGGTGCTCCCACAACTAGATTTAAAATAAGGTAGTAGCTCCAGTGATTTATCCCATCTGATATGAAACTATATATATAGCTGGTATAATACAAAAAGACCCCAATAAAATACATTCTCATCCTCCTTCATATCTATTATCATTTCCCCCATCATGATCTAGAATAACCAACTACTTTTATCAAGCAACAAGATGCCACTAGCAATAACCATCAAAGTAAGGGGTAAACTATGAATACTCTCATCCTATAAAATATCAGCCAAATCCACCCACCATCAATATAAACCAACCCTAATGAGACTAGTTACCCACTTTAAAGTTGTTATTTTATGTGTCAATCTCTAGTATAGCCTTCGACCTTGGATCAAAATCCTTAGAATGTGCTAGACATCCTCTAGGTTCATAGTCATCTCTCCTATGGGTATATGAAAGGTAATCATCTCTAAGTTCCATCTCTCCACTAATGTATTCATTAATTCTCAATATACATGAATCATCAACATCTAATATACATAAACCCACCAACTCTAATAGGCTAAAATCCTCTGTAGACAATTCATGTAGCCTCATCATCACCTCTGAACATCACTCTCATGAAGTGATCACTAGTAAAGACTCTTACGTCCAAAAATTTCAAGTGTACTTAGATAATAATCTCATCAAGAAAGCTAACTATCATCATGACTAACCTCATATACTCATCTTATCAATCTAAGTCATCATTGCCACTCATTCCCTTAGTGACAAGATATTACATAACAACTACTATCAGGTGTTGGGAGTAGAATAAGGATACAAAATTATAGAGTGTAATTAGTGGACATGTGTGTAACTTGCACTAATTTTATCTTTTGTATCTTTTTTTATATATATTTGGCTATTGTAATCATAACAATAGTCTTCAGAATGCGAAGAGTCTTTCTTTTGGATGTAGTGAAAGAATGGAATATGAAGTGACAATGCTTTGTAAAACTCTTGACATAGTGCTCAGTTGTATTGTGAAATGGTTCTAATATGATAGAGATTAATATACAATTATTAAATGGTTTCCCTTACATTTATTTTGGTTGTTCTATGCACAATTATGCTCTATTTTCTAAATCTATTAGTCTTGTAAGTTCTATCGAATGTTATTTATATAATAAGCCTATATTTTATACATCTCTATTTCTATTTTAGTTAGTTTATGGACAAGTTCATTCTTAAATGTAGTTTTGTTATATTATTTTATCATTTATCACAAAATTATCCCTATATTAACATGTTCTAAGGGGTTTTCTATGAACTTTTATTAACAATCACACAGTGAGTGTGGAGTTTCTATTTGAAACATGTTGAGATGGATACTGGGGCAAAGATATTTAGAGAGATGGTTAAATGAAAGAATCAACAAATTTTTGAAAGAAGAATAAAAAATAATTAGGAAGATTGTGAAATAAGTTATTTAAAAGCATATATATGGATAAATTTATGAAATATTTTGGTGTGAATTTCATAGATTATTAACTGCATGATTATCTAGATTGGAGTATTACTATTTTCAGCCAAGAAGAGAAAATTTATAGTTTATATGGAATAAAATTTAGACAACATTTGAAATCTAGATACTAGTTGGACCTATGTGATAGATCATTGGACCAAGGCTACCATTGATGATTACATCACAAAATTTGTTATAGAAGGATATTTAGCTTTTGAAGTTGTGTAAGAATTATTTTTTAGAGGAATCCAAGGAAATTTCCTTTAGTGACTACTTACTTTATTCAAGATGTCAGTTGTTGAAAAGGCCATGGTGCCTACCCCTACCAACATGAAGTAGTCATTTTAGGTGTTGTGGGGGTACATGTGATGTAGAAGTGAATGATGCATATCTAAGTAGAGGAACTTGAAATTGAACCCAAAATATGGAGAACACAAAGAATTAGAGTGTGAAGAAAATTTGTGAATTAGAAAGGGATTTGTGATAATAAATATGGAATAAATTGAATAATTCTAAGTTAACTATGAATAAAAGTAGGAGTAAAATATAAGATGGTGAAGAGAGGGTATCCCAAAGAGAGAATACACAAGTACATAAATTAGAGACTATGGAGTTTATGTAGAGTAAGGAATGGAAGGTTCTAAAAAAGAAGACATAAATTCAGATAGAGAGAAAATGCAATAGAGTGAGGAGAGAAAGGAAAGTAGATTAGGAGTAGAGCAGTTAGAAGATAGGGGTAGATTGTAATTAAAAGGAAGGATATTACTTGGAATTTTGTCACTTGAATCTTACACCCACTAAATTAGAAGATGGTTCACTGATACAATGGGATTGCCCCCAAGGTGTGAGGCTCTTGTGTTGCTTGGGATGAACCTCTAGAGAAGGATAAATTCCTTCTAATATAAATGCATTTGATTTAGGATCAACATGCAGACCTAAAAGAGTTGAAAATAAATATATTACTAATCTTAAATATCAAATCTATTGAGGGGAAAAGGGAGAAAGATGGTTGATGAAATGAAAAAGGGTGATGCACCAAACCTTTATAGGTTTTTAATAACACACTACAACTACAAAAAATAAGAAAACATTACACAA
Organism: Torreya grandis; assembly: GCA_037957365.1. NCBI lineage: Eukaryota > Viridiplantae > Streptophyta > Pinopsida > Cupressales > Taxaceae > Torreya > Torreya grandis. The sequence continues at coordinate 3,111,939 of JARHVA010000633.1, read as the reverse complement.
TCACTAGCATAGACATTGCACTTACATAATTGATTCATATGAAGGCATAAGACACTATACAACACTAATAGGTATGATAAACAGTCCATAAATAATGCCTATATAGACCTGGATATGCACAATATATGACATGCAAGAGAAATCCAAGTTCTACACAGAGGTGTGAAGGAATGAACAACAATGAGAGGGACAAGAATTACCTACAAGTAAAGATCAACAAACCAAAAATACACATAAAAGGAAAGAATCATGAATAAAGGCTAACTCAATTATCATTAGTTATAAGGCTTAAGTAGTAAAGGGCTCATAAAGGGAAAAATTTGGTAGCATTACTGTGTCTAGAAATGTTGACCTCTTTTACAAATAATAACCCAAGATTTTATAGGTGATCTAAACCCCTTGGGTCATTACTCCATCTTAATCACTATTGGGGTGGTTAAAATAATTAATGGTAAGTGGGAAGTAGTTGAGACTCTAATTATAATGGATGGGTGACCATTTTCTCATTATTTTACTGCTTTGGTTGATCATATTCACCCTCTTCTAGTAACACGGCTAATTTCTCTAGTTTAGTGATAGAAAGAGGACTACCAATGATTATTTCCTCATTATCTTCACTTGAAGTCTCCTCCTCTTCATCTAAATGGTCTTAATTATCTCTCCATACAATGGGTCCTCCTTTGAAAAGGGAGATGGTGGGAGGGCAAGAGGGTCCAATTAATTAATTAGGAATGGCCTTAATAGGGTTGGCCATCTTGAAATTAGGATGCTTAGTCTAAGAAGGCTACCATAGTTGAGAATCTTGTGGATCTTCCAAATGATGAGGAAGAATGCGATTTTGAGAGTGCTATTCCTGATGGATAATAGGATGATTTTACACAAGAATAGGCTCTTTTGAAGTATGGAGACTTCAAAAACTTGGGATTTTAAAATTAAGAGACTTAATTGGTAGTTTATAAGGTTTTCCTTGCTTGAATCTTGATATTTTAAAAGTGGAAGCCTCCTTTTGAGTGGATTGAGCTTGAGCTATGGTGGGATAAGCTTGTCTAAAACTGGTAATAGAAGAGGCTAATTGAGGTGCAACCTTTTATAGTTATATAAGTAGTTGATGCATCTGAACCTCTTTGGCTGAAATCTATTTAGCCAAGCATTCCTTATGATATCTTTCTTGATTACTCACTTTCTGTTGATGGAGATAAGCTTGATAAGTAAGATCTTCCTATGACCTACTATACTCTTTGTCTCTTCCAATCTCCATTAGTTTTATCTCAAAATCAATTCGTATATCATTGATGCTTTTTTTGGGCTGATTATGAGGGTCATAATACTGATTGGGAACAACAAATCCTTCAAAAGGCTGATTATAAGCATGAAAAGGTTACCAAGAATGTTAAGCAGGTATGGGAGTGAGGTAAAAACTGTGAGAATGAGGGTATCTACTAAGATAGAGCTATTTAAGACAAAACCAATAGTATTTTTAGTATGATATGGAAAATAGAAAGGCATTATAACAACATTTTCATGGAATGGGATGTGAAAAGACATATCCTTATGCACTCAAACTTATTAAACTAGTATATGTGATACTTGGAGTCACCATGGTGCTGAATAAACTTCCATGAATGATAAAATGCACTGAATAACACACCAAAATTCTTTTATAGATGATGTAAGGATCATTAAACAAGGTCCCACCAGGTGTGCCAAAAACTATTGTCACTCAATCCTTACACCCACTAAATTGAAAGATGGTTTAGTGAGATAATGGGGTCATCCCCCAGGGTTTGGTACTCTTGCACTCCTTGGAATTAACCTCCAGAGAAGTCTGAATTCCTTCTAATCTAAATGCATTTGATTTAGGATCAACATGTAGGCCTAAAAGAGATAAAAGGAATTATACTACTAATCCTAAATCTAAAATCTATTGAGGGGAAAAGGGAGAAAGGGAGTTTCTGAAATATAAAAGGGTGATGCATCAAGATTAGATAGAACACCTCTCTAATCTTTGAATAACATGCTACAACTCTAAAAAAAAGAAAACATTCCATAATATCCAACATAGAGACTACACTTGTAGAAGTGATTGTATGGAAATGTAGGACAGAATAAAACACTAAAAATGATGATAAATGATCCATAGATAGTGTATGTATAGACATGGATGTGCACAATATACAACCTACAAGATAGATCCAAGTTGTACATAAAGGTGCAATAGAATGGATAATAATGAGAGGGGTGAGAATTAACCATAGAAAATGATTAAAAAACCAAAAATACACATAAAATGTAAGACTCATGAAGAAAGATCAATTCAATTCTCCTTAGTTGTAAGGCTCAAGTGGTAAATGGCTCATAGAAGGCTAATTTTGGCAACATTATTGTGCTTAGAAATGTCAAACTCTCTTACAAAGAATAACCCAAGTTTTTATAGGTGACCAGAAGCCCTTGGGTCATTAATCCATCTTACCCACTATTGGGGTGGTATAGTAATTAATGGTGAGTGGGAAGTAGTTGAAACTCTGACTGCAACAGATGGGTGCCCATTGTTTTACTGCTCTAGTTGATCATATTCATCCTTTTCTGGTAGTAGGGTTGATTTATCTAGTTTAGTGAAAGAAAGGGCTACCAATGATTATTTACTCATCATATTCACTTGAAATCTCCTCCTCTTCATCTAAATAGTCTTCATTTTCTCTCCATACAATAGGTCCTCATTTGAAAATGGAGATGGTGGGAGGGTAAGAGGGTCTAACTATTGAAGTAAGAATGGCCTTAACAAGGTTGGGATTCTTAAAATCATGGTTTTTGGTCTAAGAAGGCTACCATGGTTGAAGAACATGAAGATATTTCAAAAGATGAAAATATGGGATTTTAAGAGGGTTGTTCCTTAGGGATAATAGGTTGATTTTACACAAGAACAGTCTCTTTCAAAGGATGGGTGTAGAGTAGGAATCCAAATCAAGTTAGTCCATGCATTAGTAGAGAAAAACCCAAATAGGCATAGAGAACATAACTTAATAAGCCAAATCCCTCATGTGATTTTATAAATTAAATCTAAGAGCTATTTAAAGAAGGAACACAATCATCAAACCTTCCCAAGAGCATCCCTCCTCCAAGAGCATCCCAAAAACATGATTTTCACCTAATTTGGTGCTCCAAGTCTTTGTCAATAATGAGTAGCTTTATCCTCCATCATATATAAATGCACTAATGAATTAGGCTCATGAATTTGATCAATGTGTGCTAATAGTTGAAGCTTTTCTATTGTAATTTCTGCATAATAAGTTTGAATGAATGAAGCTTGTGAAGATAATTCTGCATAATAACATTACACAAAACTAGCTTGTTTAATCAATGGTGAAGCTCTATATTATAGATTTTTGGAAATGATCATAATCAACCATGCCAATCCATCTTGAGATCAAGATGTGTCTCCATGAATCAATTTAATTTTGAGGCTCAATCCATAAGTATCCCCATTAATATTTTGAAGAATGGGGTATTAATGAGGCATGGGAGGGCATAAACCATATATTTACTCCATTTATGGATTATGGATGCCACCCCATTGATTATTTCATTAGATGATGCAAATATTAGAAATGGATTTCCAATTAGTATATCTTTAACATCTTCCATGGATTTTCCACTTAAGCTCTTGATTTGGTTTAATTTACTTAAGTGGGATTAATTAATTTCTTGCAACTATTTGGAAATTAGTTGTTCACTTAATCAAAATGGTCAAAATGTCAATTTACTAAGTCATAATTTGATTGGAGTATAAGTAAAAGAAGGTATTAGTTGTGTATAGAAAAATTCCCCATTTAGAGTATTGTGGACATGAAATAACACATGCACATGATGTGTGCTTCCAAATTAGAAGAATTCAATGGTCTGGAGCATCATTTTTCATGGTTGTAATTTGACTCAAAGTGATTTGAGAAAAGATAATAATCATATAAACTGCATTTCCCCATTTAGGGATACATTAGTCTAAATCAACACATGTATGTGAAAAGCTCAAACCATTTAGTACATTTTAGTGATTTTGGCTTAGATAATGTGTTTTCACACGATATTGCTTAGATTAACAATTTTAGCATAATAGTGGTAGGAATTGGATGTCTACAATGGGGACTTATAAAACTTAGGATTTTGAAACAAGGAGACTTATTTGGTAGTTCAGAAGGTTTCCCCTACTTGAGTCTTGGGATTTTGAAAGTGGGAGCTTCCTTTTGAGTGGGTCGAGCCTGAGCTATATTAGGAAAGCTTGTCTGAAATTGAGAATAAAGGAGGCTGACTGAGGTTCAAATTTTTGTAGTTGCATAAGTATATTTCATTTAAAATCCTTTAGGCCTAAATTTTTACCCTAAATTAGATGCATTTAGATTATAAATAAGTTGGCCTTCTCTGAAGGTTCATCCTAAGGAGTATAAGAGTCCCACACCTTGGGGGATGATCCCATTGTCTCACTAAATAATATTAAAATTTAACAGGTACAAGGTTTGAGTGTTAAAATGGACAAGGGAAGAAATATTCTCTATAAGAAGTTATGCACGATCACAAAAGTATCACATGTTTAAGATCACAAATAAAATAAGTTAAAGATATAAATCATTCATTTCGAGAGTATGCATCACTCGAGCCCACTTTTTCATCAAAGAAGAGAAAACAAAGTGTAGAAGAAGGGACAAATAGAAATCAGTTTGAATCATTTACAAATAAATTTGGTAAACTTAACATAAAAAGTAAGAAATCAATAGACAATAAGAGGAATTAATAACCTAGATTCACTTTCCAAAATAGGTTTAAGACACCCATAAAAACCAGTGCGTAAAAGCCCATACTAGTAGTTAAAAGTGCACCAAACATTGAATTCAACATAGGAATGTTTATTGATTTAACTCCATATGATGGGTCCTCTAACCCTATATAATATTTATTAACTTGTAATATGAAATGGTAGGTTAAGGGAGTGACTGCTAAAGATGTGAAGAAATGCAAACTCATAGGAGCCTTAACAAGTTGAGTTCAAGATTTTATTTATAAAAGGGATGTTAATTACCTAGGTCTTTAACAAGTTAAAGATAAATTAATCACATAATTAAAGATGAATAAGTTTTTAATTCAGACCATTCATGATCTTAAGGAGATTTCATAATGAAGTAGAGAATTAGTATGGGAATATGATCATAAATTTTTAGATGTAATGAGTAAAATTGATTTTATCATGGAATACAAAGATAAAGATGTTTGGTTTATTGAAGGGATAAGATAAATAATTATATTTACCATTATGTAATCATTGTTTATAACTAACATTTATGCTCGAGTAGTTGGGCTCTGAGTATAACATATTGAGGATTATGGTGATGCTCTATTATCTAGCTCTAAAATTGAGATGAAAATGGATGATTTTATTAGAAAGATGGATGAGCTTCATGAGAGTAATAATCTAAAGTTAGGTCTATGGTGTATGGAGTGTGGTAAATAAGTACTCACAGGAGTGATTATCTTAAAATCAAAATTGAATTCTGTGACATATGTAGATTAGTAGGACATGCAACCTCAAAGTGTTATTTATTGTAGTAGTACATTTAAAAACCATAAAATTTTTATTTAAATTTTAATAAGGTGATTAATCATGATAATAAAAGTTATCATGCTATGTAGGAATTAAAATAAGATATCAACAAGAATGTCTTCATAGTTGCAACATAGTAGATATCTACTAAAAATTAGGGAATTCCAGGCCCAAAGGTGGAAATGACTAGTGTGACACACAATGGTCTAGGGAGGATGCCTTCATTGCCTCAATAGAAACCCTAGGGTCTAGTTGGATGGATGATGTAATGTTCATAATATCAATATCAATCATCATGGAACACTATGAGTCATCAATATCAACAATATAATTGGGCTCTATTGTCACCCCAAATTGTAGTATGGTAGATACGATGTGCAACAATAACAATCAAGAGGATTTGAGCAACAATAATCACAAGTTTGGGTTTTCAAAAAACCTGAGGATCCAAGGGAGGATACCATGGAGGTTAAAATAATGAAAAATAATAAGCTCATAAACTAATTTAATGTTATCTGTGTGGTGAATATAACCACTTTACTTGAAACTACCCGACTAATCCTTAAAGACAAATGTACTGCATATATTTTAGAGTTGCAAGAAAACATCTTATAGAAGATTGTATAGTTTTAGAGAATTAGAGGAATGAAATTCTTATGAAAAATGTAAATATGATAAATTTTCAACCTAGGGAGAATGCATTCATGCAAGTAGTCACAAGACAAAAACATGTAGAGTAAGGATTACCACTATTAGAAATGCCACCAAATTAAAGATTAAAAAAGGTTCAACCAGATAAGTATCCTGATCCTACAAAAGAAAAGGGTTTGATGTATCAAGTAACATAAGTCTTGTAGTGTTAAGAAAATATAGTGTGAACTTATATTTAGCATTAACAAAAATAACTCAGTTATATTACAAATATGGTTGTAGGTGTTTTAATATGAAAATCACGTAGATATTAGGATATTGGTTATTAGAATAAGCAATCCTATATTTGTGTTAGGATAAGTTACTTATTGTTAGTTTTTATAACAACCAATCTATTATTAGGGAGTGCTATTAGAATACTATCCATATGTATTGTAATATGCTTGATTAATAAAATGTTGAATATGAATGATTGATTAAAAAACATGGTTGTGTTTTGAGCCTTCAACTTTCACTAAATATGGTGTAAAATATATATTTGGTATTAGAGCAGGTTTTGTGTGGTTTCTCTGAGAATTGTTGCTTCATCTATTTATTATTTGTTTACACCAAAGTGACTCAATGACCAAGTAGTGCAACCCACTTGTAATAGTCACTTTTTTGTTCATCCACATTCTTGCATATTGTCAATGGTTGAACAAGTGCATACCACTTGTGACCCCACTAGTTCCATAATTCACTTGCATATTTCTCTCCATCCATCCTTCTACTCTTTTCAAAGTATTTTACACTACATTTTTTTCATTGTTGCATTCAAAAAATTGAAAAGGAATATATACTTTTTTCTATATATATATATATATATATATATATATATATATAATGAGTTTTTTATTTGCATAGAGATGTATAAGGCTATACACTATTTTTTGGAAAATATCAGATCCACATAGTCTATTTAAAAATAACCCATACCATCGATATGATGTTAGGATTTAAGATATATTGTATTATCCTTTTTACTTTTATATATATATATATATAATGCAGTTTTTTATTTGCATAGAGATGTATAAGGCTATACACTATTTTTTGGAAAATATCAGATCCACATAGTCTATTTAAAAATAACCCATACCATCGATATGATGTTAGGATTTAAGATATATTGTATTAGTGTTGATTTACAATCTTAAAGAGCTCAATATCCATTACATGGTATCCAAAACCCTCTACTCAACTCAATATTTCATTATTTGTTGACACTGTTTAAACCTTGTATTGTGTGTTGCAATAGAGTCCCATTCATATCAAAGACACCAAAATTTAATCATGCCTCGAGCTTATAGTGAATCAGTACACAAATTGATCTTACCTCATACCAATTATATGGTAATCTCTATGGTGGTGCCCAAGACTCTACACAGACATGGACTCTATCTCAAGAAACTCATTGTCTCACCCTACCACTACACTCTAAAAGATCTGATCTCCCTTGGAAAGATATACACTGACATAAAATCCTCATCATTATGAAGTTATTTAAATTAATGCCATACCTATTTGAGTTATAATTAACTCTCAACCCATCTCTCATCAATGATAATGGCGAACTACTCCCATTCAATCAATGATATATTTTATGGCAATAACATACATATATTTAAGTCTATTTTTTAGTTTATATCTTTAAGTTTATCTTTTAGGTTGCAAGTTTTTGTTTTAAGCATCCAATCTTTTAGGTTTAGGTTTAAGTTGTGTATTTTGTCTTAAAGAGTTATTTAAAAATTTTATGGTTTGTATATATAGTGTTTATTTTTTAGTTTAATATTTGGTATTTTATGTTTGTAGTTTTTATTATATTTGTTAAAGTCAAATTGTGTTCATTGTAAAGTCATAAGTGTCAAAGTTCTTTGTTATGGGCCAATGCATTACGTATTAGGTACTTTTATTTAGTTATTAAATTTACCAATTTATATTCATTTAAGTCTTTGTCAAGAGTTAATATAAGTTGTTTCAAGTCAATTTATAGTATTATTATAAAAAATAAAAAGAGTCATTTCTTTTAGTCATCTTCTAAATATCATAATCCTTGAGCCGAAAGTTTTTGAAAATAAGCCTTGAAATGTTTTTACAATAAAAATATTATTGGGATTTTCAATGTTTGTATTAGATACAATATAGGTTAAAATCGACATCCATAGGTTTACACTAAGGGAGGGAATGTTGAAAAAATATAGTGTGAACTTATATTTAGCATGAACATAAATAAATCAGTTATATTACAAAAATAGTTTTAGGTGATTTAATATAAAAATCATGTAGATATTGGGATATTAGTTTTTAGAATAACCAATCCTATATTTGTGTTAGGAGAAGTTAGTTGTTATAAAAATGAAGCTATGGTTAGGGAGTGCTATTAGAAGACTATGCATATATATTGTAATATGCTTGATTAATAAAATGTTGAATATGAATGACTGATTGAAAAATACATTTGCATTTTGAGCCTTCAGCTCTCATTGAATATGGTGTAAGACATATATGTAGAACATAAAACAATAGAGTGCATCAGAAGGTGATGCTATGACTACTTATGCACAAATATATGAGTAGATTGTGTGCATAATGTGATAAGGAGGAGTAATGACTGCATTGAAATATCCATTGAAACTTTTGAGCACTCTTTGAAATGAATACATTTCACAAAATATTACAAATATTTTTCATAATCTACTCGAGTGCACACAATGAGGGTAAAAACATATTCACAAGGTTGTATGGTATGTAAAAACTATAATTCCCTAGGATGTTGACTCGAGAATAGATATCGAACTCATAGGTAAGAGGTACATAATGCTATATTTGACTTTGGGATAATATTTAATATGATACCAAGATATACTTGGGAGGTTATTGGTCAATCAACACTAAGCTATAGTTTGGTTACTCTCAGTCTCATAAATTATGGAAGAGTACAACCAATTGGACAACTTGAGCATGTAGAAATCATGGTTATTGAATTAAGCTTGTGAGGAGATTTTGAAGTAATTGACATGAAAAATATGAGACCCATTATCCTACGTTGATTGGTTAAAAATGGGCTTATGATGTTCAAATGATTATCAATATAGTGTAGAACTAATTGGAGGCACAACAAAGAGATGAGATAATTGTAATTCCCTTGAACAAATTAGAGCATAAACTATATGCTATTCTTAGAGAAATAGAGCCACCTTATGTTTATGAGGATAAAAAGTGGTTCAAGGTGAATGTAGACAACAAAAAAAATGTTCTACAATATGCATAATACCAATTCTTAAATCCTCTGCAAAAATGTTAAGTATAGTCACAACCAACTAGACAACTTGCATATAAATTAGTCACAATAAACTCACCTACACACTATTTTAGATTGAAGAATGTATGTCACCCTTTGTATCATCAAAAACCAGGTATGAGGTAGATTTATTGTACAATATAGGTGTAATAGCTATGGATTACATAGAGCCTACTTTGAAAGGTAACTTACCTTAGGATTAAACATATTTGATAAGTGGTGATTTATATACACATAAGCTAAACTAGGTTTGAGGAGATCATGAGGCGTGTCCTCTATGAATGGTGTTTGCCACTAAATGGTAGCTACCAAAATACTTTGAATTGAGGATCTTAATCAATTCATTTTATTATTAGAGTATCATGTACCTACTGTAGACTAGAGAGTAAGTGCATTCACTTATGCATTGAAGGTAACTAATATGACCTGCTAGGTAATTCATAAAAAAACTTAATTATATTAGGATGATGCATGTAAATTGATGTAAGGACATTTTAAAATCTCATTCACTATTAGGGTAGATTGGCCCTTTTTTCAAGGATAGTATTTAGAGTTTTGTGTACATAGGTGCATAGACATATGGTTTATATAGTGTGTGGAACCTAAGTACTGAGTGCATGTTTTCAAATACACTTTGGCACTACTTCCTACTAATTGGTATATACATTAAGAATGCAGGCAAGAAATTAAGCATTAGGTGTAGGTTCAACAAAATTTTATTAAAACATTTATTCTTAAAGATGAAAATCATGTAGTACATAATGCTTTACAAAAATTGAAAATGTTTTTATGTCATGGGTGAGTGAAAGAACAAAGTACTATGATAGAATCATCATCACATCAAGAAGCAATTGGAGATTTGAATGCAACTACACATAATTATAAGGTTATTACCAATAATGAACAATTTATTATACAACCTTGTAATAGGATTAAAGATGAGATGACAAAGTCCAGTGATAACATTGAGGACCTATACTTGAATGGATTATTTAAACTAGAATAAGAGGCTAAGCCACCAAAATTTCAATTGGAAAAAAAAATTGAGGAAGAAAAGCTATGTAATTTCAATATTCTAGAATAAGAAAGACAAAGAAATCTACATGGACCTATTTTGAGTGAATCTAATAGGATATACCAAGAGATGTTGAAGATTTTTTTTAGATTATTGGGATAGAAGTTGTGGTAAGATTATGACTTTAAGAGATTATTAGTCTCAGAATGAAATTTCAGAATGCTTGCAGCTATTGAGGGACTATCATGATGTTTTTCCCATTAAATTTACAAAGGTGAAAGGGGTAGATCCATCATTGTGGGAAATGCACATTGAACTCAAAAAGTGCACATGACCTATCAGGAAGTGCCCATATATATTGAATCCCAACATGAAGCTAAAGGTGAAGGCTAAGCTAGATTACATGTAGGAAGTAGGTCTTATTTATCTAGTAGAAAAGGCATATTGGGTTAGTCTTATGGTTATGCAGCCTAAAAATTCAGGTGAAATTAGGGTATGTGGAGATTACCATACACTAAATGATGCTTGTATCAATGACCCATTTTTGATAGCTTTCACTGATTAGATTTTGGAATTATGATAGAATGAAGTATATTCCTTTATAGATGGATTTAGTGGCTATCATCAAATTACTATTGTAAAGCATGATCAAGCTAAGATAAGATTTACAACTAAATAAGGTTATTTTGCATACGAGATAATGTCATTTGGCCCAAAGAATGTTCTAGTTATATTTTATAGTGTTATGGTGACTGCTTCAAGGACTTTATTCATGATTTTATAGAAGTTTATTTAGATGATTGCACTATATTTTATTTTTTTAAAGATGACTTGTCCAAACTAGAAATAATGTTAAAATGTTGTAGAGTTTTATGAATTGCATTAATCTTAAAAAAATGATTATTTTTCACACCATTCAATGTTATGTTGGGCCATGTAGTTTTTAGTGAAGGAGTTATGGTTTATTAAGTCAAAATCATAGTCATAGTGGGTATGCCACCTCCAGACAATTCTATATAAATGTAAGCATTTTTTGGTCATATGGGGTACTATAAAAAGTTTATCAAAGGCCACATAACAATCTCTATGCCCTGGGAGAAATTACTGCACAAAGATATGAGGTTTAAATAGACACAAGAGTGACAATAAACATTTATTGAGCTAAATTAAAGGTTAGTTATAATTCCTATACTAGTTTTTCTCTATTGGACTAAGCCATTTCATGTTCACATAGATGCTTGCATTACGGTGGGTGTTGTGTTAGTGTAACCAAGAGATGGTAGATTGGACCATCCTATTCATTTCACAAGCATAAAATTGTTAGCTAAAAAAATAAATTATACTACAATAGAATGTGAAGTGCTAGTAATGGTGTTCACACTACACACATTCAAACATTATATTTTCATAATACCCTTTGAATTATTTACTAATCATTAGACCTTGTAGTACTTTGATAACAAATGTATGTTGGGTGGAAATATCTTTGGGTGGTTAATATTATTTCAATAATTTAAGCTCAATAAAACTATTAAACCTATACAAAAGAATATGGGACCTAACCACTTGAGTAAGATATGAAATGGAGAAGAACCTAAAGAGTTGAAAGCTGAATCACTAAATGCACATCTCTTCAAAATCTCTACAATCCTTAATAACATGAAAGATATATCCAAATTTATAGAGCAAGGAATATTTCTAGTGCACTATGTGGAATGAGATAAAAATTAAATAATAACATGAGCTATCCCCTATACTATCATAAATGGATTTTTGTATGAGATGGGAAAAAATGAGGTGCTATGTAGAGTGGCTTTAGAGTATGATAAACATCAAATTCTTGAATAAGGACATCAAGGAATCATTGGAGGGAATTTCAAAAATGAATCTAATGTAAGGAAGATTTTAAAAAGTGGTATATGGTGGCCTAATCTTTTCCAAGATACACATCAGGTCATAAAACACTATGATGTTTGCCAAAGGATGGGCAAACCTAACTAGAGGGATGAGATGTCATTAAGCCCAATACTCATAAAACAACCTTTTGAATAGTGGGGTATTGATTTTTTAGAGCCTATAAACCCAATGATCAAGTGTAGTCATGCAAGGTATATCATCACTATGACATATTAATTTACAAAATGGGTTTAAGCTACTATGACACCAAATTGTAGTGCCAATGATGTAACCAAGTTTTTGTATGAAAATATCATTACAAAGTTTGGTTGTCCAATAAAATTGGTCAATGATAGGGTAACACACTTTTTGAATAATATAATCAAAACTATCATAGAATAATTTATGATATCACACCATAAAAGTATTGTATATCACTCACATGAATAGATAAGCTAAGGCTTCAAATAAAATATTGGGCAAGATGTTAACAAAGATATGTAATGTATAATGAGATGATTAGGAGGATAGAATTCTTATGATTTTATAGGCATATAAAATAAACTACAAATGTGCAACATGCTTTATCCTATTTTAGTTGGTCTATGGATTTGAGGCAGTAATGCCCATAGAATATATATTTCCTAGTTTATGCATTGCTATGATACTAAGACTTGGGGATCGAGACTATCTATAGACACAGTTAGTGGATTTAACCAAACTAGAAGAAAATATGTTAAAAAAAATGGGAATGAGAATTTAATAATTTAAATAAGAAAATGTGGCATGACCACAACCAACGATCTAAATAATTCTATCCAAAACAAGCTAGTCTTACTACATGATAGAAGATTAGAGCATTTTTGGGCAAGCTTCACATTAAATGGAAGGGATCTCATATAATTCATGAAATTTTTTCATCATGGAAAAATTATCCTAAAAGATCTCTAGGGAACCATTATGTTAGGATGTGTAAATGGATGTAGGCTTAAGCCTTACCATCAATAATCTCTATCATTTATCAAAGGACTTGAAAGAGGGTGTTGATAGCACCTTGTAGTTTAGGATTTTTGTTTATTTTTTTCTTATTATTTTTAGGTTTGTGTGCTTGTATAGTGTGATTTATATATCACATAACATAAGAACTATAGTTGTTAGTCAAAGTTGTAGAGTGTAATTTGGGAATAGTTTTAACTTGAAGGAAAAATAACCTAAAATGGGTAAATGGGGAGCATTAATTAAGTCTAAAAATGGGGCACTGATAATTCAAGTATGAAGAATGGATGGTTAATGGCCATTTAAAATTATTAATGATGACACTCTTGAAATATTACATCTTTCCTAAAGTAGATCGTATGCTAGAATGACATGATGTATGACAAAAAAAAGTAGATAGGTGATAAGATGACACATCACATCAACACCTGCCATAAGTTGGATTAATGTTTTTAAATGTAGAATGGTAACTATCACATCACCAGTGACCAGTTGACATTAATTCCCTAAGCAAAATTGTGTACAACTATCATAACACATTTAAATCATTCCACCAGATGGATTTGAGTACCAAAAGCTATATAACAAGAAGATAAAAGAAAAAAAAACATTACACACTAATGCAAACAAGGGAACTTTATGATTTGATTCTAATTCAATTAACTATGCACAAATTTTGTATTGACACCTATAAAAATGAAGAACTTGTTTAATTTTAATGACACTTGTAAACATGGATCAGGCACAACTATTAATCTCACTCATAAATGCATAGAAAGAAGAAATGGGGATTCGCCTAACACTTAGGCAAACTAAATACCATGATCCATATCCATTTGATTTCATTGAAACTATAGAAGCTACTATCTTTAGCCTAGACCAATCAGAATTAGCTGAAGTAAGAGCTCTAACACTTCAAAATCATCTACGAGGTTATGTTGAGAGAGACTTATCAAGTTTCCTACTTTAAATCAATTTTATGAGGTAATGTTTACATTAGTTAAAAAATATAATGAGGATGTTATTCATCTCTCATAGGATGCTACAATATTAATCAAACCTATCACCATGGAAAGAGCAACAAGACTTCCATCTTGAGGAAAATCTATTTTGCCTTATAAAAATGAGGCTCCACCCATCCAATTGGATACAAGGGAGAAGTATACAAGGGCAAGAATGGGGATTCTTATCAACTCAATGGAAGATAATTCAATGCATATTCTATTTGAGTGCATCACTAACACTTTTGGTAGACCACCAAAAGTGCCAAGTAAGCAACTAAAGGTATTGTTGACATTGCTTATCAAATGATATAAATGCATAAGGATTTCAATTGGCCATAGTTCTTGGCCTTAAAACTTATTATGAAAATTAATAAGGTTATTCATAGTGCCTCATAGACATTTAAATATCAAATTTTAGTCTTTCTCCTCTTTTTTATGCAATGGAAGTCACTAGAGGGCTCAATGAATCTAGATGAAGATTTTTTGCCTATGACTGCATTAGCTAATATTGCTTAGACTAAGGCAGGGTAGTACTATGAGAAGTTGGGGAGATTTAATGTGTGGTGGATAGATATATAAGCCATGATCATATCACATCCTAGATTACCCAAATATGTTATATAATACCTAGGTTATCATGCATAAGTTATAAAACTACATAATGGCATTTGGATCAAAGTTCATAAATTGCTTAAGATAACTACAAATTCACTACCCTTTTTCATCACTATGTTGGATGCCCAAAAAAATGTTCTATGGTATAAATACCTAGATAGTAGGTGAGTACAATTTCTATGATCCATAACTTCAAGTGAACAATAACCTATGCCCACATAAACACAAGTACAACCATAGGCACTAACACAAATAGAGGTGACTACATCATAACTTGACAAGGGTAAGAAGAAGTCACCAGTACAATGATCCTCACCATCACCACCACCAAATAAGAGGACACACCATAAAAATTCATGTTTAGATAATAAGCATAAAAACATTTCAACAATGAAAAAGGTCATGAACTGAAGGGTTGATCCATGAGTGATAGTTTCCAAGTTTATAAGATAGTTTGTCATATAAAATCTAGATTTAGTATCTATAGGATCTCCTAAAATATATACCATATAATGATAGTGAATATGACACACAAATGTGGGCCCAAAATTAGTATGGCAAGATATTTATCATTTTAAAAATGAGTAAATTATCAAAGACATTGGGAAAAGACCATGTGGCCTATCCCTTAGTTGTTCATAATGCCATAAAGGTAAAAGAGGCATATGCTCCCCACACTCCTTGCATTTGATAGCCAAATCAAAGATGTTCCTCCATGAATATTTTGTGACCTTGTAGAGGTTATACTCACCAAATAATCATTGATATCTTGGTGGATCCTATCATAACCTTAAGGATGTAATCCATATCAGACCTCTCCTTGGTGCTCCTTAGTGGGCCATGGAATTCCCTTTTGTCTTATCTATTATAGAATGAGGAATCTTAGGACATAATTCTATTTGACAATTTCATGATGGCTAAGAGTTGGATCTTGTGCCTCTTGGAGGTAAGACTTATCCATGAATTCTGTATATATTACTACCTAGTATGTTATAAGGGCCGACTCAATTTGTAAAAAAATACTATTAGAATAATGTAAAATTGGTTTTCTATATTAATACACATGGTTTCCATAAAGGTATTACACTTTATTTCTACTTTAATGTATTAAAATTAATGCTATAGGATAATAATTTATGATTTTCTATAGAGTTTATACATTAAATAGGATACACTTCCACTATTTTAGTTAGGCTCTTTGATTAATTTTATTGTATTTTAAGACTCCAAGGATCTGTTTGTAATTAAATATAGACCTATTTTTAGTTCATTCATTAAATGAGTCATATAATTAATCATTTTAACTTACTCCTCAGACTCTCTCCCTGTGTGACTAAAACTCGAGCCATTGTGAAACTTCGCATATAGTGGTACAACTGTAGCTAGGCAAATTTTGTTCTTAGAATAATTTTTATTTCCCCTTTAACTAGAAAAATTTATTTATACCTTACCCTCCCTCTCTTTTTATGTTTATTTACAATGAAGCAAAGTAGAGATTTAAAATTCAATATGTTGTAATTGGTCTATCTAAAAGTGTAGAAGTTATGTAAGTCAGTGAGAAAATTGGTATTGGACCTCTAGTGGTAGCATTAAATCTCTTAGAGATATATTTAAAGTAGGATATTTAATGGATCCCCATACTTGCATTTCATGCCCTAGATTATCTCATAAACAATCTTAAAATGAGAGGATGCAAGTCCCCCAGTCATTCCTAAGTTTGCTCAGTGCATCTAATCCAATAGGTGTAGTTTGGATGAAGATCTTAGCCCAAATAATAGATATAATCGATTTAACATGTAAATTGTGGTAGTGTTGTTTTTATTCCAACCTTCTCAATGCTCAAACTCTTGCATTGACTCCATTGGTGGTTGTGCACACATTATCCTGGTGAGATATTGATCTCATGGACATTTTAAATTAGGATGAATGGATTTGGATTCATGTAAAAAATATTTTATTTCTTTTTACATCTCTCTTTTACACATTTTTATTAAATTATTTATCTAGGGTTAGTGTAGGATCTAAATGCAATCCTTTCTGATTGATAAATATTGATTATAATTTATGTTTCATTTCATTGCTATCTTGTTATCACATTATTAAATACATATAATTGTATTGAATTAAAATTTAAATTAGTCACATTTAATTTAATTAAAACCCCCTAAAAATTGATTTCTTATATTGGTAAATATAAAAAATGCAAGTTTGTTTTGTTTCCTGAAACCCACTAAAAACCTATCTAAAGAAGACTACAACACATGCATTCCCTCTAAAATATGTATAAGCTTTTTTTTAAAAATATAAGTTAATATTAAAAACCATAAGGCCCCTTAAATTGGAATAATTAAACATAAATCAACTAGGTCATCCAGTATGTCGTGACACAAAAATAATAGACCTTGGGGAGACCCTAGGAGCTTCCTTTCAAGAAAGGTTGGACATATGATGCCTCACCTATGTGGTGTGACGAATGACCCATCAACATATTGGAAATAGAAGGATGGACCAAGTGGGATAATTTGGATCCTATCACATTTTTTTTCTTTTTTCCATCTTTCATGCTTTCCCCCACCTTGTTCGATGCTTGAAACACACATCGACAGATTGGCACTAGGAGGGCTTGAACTAGAATTTAATAAAATTTTAAATTTTAAATTTTATAAGAATTACTCAGAATGAAATTATAGGTACTAATAATATAAAATTGAAAATTTAAACCCACCAATGACCTTTTCTTGGCTTGGTGGAGGTGGATACTCTATAAACATTATAACTCCTACTCATGACTTACCTAATATTCAAGATAAATGTTATCCTAAATACACACATGGTAGGGTTTAAACAATAGAATAATGCATTCATGCATTTAAGTATGCCATTATACAAACTCAAATATAACATGAATACCTTTCCTACCACCTATTTACTTACTCTTTGGATGAGGTTTCTTATAGTTGGTGCCTTGACCTATCATATATGTATATCACCTCATGGGTTGCCTTTAAAAATGGTTGTGCTATCAATTTTAGCATAACCACTAACCATAATACCTTATACTATCAATTTTATATAAAATTTATGGAACATAATGAACCCATGATCACATTTGACACTCAATTTCATCAGTTATACAAGATGTTGAAAGACCCATTCCTACAAATGAAATATTAAAATATATCTAAAAATATTGGATCTCATTAAAGCCATGATTATCTAGAGGA
Source organism: Torreya grandis (assembly GCA_037957365.1). Classification (NCBI taxonomy): domain Eukaryota; kingdom Viridiplantae; phylum Streptophyta; class Pinopsida; order Cupressales; family Taxaceae; genus Torreya; species Torreya grandis. Next base: position 3,093,611 of record JARHVA010000633.1, on the reverse strand, counting down.
TTCCATCTACTCTCACATCTATGCCATTGAATTATCAATAATCATTCACTATTGAATAATAATTAATGTCATATGGTTATGGTGCTGATCTAATTTACTCATTAGGACAACTAGGTTTTTAAACACTAAATCATTCAATTTACTTGCTTATAAGTCTTCCCATAGACCAATTTGCACCTTATAATCAAGCATTACCTCAATAATATAACAAACCAAACATCTTTATGACTAATTATAACCTTTTTAATACATTTAACACATGAAATTATGATAATCTAACATTAAATCAATATGTTATTTTACCTTATTTTAGTGATCAAGTGTCTTTTGATACTATTGTTAATCAAGTGTCATTTGTTGTAGGAGACTCCCAAGAAGTAATGAATGGGTTTAGTTATGAGAGTGTGTTCCTAAGTTCAAAAATTGGGGTTTATAAACATGAAAATGAGACAAGTGTTGAATAAATAATGTTAACCAAGAATTTTCCATTCAGTAGGCAAGAACTAGTCTAGGAGAGTGGTGATGAGGATGAGTTTGATAATGAAATAGAAACAAGTGTTTTAGGCAAATTTATGGATGAAATTCAGAGTAGTAATGAGTTACCCACACAAATATATGAATAAGAAGTTCCTTATAATCAACCTATAAAAGAAATGGAATAATTAAAGCATTTAAATGAAGAAGATACATGTTATTCATGTGAAATAAGCCTATCATATGTTGTTCCTACATTCAGAGAGCTGATTCAGGCATATCATCAACTTAATTGTAGTAATTTAGATCCTGTATCATCATTGGAAATGGATGAAATAGTAATCTTGGATTTCCAAATTAATAATAAAAATAAAGTGAGTTAAAAATCAAATATATCTCACTCCAAGGTAACCTTACTTTTGATCTAATTGGCATAGACTTGAATGATGTAAATGCAGGGCTCCTCACCATTAAAGATAAGAAATTGTACATTATAGATGATAAGTGGAAAGAGGATGAAAATTAGGTTGTTACTCCTACACTTGAAAGTTTAGATCATTTGACACAACGTATAGAGTTTGATATTAGTCATTTGTTATTCCTTGTAATAGTGAAGGTAGTCAAGGTAGGAGTGAGTGATCATGAACACAATGGCCTAAATGAAGAAGTGTTAGTCAAAGCTTAAAATACCTTGATCAATTATAACTCTCTACATAATTTAATCACCAATGATAAAACTATAATGTCTTTAGCATGTGAAGAACAAAACATGTGTTTTATGGATGATGAGAGTGAAAATAAGGATGTTGCCACAACATTCATAATAGAAAGGGAGAAACTAGAAATTGATTCACTGATTGGCTACCATGAAGAACATATATTTTCCAAGTTGGATGCCTTAATATATTTAGTATGTTTTGATACCCACCTTATCCCTCACCATAATTTACTATATGGTTAGAGGTATTTATCCAACCCTATCCCAATCATTTCTTGTAAATTAAACATATGAATATTACTAAATTTAATAATGGGAATTTGCTTAATTTGCATGAAAACATCATACTTATGACTGTTTGGGATAATTTTCATGATAAAAAATGGGAACACCATCATAAATATATATTTAATTTTAGTAGGATCGCTACCATTCTTCCCAAAATATTGAACATGAATATGTTCCATCTTAGATGCCTAACTAGTGAGGATGTCATATGGTTTGTCCTTGGGTGATTCCTCAAACTCTTTCTTCCATGTATGGATTGGCCTAGCAAGCTCATGTAACTACATTATCATTACTTTTTATCTTTCATTTCTTATTTTTATTTCCTATTTGGTTGATTTTATTGATTTTCATTACTGGTGTGACCTCTTGTTTCTCTCTATTTTGGTCTGACCTATCTATTTTTACCCTATGGGTTCCTCATTCATCAAATAATGAGGAATAATGGTTTGTATGTAGGTAGCACAGGTGATGTTATGGATTAAGTACTATGAGTAGTTTAGGATTTAAGATTATATTTTTGAATAAATTTTGAAATATTGGGATGTCATTTGTGTTCTAGATTTGTTCTTGTTTAGGCAAGTTGCATGAACTATTCATCCTTTAAAGATATTCTATGAAAACCACGTACTAAAAATCAAAATTTAATGGTTTCTAGGTTTTCCTGGATGAACCTATTATGGTTAATATATAGGGTGAAAATATATATAATTTTTAATTTCATTTGTCATGGTTGTCCCCCATCTAAAATTGAGAAGTTAAAAAATAAACAAAGAAAGAAAAAAAGAAACAAAATAAAAATTAATTTCTAGGTGATTTAGGCAACCTTTACCAAGACTATGGACACCTAGAAGGTAGTAGAGGAAGGCTTTGAAAGGGATCAAAATCAAATACATTAGGGATATGGACTCATGGATGGTATCATATCAATGCCTAGGAAAGTGTTCTCAAATTAAGATTCACTAACTTGATGGTTGGAGCCATAGAGTTAGTCATTGTAGGTTCCACGAAGTGATAAAGAATTTATTTTCACATACTGAGTCAATGAGAATATCATATTTGGTCTTGTACCCATTCCATTATTTAATCTCTTAGATCTATTCATGTTCAATGCATTATGTTGACCTAAGATTCTAGGTTTATAAACACATTTCTCTAGTTTCAAAATACTTAGGAGTATTTTCCAACACAATATCCATTTTTTGTTGATTACACAACATGTCCTATTCCTCCATAATCATGGAAACACTTTTTTCATTTTTTTTTCACTCCTGATTTTGCTTATGAGATAATTGGTCTCAACATTCTCAAGTTACCTCAGCAAACCATCTTAGTTTTTGTATCAAATCAGATCCCACAACCACCTTTGTTGGATAAACCACGTATGTGTTAGAAAACTTTGTATAAGACACTTAGTATGAAAGTGGAGTCTTGACCTCCTAGTTTGCCTTTAAAAATATATATTACTTAGCTCTCTTGAGCCACTCTAGGGGTTCATTTTAGTTTTCATTCTAAATCAGCCTCTAAACCCCACTCCATTGTTATGACCAAGCTCATGTGATAAATTTTCATATTTTTGACTCATTGTAAATGTGGATTTTTGGAGTATTTTTTGCACTTAGAAAATCTTGTCAAAAACTTGCTAATATCCCTGGTTATGTTTATTATAGGTGCTTTTGAAAAATATTGGTTTTTAGACCTAATCAGGTGTCTAAATCTCGATTAGGTCTTTATAGTTTGTTTTGGACATCTCCTTTGCTAATTGGCATTTTGAAATCAATTAAGTCTTGCTAGATTTTAGTTAAATCTCCTTAACCTAATCAAACTTTAATGTGCAATTAGGTCTAAAGCATTTGAGTTTGATTTGTTACTTTGTTAACTAGAGTGTTTCCCCTAATTAGGTCTAAATTTCTATTTTTTTAAAGTAATTGCTTGTGTCTTCTAAAAGCCCAATTAGGTCTGTGAGGCCATTTTGACCCATTTTTTGGTTTTTTGCTCGTAAATTCTCTTTTGGTTGTTGGTTTTTTGAAATGTTTATGGTGATGAAAATTTCATTCTAGCATAGAAATTTTGATCTTTCTAATTTTGGGACATTTTGCTCTATTTATAATTTGTTCATGTTTTATTATAGAGCTCTTAATTAAAAATCATTTGACTTTTTTTGTTTGTTTTTGAAGGAAAAAATGGAAATGGGATGCAACACTTAAAGGGAAATAAGTGGTTTCTGAGAGAATTTATGGGCCCAACTATAATTTGGAGGGTAAATTTCTCCCCTTTGGAGCTTCATTTTCTTATATATTAGCACATTTGTGACATCATAAGTGTTGAATCTTTGTTATGCTGTAGAAATACATTGGCCCCACCACTTTTTTTAATTTTTAGTGTAATTTCTCTTTCCTTATTTTTTGCCCTACCATTATGTTGGAAACATTTATGCCTAAATGATTTAAAAAAATAAAACATTGCACCGTTCAAGTATATTTCTATTACTAAAATTTGGGAAGATTTGATATCATTTCCTACACATATAAATGGTGGTAGGGTTATTTTTCTTCTCACCTTCTCAACCCTCATAATCTTGCATCAACTTTGTTGATGATTATTCACATGATAGCCTAGTGAAAGATATATTTTGTGAACATTTGTAATAGGATGAATGGATTTGGATTCATGACAATAGGATAGTCTTTCCTTTCCCCTGTCTCTTTTTCAAATTTTTATTAGATCAATTAGCTAGGGTTACCATAGGCTCTAAATGCAATCCATTCTAAATGATAAATATTGATTTTAATTTATCTTTCATTTCATTGATATCTATTTATCACATTGTTCAACATCCATAATGTAATGAAATGACATTTAAATCAGCTACACTTTCATTAAATCAAAATTCTCTAAATGCTTATTTCTTATTTGGGAAATTATAAAATACAAATTTGTTTTATTTCTTGAACCCCACTAAAAACCTACATGAATAATACTAAGAAATTGAATTCCATATAAACTATGTACAAGACCAAAAGAATGTTTAAATCCAAGTTAATATTCCAAAATACTAGGGCCCTTGAATTATAATAGTTATGCATAGACCAACTGGGTAACCAAGTATGTCATGACCTGGTAATAAAAGACTTTGGGGAGACCCTACATGTCTCTTTTAGGATAGGATAAATAGGTCGCCATCCCTTTTAATTTGGTGTGCCCAACGAACCATTAATATATTTCATGAATGGATTTGGATTCATGACAACAAGATTTTCTTTCATTTTCCCTCTCTCTTTTATAACTTTATATTAAATTAGCTAACTAGGGTTAGCGTAGGATCTAAATGTAATATGTTCTAAATGATAAATCTTGATTTTAATTTCTATTTCATTTCATTTCAATCTTATTATCTCATTTTTTTAATGTCTGAAATACAAATTTTGTTTAATTTCTTGAACACCAATGAAAGCCTACATGAATAATACTAAGACATTACATTCCTTTTAAACTATGTGCAAGCCTAAAATAATGTTTAAATCCAAGTTGATATTCTAAAATATCAACCCCCTTGAATTGGAACAATTATGCATAGACTAATTGGGTCACCAAGTACATCATGACCTGGTAATAAAATACCTTGGGGAGACCCTATAGGCCTCTTTTTAAGAGAGGCTGGATAGGCTATCATCCCTCCTAAGTTGGTGTGACCAATGACCCATCAAGAGATTCCATGAATGGATTTGGATTCATGACATTGAGATTTTCTTTCTTTTTCCCTCTTTTTTTGTCACTTTTAATCAAATTGGCTAACTAGGGTTAGCATAAGCTCTAAATGTAATATGTTTTGAATGATAAATATTGATTTTAATTTCTATTTAATTTCATTTCTATCTTTTTATCTCATTTTTTAACATCTATAATGCAATTAAATAACATTTAAATTAGCTACACTTTCATTTAATAAAAAACCCATAAATGTTGATTTTGTGTCTAGGAAAATATGAAAATGCAAGTTTGTTCAATTTATAAAAACCTACATGAACAAGACTATAAAACATGCATTCCCTATAACCTATGTACAATAAAAAATAACATTTAAATCCAAGTTAATATTCTAAACCAACAAACACCTTGAATTGGAATAATTCTGCATAGACTAATTGGGTCACCTAATACACTGTGACCTGTTAATATTAAACATTGGGGGTCCCTACAAGACTCCTTTTAGGAGAGGCTAGACAAGTGACAATCTCACCTTAGTTGGTGTGTCAAATGACCCATCAATAGAGGAACCTTATTTAATTTTAAGAATCCCCTTTGTCTTTGTGAATTTGAGATATACTCTAGATTTTTTGTGTTTTTCTCTTTGCTAGAGACACAATTCCATATAAAAACTACCACATTCTAAAATTTATGCATTGGATCCTAAAAATGTCCATATAATAATTTCTCCCAATATGGAAGAATTTAGAAAATATATAGTTTTTCATTCCTATTAGCATTTTAACCCTTTGATTGGTTATGCCATCTATATCCATTTTTATTTATTTATTTATTTATGTTTTACATGTTTAAGTCAAGACATTTTACCAATCACTAGGTGAGATAATATTTGAAGGTTCTCTAGTATTAGTTTTTCCATAGAACTTAATTTTTTTCCTTATGTAATACTCATTATCCATTGGTAAGAACTTGTGATGGCCTTTATAAAAAAATGTCGAGATATTTGGATGATCTCCACATAGCTAGTCACTAAACCTTGGATAGACATACTCTCCCTTTGTTGAAAAATATACACATTAAACAACTTATTTGTCAGGATACATGAAACACTGGAAGCATATAGTTGATTACCAAACCAAGCAACTTAATATGCGGAAATTAACCAGAATCACAAGTAACTAGAATTCAGAATAACACATGATATGAGAGACAATACACAACTTGTATTAAAACTCTTGAAGAAAAGAATACAATAAAGAAGATGCCACTTCTTCTCCACCACCTCTTTAGAGGCTTCCCACACCTCAAGTGAACAGTAATTCTCTCCTCAAAGCTCTCTCTTAGGTCCCAACACCCAACTCAAACACAGAGTTGGTGTTCACCTTCAGTGCTCCACGCACACCACAAGTGCTCCATGCACTCCACAAGTACTCAACGTACTTCAAGTAGATCTCCCATGAACCTGTAACAACCTGCAATTCAACATACCATACTTCTGGAAGGAACTCCCTTGCCTTCCTCTTTGCTCTATCCAAGTACACACCTGTACTCCAAGTAGATCCTACCTGATTCTGCTCCCTATTGTGTTGCTGTCCTATCTGATCTTGCACACCTGTAAATCAACCTGGTTCTGCACACCTATGAACCTTGACCTTGCACACACATACACCTACAGATCAACGATCTTACTTACCATGTAGATCTCCTATATAGGCCATGCACACCTGCTGACCAAGATCCTACACCCCTGAAGAATCTTGCTGACTCTCCAAAACCAGCACCCACCTTGGTACTGCTGTGGAACTAGGAGGAACACCCTTGCTCACCTCACACACAGAAGGAGCTAACTTTTCTCAACTCAAACTAGAACAAGTTTCCAATACAACCATGAGTCTATTATATAGATCTCATCCAAACAATAATTAGACATCTAATTACAATAATTAGATCCGCAGCTCTCAGTCTAAAAATAGATCTCATCATGCAAACACTTGGTTCGTTAGCTAACTGCCCATAATAAACTCGCAGTCAAACCACACAGGTGACTAACGTCGGTCCCTGTCTGCCTGGGGGTCACCGACACCGGCTGATCTCTGACCGACATCAGTTGCATTCCTGTCTTATCCTACCGATGTCGGTTGGCCAGACCAATGCTGGTTGTTCTGTGACACTCCGCAACTCACCTGTAACCTCCTCCATGTCTGCATCAGTGAAGCTTTTAGCTCCACAACCTAACAATCTCCCACTTGGAGATAAATAACTGCACTGTACCTGTACTCCATCTAATCTGTTTCCTAGTTTGTATCCCTCTTCAAGCTCAATCTTGAAGACAACTCACCACACATCCCGTGATGTACCTCCTATCATCCGAGTACCCTACCACATCCGAACCTAAAAACACATGTAGTGAAGTCCTGACCCCGCATAACATGAATCCCTGCTGCTAGTCCCTCTTAAATACCTGAGAACCCACTTCCCTGAATTGGCTCCTAACTCTCTGACAGCTCCCACTGCATGGGAATACTTAGGTCTATACTAGACCTCATGTGATTTTGGACACTGTACCTGTCCAGCCCTTAGTGTGCTCTGGCTCGGCATCCTGAACCTCGCCAACACCTGATTCACATCAGCTTCCACTGGAGACAAAATCAACCTGTGATTTCCATGTCTCCCATGTCAAAGAATTTCGCTGCTCCAAAATCCTCATGACATGCCACTGAACTAACCTTACCCTTAGCTCAGCAAAACCCTGTATGTACAATCTTGCTAGAAAAACATACCATCCACATACAACAATAGAATGATGTTGCAATCATCATCCACCTGGTAAGACAAACCATAGTAGTTACCCTGACATTGACTGAAGCCATACTTCGTCCTCCCCCTATCAAAACCTATACCACTGTCCTGCAGCTCCTCAAGACCATATACTTGGTCTTCCATCTCACGTGTCCATTCACTCTATTCTTCAACTAAGGAATCCATTCGTCTCTGTGCTTTCATACTAGCTGGCAGCCCTACCAAAACTCCCGTTTGGTTTTGCATCATATCCCTGCCATGCTCCCACCTGTTTCCTGGATCCTTCCTGCTCTATAATCAATAACGAGTATAAAGAAGAGAAACAACGAATTTGAGGGCCTACTTACGTCTTCAGTCCTCCATATGGGTGTTTGAGACTCCTTGACAGTGTGCTATCCACCCAAAATCTGTTACAGTGACCGACCTTGGTCACTCCATAGTCTGCATCCGACCAACATCAGTTCCCATGCGTCTGTCCCTGACTACCGACCCTGCTGACGTCAGTGTCCCTGCTGCTGACATTGGTCCTTCTGACTGACATCAATCTTACCTACTATCGACGTTGGTTCTCATGACCGACATCGGTCTTACCCTGCCTGACATCACTGGCTTCGGTCTGCACATGACTGACATCGGCACCTGTCTGTTCGACGTCAGTTCCTCCTGACCGACACCGGCACCTGTGTTCACCTATGAGTGATGACTTTTTACCCACGAGCTCCTTTGAATCAATCCCTATGTCCAAACTGCCCTGCTCAGAAGTATCCAGCCACATCCACTGGTCTCTGTCTGCCATCTCCTCCAAGAACACCAAGGCTTTCCAGTTTTTAAGCCTGTCAAATATATCTGTCTTCCACTTAAGAACATGCATCTCCTTCCTGATCATGTGACCAAGCCTACGAAGCCACGTCTTCGCAACAAAAGAAGAATCAGTAATATAAACAAGTAGATAAAGAGTACCTATTTTCTTACCACCAACTAATTCAAGTGCATCCGCTGTGAGAGTTCTTGTGCATCTCTCATCACCCAATCTTTCTGAAGAAATTAGCCATATCTCCAAACCTGGGACCTGCATGACCTTCATCAACACCTGTGTGTTGGCCGCCTACAATTTCAGCTTCACTTCCCCTTTGCCAATTCTTTGGCAAGGCTCACCAGCTCCTCTACCTGGGGCTACATGGAAAGAGGCAACCGAATCTTTTATCCAAGATTCAACTTTATCCAAGAAACCTCCCAGAGCATCCTGTGCAACAACACCTGCTACATCTACTTCTTCAGTTCCTTCATGCTGATTTGCTACCAACCAACAATAATCTTTTACCTGCTCTTTCTTTCCATAGGACCGTAAGTGGCCATCTATGCTTTTCAACTCCTCCATTCTTAGCTTACTTTGATCTGCCATTGCTCTACTCCCACTCAATTAGAAACCCCTGAGAGTGACCTGTAACCAAACACAAAACCTGCTCCCTACAACCTTAGCTCTGATACCACTTGTCAGGATACATGAAACACCGGAAGCATACAGTTGATTACCAAACCAAGCAACTTAATATGCAAAAATTAACCAGAATCACAAGTAACTAGAATTTAGAATAACACATGATATGAGAGACAATACACAACTTGTATTAAAACTCTTGAAGAAAAGAATACAATAAAGAAGATGCCACTTCTTCTCCACCACCTCTTCAGAGGCTTCCCACACCTCAAGTGAACAGTAATTCTCTCCTCAAAGCTCTCTCTTAGGTCCCAACACCCAACTCAAACACAGAGTTGGTGTTCACCTTCAGTGCTCCACGCACACCACAAGTGCTCCACGCACTCCACAAGTACTCAACGTACTTCAAGTAGATCTCCCATGAACCTGCAACAACCTGTAATTCAACAGACCATACTTTTGGAAGGAACTCCCTTGCCTTCCTCTTTGCTCTATCCGAGTACACACCTGTACTCCAAGTAGATCCTGCCTAATTCTATTCCCTGTTGTGTTGCTATCCTATCTGATCTTGCACACCTACAAATCAACCTAGTTCTGCACACCTGTGAACCTTGACCTTGCACACACATACACCTGCAGATCAACGATCTTACTTACCCTGTAGATCTCCTATATAGGCCATGCACACCTACTGACCAAGATCCTACACCCCTGAAGAATCTTGCTGACTCTCCAAAACCAACACCCACCTTGATACTGCTGTGGAACTAGGAGGAACACCCTTGCTCACCTCACACACAGAAGGAGCTAACTTTGCTCAACTCAAACTAGAACAAGTTTCCAATACAACCATGAGTCTATTATATAGATCTCATCCAAACAATAATTAGACATCTAATTACAATAATTAGATCTACAGCTCTCAGTCTAAAAATAGCTCTCATCATGCAAACACTTGGTTCGTTAGCTAACTGCCCATAATAAACTGCAGTCGAACCACACAGGCGACCGACGTCGGTCCCTGTCCGCCTGGGGGTCATCGACGCTGACCGATCTCTAACCGACGTCAGTTGCATTCTTGTCTTATCCTGCCGATGTCAGTTGGCCAGACCAACGCCGGTTGTTCTGTGACACTCTGCAACTCACCTGCAACCTCCTCCATGTCTGCATCAGTGAAGCTTTTAGCTCCACAACCTAACATTATTAAGAACTTATTATATAATGTGAACACATAAAAATATGAACTTAGTATTTATAATTTGTACAAATATAATTATAAACTTATTATTTATAATTTTAGCATATAATAAATACCTGAACAAAAAAACATCCTAGGAAAATCTCGTATAATCTAACATAATATACCATAACAAGTGAATTGATTTTGATTAATTAGTTTTGAAAGGTTATGCATCAAATGCCATCCCATAATTCCTACAACTCATCAATTTGAGGTTTAAGGTGGGCATCATAATTTTTAAGTTGATGTTTACTAGGCACCAATAATGATAGTATTAAATGTTCCTTATGAATCATAAACCATGGAAGACTATTATAATTTATTAAAAATACTAGAAAAATAAGTTATCTAGTTGGTAATTTTAAAAAATGGTTAACACTATCCATTTACAAACCAAACCATACAATTCATTCCCTATCTTTGAATTTTTGGGCCAAAATTTATCAACATGTTTCATTGAATTTTAATTTGAAGGAATGCACCAAACTCCATCATTACTTTTATTGTTATAATTCCATGGAATTAAACCTAAAAGTGACTTATGATTAAAAATACAATTTTTTTTAAGAATTATTAGAAAATATAGTAAGACATTATTTGAAATGGTAGAGCCTCTAAATCTGTGTAGTTATCATAGTGCCCTATATTTAGGATAACTAATACTATGCTCATATTCCTTCCTATTGTAACAACCTAACTAGGTTTATTCAAAAAATTACCACATTTAAAAAAAATAACGATTGAAATCACAACAATTACTAGTTCATATTCATAATGTTAAAAGAATACAATAATATATTATAATCAATCATATATATATACCAATATTACAACTCAAAACATAATTCTACCAAATATGTTTTATAAGTTAAATAGTAAAAAATTGATGTGTCATAAAAAATTATTCCACTAAATAAAGTACAAGGTTTCAAATATACATCAATCATGCAGAGGAATACTCAATAAACTCACACACTTGTCTTGTCCTTTATACTAACTCTCACAAGGATTCTTATATTCACTTGATCATTCAATGATTCAAGATTCCATTGAATTGTTTATAGTTTATTATTTTATTAACAATGTTCCTTATTGTCTCCTTAGACACCTCATTCCATTCATTAAACCCCTCATCACATCCTTCTTTTCCTAAATAACTTCTGCCTATTTGATACACAGTCATTGTAGTCCTTTTTAAGGCCTTTTCTTCTAGTGTGATCTAGTACGAATGAATATTAATAAAATAGTACCTGATCCTAGTACCCTCTATACTTATTCACCTCTAAGTGAAGTTTCCACTCCAAACTCTACTTATAATACCTTCATATATCCTTTTTAGGTCATTATTTAGGCCTAATTAGGCTTTTCTTGCACCTAACCACACATAATCCCCTATAACTATACGCACATGTATGAAATCAAACCACAAAATTAAAAATATATTAACCTAAATTGACATATACCAATTTTTTTTTTTTTAAGGATTTCCACCAATGAAAATGTCTTATATGTGCATTTTTCCTCTAAACCTTAGTTTAGGGTTAACAAGCTTTGTATGAACTTGAGAAGACACAAAAAGATATTTTGATCTTCCAATCAAATTTTAAACTAATATGATAATTTATTTAGGCATGTCTAACCTCTAGATAAATTTTCTAATTATTAAGTTTCCACTTTAAATCTTTTATTCAATGTCAATCTTTGGTTTTTGGCCTGACTATGTATATAGGCATAGTCTGCAGGGTCTAAGAGCTCTGTTTTGAGTGTTTAAACCTAAAAAAAAATGGTTTTAAAAATATAAAAAAAGTTGATAAGTATTTTAAATAACTCAAAACACCCTTTTTAATTAATAATCATGTTCTTTGATGCCTCTACTACACTCTTTTTCCACACTCTATATGTTCACTGTCTTGTATGCACCGTCTCTACAGGGTTATAATAATTTATATGAAAAATGATGTGAAAAGTAAGAAATTGAAATACAAAAACATAATAAATTAATATTAAATAGACTCACCAATCTATATTAATCATAAAAAATACAATACTATTAGATCTTCCATTGAGCATTCTTAGCACAATCTTTCTACATTTGCTCTTGAAAGATTTATTTAATAATTTATTAGGTATTGATCTCTCTCTCATCTATTTCATCATGAAAATTGAATCCAAAAATAAAACTTACAAGTTTTAGATCAAATTAACTACTCTAACTACCTTAGAAACCTTCCAATGGTCACAAACAAACCAACTTCACATTGGAACACATATCAAAGTGGATTTATCCATACATTTGTGAATGGGATCCATGTATAGAAACATGGTGTATTTTATAAGTCTCTCCCAATAATTGGAAACCTTGATTATTCCTTGAAAGTACTCTTAGAATACCCAACTAGACCAAAAAATTTCAAAATTTCAAATTATGAATTTGGTAAGAAAATGCCAAATTTGAAAACTAACCTACCTAGACACCTCTAAATACTTGGAAAACATTCCAAGTTATGTCCTAAGAATCTTAACACGTCTCAAACACCTAATTAAACCATATAAAAACTAACCAAAACATAATTTGATCATAAAATCTCAAAACATGTCATTCAAGAAGGATGCTCCTAAATCAATCAGCCTCCTCGAGGCTCAAACTATATAATTGTGTATTAAATTCACAATGATTCTAATAGCCTCAATTCTAATGTAAAACAAGATATGCCATAATAATAATAATAATTTTAAGAAAATATAAAACTAGTTCTTGTAAGTAGCCATCAATATGCATCCAAGATTAGTTTTTTTAGTTGTAAGGAGGGAGAAAATCATTTGAATGCTTTTCCTCTAACCATAGACTAACAGTTCCCTACACACCACCCTATTAAGAGTGGAATTTCCCTTCACAAAGGGGTAGATAATGATGATGTGAACATTCTAAACCATATAAAAATAAGTGTGGAAGTATAATCCCTATAACATGAAACCAATCACATAGACCATAGGTAAGCCTCTATCTATTATGACCTCAATAAATAATACAAACTAGAAAGTATTGTCGACTGAAAATGTATATAGATATAACATTACTTTGGTCAAAACATTTATAGAATTTATACTTCAAAATAATTTGGGTCATTATCTACATATGAAATACTCTCTACTTATCAAGAACCATCAATTTGTTACCTGCCTGATAGAGGATGGGCGATTTATAAATATGCACATAACCCCATCACTCATCATCCCTCTATTCGAGTGGTCATGTTCACACTGGCTATGGTTCCATTTATTTACAAACTAATTTTATCTTTAGCCATGTTCAAACCCACTCATAGAGTTAAGCTTTATTTGGAGTTCTTTGTTATAGTTGTTAGATTTTTTTAAATATGTGCATAAATAATATTTTATTATGCACCAATTTAAGACAATCCACCTATATTCAGGTTGTTCAAAAAAAGCAGTTATTGTGAAACCAAATCATTAGCCTATTTATTAGGCACTCATTATGTTTCTCCTAAGTGCCTAAAATAAAGAGGAATTTATGAATTGTATTTTGTTCTTGAGAGACAATAATGAAGAGGCTAGATTGTGCATAATTCTTGTCTATGTGCATAATATTTGATATGGTTTTTCTATGGTAATGGTGTGTAGGAGTGATCCTATAGTTTCTTGAATTCAATGTGAACTTTGACATGGTATCAAAATATCCTCTTGTATCCATTTCCCAATCTAGTTGAATCCATCAATCAAATTAGATGTGGGAAAAGTAAAGTTTTTTATTTACAATTTTTCTTTGGCCGTACAAGCATGTCATACATCATTTGTATAAGGGCTTGATATTGTAGTTTTTACTTACATTCAAGATCGGGTCTTACATTGGCATTAATTTGATTGTCAATTAATTTTCATTATCAATTAACCATTGAACTTATATTGTGGTTTTCTTTAGACATTATTATAATCTTAGCATCGATGTGTACCCATATCCAAACTACACTACAAATCTGAGATGTTATTCTAAACTACACTCTACCCCTATGCATTCTGAGTAACTTAACCTTGCTCTATATTTGTAGAGGAATTATTGTTGATTTTGGTATTGGTTGAAGCTTATATTTGTGAGTGGATTAGCATATCCTAGAAAATCATTATTTTTTTGGGTGATCATTTAAAAAAGTAACCCTTATTTTTCACCATTGGGTTGCATCATACCATCTCTAATGCCATACTTTCCATTAAAATCAAGGTTTGTAGTCATTATATTAATCCTTACCTTTTTGGTCTCCTTTATAAAGTTAGATGTATCAATCCATAACTCGGTCAAAGCACCAATGATAAACTCTGTAAAGTCACCATCAACCACTTTTTTGGCTATTATTTAGCTTAGCTCTTGATGACATTCTATACTTGGTATTAAGCATCAACCTAAAATCCTAGTATTGAATTTAACTTGTGTATTAAACATCTTCTAATGTTCATAGTCTACATTAAAAATAAGTGCTCTATATTTTTTGGATCAACATCTGACCCAATATTTATGTTAAAATCCCATGCATTGGCCTAGACTTCTAGGTGTTAATATTAAGCCAACTGTTCCTTACTAGGTTCTCATCTTTCATTCATATTCTGCCATTTCAATCAAAGGGATATACACACTCTATGGTGTAGTCTTTCAACCTACCTTGAGATGCAATAAAATAATAGAGAAGGACTTTCTATCTTAGCATTCAAGCCTTTCAACCACCTTATTCATGCCATTCAAAATGGCCTAACACCTAACTGTTCAAACACAAATGATGAATAGGTCTTCTTGACCTTTCCACATAGAGCTCACATTTTTCTCCTTGGCATAACTAAAGAAAAGGTATGTTTGTTTTCATTGGCTATATGGGTTGGGGGTTCTAAACTCCTTATGAATTTTTAAAAATGAAGGGAAATTTTTATTTTAAATGTGGTAGATGTTATAAAAATGGGCATTCTTATACGTCATTATAAGTTTTTTGGTTGACACCTCTCAACACAACCTCTCATATATATGTTTAGTGACTATAAATCTATGTTTGGCTACTCAATTCAGCTAGCCTCCCCTCAACCATGAGAACAAAGTATAATTTTCATGGTTTCTAATCTCCTCACCACAGTCATATGCCACCATCATGGATATCCAACAAATCAATGCTAATTGAACTGACTACCCAGGTCCCCCTCCACTCATGCCCTGACCATTTCATTTAATGGTAGTCCAAAAAAAAAATGTCATTTGACCTTGAAAAGTATTCAAAATTGGTGACCGAAGCATATACATAAAGTGATCTACAATTGAAGGTAATGTGGATATGGATTTAAAATTATTCTTTTCCATTCATATGTTTGAAAGTATAGTCAACTAAGCTGGCATCTTTGCTTTTGTGAAGAACTTACCTTTAATGTGGCATCTAGGTGAGATATAAGGAATTAAATCCCTCTTAATACCCAAACATGGACTTCTCCTTCCAATGGTCGAGCATTCCACCTTTCCACATGGCCTTCCAAGAGCCAAGGCAAATGACCTTTTTTTAGGCAATAGAGCATTTTTTGTGGGAAAAATTATTTTTTTAAGCAGTCTCTCATGGGCCTTTAATTTTATTAGTGGCCAAATTTATTAATTAGGGGAGATAAATTTTTAAAAAATATGGGGAACATTTTGTAATGGTGGGGTTATTATTGTAAACATAGAGCATTATTTAATTATCTTTTATTAAAAATAATATCGTAAAGGAGATTTTAATTGCTTGGTCACTCCACTTTATTCTAATTTTGATTGTCAAAGATTGGAGGGTGAGGTCTAGTCTGATAGAAGTTTAGACCCCCTCACAAATAAATAAACCTTCTCTTTCTTTGTTTTTGCCTTCTTGATTTCACTCATGGACATGTTATCCACATAGCTTGATGTCCTACATTCTTGAGTGTTTCATTTTAACTAGGATATTTTATGATATAACTCCTATTTTTATATGTTCCCCTCATCATGAATATGTTGATCACCATGATTTGTGTTTCACCTTTCACTTAGGATTGAGCAACTGGAGATTATAGTTGTCAAATTTGATCACTCTATCACACATCTTTCATCATCTGTATTCATTTAAGATGAATTTCAAATCATTTATGGTGGAATCAACATTCTTTGTGAGGATTTTACCAATATGGTTCCTCTATTGATTATATTTCTTATCTGCACACATCTCCCTTATTTTAGGAGCAACTCTTTTGTTCTTGATGGTGTCTTCTACATATTGATAGCATTTTAGGTTTCTTGCATCATATGGTGTTTTTTTGTTTCGGGATTATTTTTTTACTCGCATTGAGTAATAAAGTGCCATGGGTTTTTTTTGATTCAATATTTTCTACCTTCATGCATTTATGTGATCTATTATTAACACCTTTTAACTCTATCAGTTACTTGACTTTCCCATCACCACCAGGGCCATCTTCTTGAGAGATATTTGCTCTGTATATTTGACACTTTTTGATAGTTAACAATCTCCTTAATATTTATTATGGAGATTGATATCCTTTTGAATAATAGCTATTCTAATTAATATAGTGTCAGCATGTTAGTGTTTGAGTAGTGTATTTAGCCCACTTATACATACTTTTTTTGCATCACTCCACCCCATTAATAGTATGGGGGTATGGTGTAGATCCTGATTCTTTTGTTGTCATGTTCCATACTAACCCTTAGTGCAGACATCTTCTAGCAGTAGATCAAATTTAATTGATGAATATTTTTTCACTATCAACACATCTGAGAATGTCTTTTCATAAGAGCTATTCTGGTGAATTCCAGTGTCATTTTTTTAATGATCAAGCAGTGGATTTAGACCACTCATGCAATTTTGAGTTCTATCAAGACTTTTGATTCTATCAAGTGCATTTATATTTGATGGCCTTAATTCTATCTAGTGCACATTTTTAGCATTATGTTTGAGTATTGAGTTGTTTGGTTTTGTGGGACACTTTGTAGCATATGTTTTTTTCTCCATCAACTTTAGATATTTTTACTATTTTAGGGTACCTTACGGTGATACATTTCATCCATGGTGACTCTATTTCCCTAGTTTTTTTAAAAAGCTAGCTTCATACATGGTACCAATTCCTATTTGACTTGGTGTTTATAGTGACTTGACAATCATGTGTTCCAATAAGATGGATTGGTTACCATAGGGACACTTTGTATTTCACTATGATTTGTACATGGGTACCTGATCAAGACTATTTTCCAGGACCCATTCAGTCTCTTTACTTTCTCTTTTCTCACTCCCTATTCTATGCTTCAAGGAGGGTGTTGGAGTGGTTGTGTTCACACTAGCTATGGTTTGAGTAATTTCCAAACCAATTTTGTCTTTAGCCATGTTCACACCCACTGATGGAGTTAAGATTTATTTGGAGTTTTTTTTATAGTATTTGGATTTGTTTTATTTGTGTGCATGAAAAATATTTTGTTGTATACCAATTTAAAACAATCCACCTACATTCAGGTAGTTCACAATAACTAGTTGGTTATTGTGAAACTAACTCATTAAAATATTTATTAGGCACTCTTTGTGCTTCTCATGAGTGCTCGAGAAAAAAAGGAATCTACATATTGTATTTCATTCTTGAGAGATAATAATGAAGAGGCTAGATTGTGCATAATTCTTGTTTGTGTGCATAATATCTGAGATGGTTTTAATGTGGTAATGGTGTGTAGGAGTGATCCTACAATTACATGAGTTCAATATGAACTCTAATAACCTCAAGATAGAAGGATGTTTCTAATCAATACTTATTCAACTAAGATAAAATATTATATTTTAAAACACATATAACAACTCTCTTATCTACCATATGTGAGTTATTAATCATTTTTTAATTAAATTACTATAAATAAAATGTCTCATGCATATTTTCCATACAATAAATTAGAATACATAGGATATCACATATTCTTATTATCATAGCCAAAAAAATTAATCAATTTATCTAGATCTATACCTAGGACTATAATAGAGCATTGAAACTCACTCAACACAACACAAATCTATAGGAATTTGATTTCCCCATCTGTAGGTTTAGGTTCTATTATCATGCTATTGCATAGATAATTAATAACTCACTTATGTAATATACACAATTATAACTATAAGTACATCTATAATTACATGTATAATAGATAAAACATAAATTGAAATAAGCCTTCATGACTTAAATATCAACAATTAAAAATTATATCATCATGCTTTATTCAAAGCTATGATCATTTTAATACCTAGAGATTTTTTTATTTCAGTCAAATCCTTATCATTGGTGGTACCCACTACCTACATGTATATGATTGTTATGTACTTCTATTACTATCTATGAATAATAATAAATTTCAATTAGAACTATGTTTTTTACCCATTTTATCCAAAATTGTACATAAAACACAGTCCATAAAATAAAATAATCCTTGTACCAACTTAATATTTCTCCATTATATTATTTTGACATGGATTAGAATCACATAAATCAAATTACAACCCATTACAATCATATCATGTCTTAATGATGTCTTCGAACTGATCAAAATCATATAACACAAATTTTAAAGCACAACTTAAAGACCTAACTCTTAGTAATTATTTAAAACTTCTTAAAGGTATTAATAATCTCCAAAAATTCAAGTGTGTAAATTCAATATGTATAATATCACTTCCTTAGGATTGTGGGTGAGAGAGATCTCACACGCCCAAGTTTATGGAGGTTTAATACCATTTAAATAACTCACATAAAACCAATATGTTAATAATAATTTTAATCAGAATATAGTCTTCTTCCTTATTTTAATAATATCATTCCTATTAAATATATTTATGTAATACAAATATTAATCTCATTCTCATAATATTATAATGATGTTTGTTAATTCTTAAATAAAACATATACCCTTGAGGTGAGTGAGTAAGCTACATCATATCATGAATTGATAAAGTAGATGTCTATGCCAAGATATCTATATATCATTAAGGGAGTAAATAGAATAGAATTTTAAAAATATTTTCAAGGTGCTAATTTGAGCTTAATATTCATATACCCAAAGAGAATGGTGAAGCCACAAATCTAGTTACAATGTCTAAAAGAGGTTTTTTGTACCATTTAAATTTTTTCCATGTAATTATTTAACCATAAACTCTAAACTATATAGGGTTCTATTCTCTTAATTTTATTCTTGTATTTATAATAATAAAAAGCTACCAATTCATTTAGCAACAAAATTTAAATAAAACCCTTTTTTTAATAGTAAAAATCTAACACAAGGATTCAATGAATCAATACATGCCTACTACTTATCTCTAGACAACAAGTTTTTTGTTTCAAAACTTTCTAACCTTATTTCTTATCCAACTACTCTATTTCCATCCCTCTGACATTCCATTCTCCTTTTCCATCTAATGTTTTAGATAGGGTTTTAAATATTCCACTCCCTCCAAACATATTTTGCATGTAGGCCATCACATTTTCCATGAATAAACTCCTTGTAATCTCTTAACTTATCTTTTCTAGCCACTCCACTTCATAAAACTTCTCCATTAATAACAAGGAGTTCAAGACCATGTCTAATAAAGGAAAAATAAATCAAAAATCCCAATACATACTTCTTATTTGTGCCAAAATGGGTCTGTTGACTAAGTCAAGTGAGCTTCCCCATTAGGATTTCTACCTCAAATCCATTGTTAGACCCAAAAACAATTTCTCCTTTAAACTTGAATTTATTCCCATTGACTTTGAAAACATTAATAATCATTTTTATCTTTGTTTTTATCAATTATGTTTTTTGACCCATTGATAGGGTTCCAAATTTATAAGAATGACCATGTTATGTCTACCACCTATGGTGGTTAAAATATTTTATTAAGACTCTAAGTACACCATTAACATGATTCTTGCTCAATATTTTCTTGGAGTAGTCCACATAAATAATTTCATAAAAAATCATATACATTTATTCTATACTTGAATAATGAATTTACAAGCAAGCTCAAGACCACATTCATAATATTGTAAAAAAAATAACAAGGTTACTAAAAATACCTATTTCATTCCATATAAGAAACTAAATGCATAATAATTCTTAACAACATATCATTTAAAAATGGTTACTCACATGATACTCATGATAAAAATAAACAACACAATCACAAAAATCACTAACTTGTTTCATACAAGACTCCTAATGCACAAGTATTCCTAAATGATCATAAACAAGACTGCCAATCACAAGTCACTCATAGTAATAAAAATCACTTTAAATTCCATACCAATAAATATAAATACATTAAATATAATATATGGAAACAAACTATGCAATTAACACTAAAAAAATACAAATTTAAGCAATTACTAAATTAAAAAATACTCTCTTTGTGTGTTTATGTGCATATGCATGGGTGTGTGTATGCGTACGTGATTATGTGTGTATGTGTGCTTGTTCTCAGATTGATCTTCCTTCTCCCAATTATCATGATATACCACCTATCCCCTATGATACTCTCCCTTAAGATTATACTACAAGGGGAAATACAAGAACTATCCTGCATCCACCTCAGATAGGAAAAAGGGTAGTTAGTCCATTTTATCCACATATATAAATAGCTAAATGAAACTAATTTAGAAGTAATACATCAAGAAACCATAAAATATACTATGAATGTGGAAAATAAATCAAACTCATCATACACTTTATGAAAAATAGATATGGTGTAATTAAATATTCAAGCACAAATATTCTGTAGTCTCAATTTAAAATAACTACAATAGTATGTAACTTAATAATCCTAAATTACTAATAGTATAAATACTCATTAATACTACAATAGTTTCTATCAGGGGAAAGATAAGATGTGACATCCTTCCCCTCTTGGAAAATTCATAATCCTAATAATATTATTAAATTTAAGCATAATCATCAAATGACATAAAGTTTAAAACATTTAATTAAATAAATGTGGAAGCAATCTATGACATGCCTCATAATCCTCCCAAGTGGAACTGTCTTCATAATATTGGTCCCATTGGTGTTTACAATGAGCCACTTATCTTTACTTTTGAGTCTCAAGTATTCTTAGGGGATTTATTATCACCACTCCTAGATTTATTATCTATAAATATTTCCAATCAAGCATGTGTGCAAGATCAACAATGTATTTCTTTAAATAATACACATGAAAAATATTATGTATTTGAGCAAGTGTTGGTGGCAAAGCAAGTTTGTATGAAACAGTGTATATTACTTCTAGAATCTCAAAATGACCTACATATCTAGGTGCCATTTTGGATGATTTTCTAAATTTAATTAAAATATTTTGGGGTTTAACTTGAAGAAAAACCTTATCTCCTACTAAAACTACCTTCCTTTCCTTTTTAAATAAGTGTAACTTTTTTGCCTATTATTGTCTTGAACAAAACTTTTTCAAATCAACTTAAACTATTCTTCAAGTTCAGCAAGCATTTTAGGCCCAAAAATTATTTTATCTTCTAATCTATCCTAGCTAATAAGTTTTCTATATTTTCTACCATATACAGATTCAAACAGTGCCATTTTCAAAGTTGAATGAAAAGAATTGTTGTATGCAAAGTAAACTAATGGAAGGTATTCTTCCCACTTGTATTATTGGTCCATACAATACATTATTATTAAATTCTCCAATACTTGGTTTATCCTCTTTATTTTCCCATTTTTTTAGGATGATAGGCTATACTAAATTTGAGTTGTGTTCATAAGGCTACATTTAGAGTTTTCCAAAATCAAGAGGTCATACATGTATCTATATTATAAATATTTTTTCTATAAATTAATGCAATTTGAAGATTTCATGTACAAACCTTTTTGATAATACTAGTATATCATCAATCAAATTACTTGGTATAAAATGTGCCACCTTAGTAAGCTTTATAAACACAACTAAAATAATGTCATGTTTATTTTTAGACATTGGTAGGTATTGGACAAAGTCCATGCTAATGACCTACCACTTCAATTTTAGAATGTCATGGGGGTATAGTAATCATACAAGGTGAACATGTTATTATTTTACCCATTGACATTTAAATATTGTTTTACATAAATTTAGTTTTATTTATTTTATTCATTTCCAAAAACATAATGGCTTCAATTCTTCCATTAGTTTGGACACCCCTAGATGACCATAATGAGTGTTGTGCATATCTTTGAGCACGTAACTCTTAAATATGCTTGATCTAGCACATATATTATTTTCATGAATCTTATAAGTCTATTTTTATCAAAATAAATCCTTCATACTTAATATCTTGTAAATGTTTTGCAAGGGCTTTCTTAGCCTGCTCATAATATTTGTTCCCTCGGGAAGTTTTAAGAATTTATTTTGAAAGGTTGATCAAATAGTATCCATTATTTCTATGTACCTTTTATGTATAAGGACATTTTATACTATTTTATCATTACCCTTTATATAAATTATGTTAAATTCATGAAAAGGATGATCCATTGTTGGAAAGAGGCCTTTGGCAACCATTATGATTAAGACTTGTTGTGTAGTGTTTAGACTTGTTGTTTTTTTGTTATTATTTTTATTCTGTGTTTCTAATATGATGTAGATTTTAATTATTTTTTAGTAGAACTATTGAATATCTAGACTTGTAAGGCCTTAATTACTTATTTCTTATGTAGGGTTGGGTCCCTACCTCAAAAAACCACTCTTTACATTTAATAAAAAAACTTATGTCAAAGTCATAGCTTGATAGAAACTCAAGCCATTGATTTTACCATGCATTTAGGTTGGTTTGAGTGAAGATATACTTAAGTCCCAAATTATCAATATTAAAATCTAAGGGTTTTCCCAATAGATAATATATCCAAACTTGTAATGTATACACTATGACAACTAGTTATAAATCATACTAGTTATAATTGGATTCATAAGGCTTAAGTTTTGAACATTATTAAGATACTACTTGGCCTTCTTGAAACAATACTTGACAGGTACCCCTAGAACAACAAACGTGCTCTGGTACCAATTGATGGGGAATCCAAGAACAAACACACTTGTTCTGACCCCACTTGTTAGGATCTTTCTCCTCAGAAAGAGCACAATATGATTACCAAAGTTAAGCAATTAAACATGTAGAAATATCTAGAAGTACAAGTAACTAGAATTCACCAATAGCACAGAATATGAGAGACAATATACACTCTTATATATTAATACTTGTATAGAAAAGAATACAATAAAGAGCCACCACACTCTTCCACCTTATAGAGGCTTCCCACACCTCAAGTGCACAATAATTATTCTTCAAAACACTCTCCTACCAAAAAAATGGTCCCAACACACAACTCACACACAGAATTGGTGTTCACCTCTCCAACCAGTCAGTAATAACCCTGCCAGTACACCAAGCACTCTATAGTACTTCAAGTTGATCTCCCATGAACCTGCAACCTATAATTCAATAGACCATACTTACAATGGAAGGATCTTCCTTGCCTTCCTTTCTAGCTCATAATGGAACTAGGAGGAACACACACTTTGTTCTCTTCACTAGCACACTTTACAATACATGCCAATGGGTCTATAAATAGATCCTAGACTTAAACAATAACTTAGACTTCTATTTTACTAATAATAGACATGCATCTCAAGACTTGAAATAGCCTTTACATGCAAACACTCCATTCACTAAACTAACTATTCGTGCAATGATCAGTTTTGGAACACACAGGCGACCGACGCTAATCCCTGCTTGCCTGGTGCTGCCGATGTCGGCTGACTTCCTACCGACGCCAGTTGCCTTCTGCACTGATCATGACCGACGTCGGTCATAATGCCGACACCAGTGCTTCTAGGTCTTTAACAACCTCCTTTTCTTTGTCTGCAATAAGTTGAAGCTTTTAGCTCCACAACCTAACAATCTCCCACTTGGAGATAAACAACTGCAACTATACTTGTACCTATACATCATCTAGTTTGTTTCCTTGGCTCTGTATCCCTCTTCAAGATCACCCTTGAAGACCAACCACCACAAAACTTGTGGTGCATAACCTGTCATCCAAATTACCTGCCACATCTGCATCTACAAACCATGTAGAAAATAACTTGACCCTGCATAGCATGTGCACCTGCTGCTGGTCCCTCTAAGAATCCACTAAACTGCCATCCAATGCTTCTTTCTCGAATTGGCTCCAACTTTCTAACAACTCCCACTGCTTGGGAAAACTTAGGTCTAGTACATACCATGCACTTAACCTCATTATGTGAATCAAAACACTTGTTCTATGAACTATCCAACCATCGGCGTGCTAACCGGTCTCACACAATCATCCTGAAACAAAGTCAACCTGTGACCTTCCATGTCCCTAGAACACACTCATGCCAAAGAATCTTGCTGCTCCTAGATTCTCCATGACACACCCCTGAACTAGCTTTACCTTTAGTTCAACAATACCTGTATATGTAACCCTACAACAAGCACATCATACAGTAATAGGATAATGTAGCTTATATTATCCAACTTGGTAAAGAGAAACACAATGATCAAACCTCCATTGCCCTACAGCTTACTCAAGACCATATACCTTGATCTTCCGTCTCATGTATCCATTTCCACTCTTCTTCATCCTGAACATCCATTCGTCTCTCAGTGCTTTCTTCTAGCTAGCAACTCTACCAACAAATCCCTATTTGGTTCTTCTCCAAGGAATCACATCCTCATCCATGCCAAGCTCCCACTGTTTCCTGGATCTACATGCTTTGCTTCTTTAACAACTTCCTGGTTCTTTACCATCAGTGAGTAACAAGTAGTGTAAATAAGGGAAATGATGAATTTGAGGCTTACCTACCCTTTAAGTCCTTCATATGGGCGCTTGAGACTCCTTGACAGCTTGCTATCCACCCAAAATCTGTCTCAGTGACTGATGGTGGTCATATCTCAGTCTGCACCTGATCGACGTTGGTTCCATGCGACTACCTCATCACCGACGTCAATTTTCCCCTTGCTGACGGTGGTGTTTATCTGCCCTGAGTCACTGACATCGGTCAGCACATAGCCGATGTCGGTCCCTGTCTGGACGCCGACGCCAATTTTCCTGCCAACGTCGGTCTCTGTGTTTTGCTTATAGGAATTGACTTTTTCCCGCGAGCTCCTTTTGGATCAAACCCTTGTCCAAATCACCCTTGCTCTACTTAGAATTACTCAGCCCCTATGACTGATACCTGTCTGTCACCTTCTCCTTAAAAACCAAGGCTTTCCTGCTCTTGTCATGAACATCGGATTCCTCAAGAAATGTTACATTTTTCTTCTGCATATAGAAATCTTGATCTATACCCTTTGGCTCAAGAACATGCATCTCCTTCTTACTCATGTGACCAAGCCTACAAAGCCACATCTTTGCAACAAAAGAAGAATCAGTAATATAAGCAAGTAGATAAAGAGTACCTACTTTCTTACCACCCGCTAATTCAAGTGCATCCATTGTGAGAGTTCTTGTGTATCTCTCATCACCCAACTTTCCTAAAGAAATTAGCCACATCTCCAAGACTGGGACCTGCATGACCTCCTTTAACACCCATGTGTTACTTGTCTACAATTTCAGCTTCACTTTCCCTTTGCTAACCATTTGACAAGGCTTTCCATCCCCTAAACAAATTTCTCCAAAGTCTCCCTGGACATACTCATGAAAAAATTCCCTATTTGGGGATGCATGAAAAGAGGCACCAAAATCTAAAACCCAAGATTCTACTTTATCTAAAGAACACACCAGAGCATCTTGTGTAACAAACTCTGCAACATCTACTTCTTCTTCATGTCCTTCATGCTGATCTGCTACCAACCAACAATCTTCTTTTCTCTACTCTTTCTTTTTACATTTCCAGTAGGTTATTCTGCCATACTTGAACTTGGACCTCTTGCTATTAAACTTCTCTATTCTTAGCTTACTGTCTTCTGCCATTGCTCTACTCCCACTCAAACAGAAATCCCTGTGAGTAACCTATAATCAAAACACACTAACCAGATCTGAACCAACCTGTTAGTATCCCAACCAAAAGCTCTGATACCAGTTGTTGGTATCAAGCTCTAAACCTACAACCAAGGCTCTGATACCAGTTGACAGGTACCCCTAGAACAACAAACGTGCTCTGGTACCAATTGATGGGGAATCCAAGAAAAAACACACTTTTTCTGATACCACTTGTTAGGATCTTGCTCCTCAAAAAGAGCACAATATGATTACCAAACTTAAGCAATTAAACATGCAAAAATATCCAAAAGTACAAGTAACTAGAATTCACCAATAACACAGAATATGAGAGACAATATACACTCTTATATATTAATACTTGTACAGAGAAAAATACAATAAAGAGCCGCCACACTCTTCCACCTTATAGAGGCTTCCCACACCTCAAGTGTATAGTAATTATTCTTCAAAACACTCTCCTACCAAAAAAATGGTCCCAACACACAACTCACACACAGAATTGGTGTTCACCTCTCCAACCAGTCAGTAATAACCCTGCCAGTACACCAAGCACTCTATAGTACTTCAAGTTGATCTCCCATGAACCTGCAACCTGCAATTCAACAGACCATACTTACAATGGAAGGATCTTCCTTGCCTTCCTTTCTAGCTCATAATGGAACTAGGAAGAACACACACTTTGTTCTCTTCACTAGCACACTTTACAATACATGCCAATGGGTCTATAAATAGATCCCAGACTTAAACAATAACTTAGACTTCTATTTTACTAATAATAGACATGCAGCTCAAGACTCAAAATAGCCTTTACATGCAAACACTCCATTCACTAAACTAACTATTCGTGCAACGAATAGTTCTGGAACACACAGGTGACCGACGCCGGTCCCTGCTTGCCTGGTGCTGTCGACATCGACCGACTTCCTACCGACGCCAGTTGCCTTCTGCACTGATCATGACCGATGTCGGTCATAATGCTGATGCTAGTGCTTCTAGGTCTTTAGCAACCTCCTTTTCTTTGTCTGCAACAAGTTGAAGCTTTTAGCTCCACAACCTAACAATACTTCTCCCAAACCATCCCTAAAGGCATTATTTTACTACCACAAAATTGTGATTTGGACTAGAAACATGCAATAATGGTGCAATTATAAGCCTTTTCTTTAGGATTTGAAAGGCTTTCTCACACTTATTGTTCCATAGGAAACATTTTGATCTCTCCATTGTAGAGGGGTGATGGGGTTAGCCATATTTTAAAAATTGGGTACAAAATTCCAATAATACCCTACTAGACCCATAAATCTATGTACCTCATGAACATTTTAAAGTGTCATCCATTTTATAATGTATTTTTTTTTTATGGATCTAAGGAAATCCATTTAGATGAAATGATATTTCCCAAATATTTTACTTTAAAAAAAAAACAAAGCACAATTTGATGATTTTTCATGGAGTTTATGCTTCCTTAAGTGTTGCAATACCAACTACAAGTGTTGTAAATGTTATTATTCATACTTTAAATATATTAAAATATCATCTAAGAATATGAGTATAAAGTGATCTAGGTGGTCCCTAAACACACTTTTCATAAGATTCATGAATGTTTCAAGTGCATTTGTTAGCCCAAATGGTAGGACTATAAACTCATAGTGTCTAAACACATGTCTTGAAAATAATTCTAGGGATATCTTCCTCCATAGTCCTCAAATGATTATACCTTTATCTAAGCCCAATTTTATAAAATAACATTTCTTCTTGCATTTTATAAAAATTATCATCAATGTGAGATAAATTATACATGTTATTTATAACTACTTTATTTTTAATCCTAAAGTATATGCATAAACAAAGAGTCACATCCTTATTTTTGATAAACACCGTAGGTGTTCCCCAAGGTGATACATTGGGATGGATTAATCCCTTGGATAAAATATATTAAAGTTTGGTTTTTTATTCTACAAGCTCATTTTTTGTCATTATATATGCTACTTTAGATTAAGGCTTAAATCCCATAATGATATCAGTTGAGAAGCCAAATTTCCTTCTAGGAGGTAGTCCATGTAATTATATTAGAAAAACATATTTATAATCATAAAAAAATATGTAATATTTAATGGTATGTTCTTTAGGACGTTACACCTCATTTATCTTGACCATATATATCTCACAACCCTTCAGTTGATCTTTCTTTAGTTATATGGTTGAGATTTGTATTAGCTTAAATTATTTTTTCTCACCTTGAATTTGAACTTGATTCCCTATCCAAACACTACACTTTATTTTCAAAATAATTAAATTTTACCTATTTAAATCCATTTAAATCCTAAAATCACATCATATGATCCTAAGGGGGTTTTATACAAGTCAACTATAGTAGTGAAGTTGGGTAATTCCAATTTTGCTTCTACAAGGCACTAATCAACCTTGATCTTTGATTGATTTTGGTATTAAAAAGTCCATGCATTTTCTATATTCCCACATTTTATAGGAAATTTTATTTATTAAATATGGACAAATGAAACATTTGGTATCTTCAATATCTCTAAAAATATAAATGGAATGACCAAACAATGCACCTAACACTTCAATAGGTACAATTTAGAAATTAGCTTGATGATTGTCAACCACTACATGAATTCATTGTTTAAACCTTCCCTGTTGAGATGATGAATAAGGGTTCTTAAATTTACTATCTATTTTCCATTGTGGGTTTTTTTTGTAAAATGGTCTTCCCCACAATTAAGACATCCTCCTAATATCACCTTCCTTTCTAATTGGTTACTTCCTTTATTTCCATTCCTATCTTTGAAACCATTTCTTAGCCTCTTTGAATTAGAAACACTATTATACTAGGGATACTTATTATTTAACATGTTTTTACAATCCCTATTTCACTTCCAATTATTATTATTGAAATAAGGCTTCATATTTTCTAACTTGTTTTGATATTTATTCTAATTGCAATGAGATATTTAAGATTTTATTCCTATTTGACAACTTCTTAAAAGACTTGATCCATGGAGTTTGATTTATGTACATCCACTTCACATCTGATTTGTATTTCAACCCTTGGATTAACTTTTAGATCCAAAAACATTCATCCTTTTTATATTGGATAACATACTTAAGAAGATTTATAAACTTCTCCCAATATTAAGTCACAAACAACTCTCCTTGCCTAAGATTTTAAAAGTTTATAACCTTATGATCAAAATAAAGTTAACATACCCATATTTACCTAAAAATTTATACAAATTTACTCCACACAGTTGTGATGGAGTCAAGGCCAATTTATATTTTCTTGTTGGCCCACCAAGTTTCCACTTCACCTTCTAGTTGGTATGCTCCCCATATTATTTTTGTTACCTCCAAGTAATTTTAGATATCAAAACATTTTTAAATTTTTTGTGAGCCACCCCTCAGCTCTATCTCCAAAAATTATTCCATTAAATTTTAGTGGATTTACTTTCTTCATGTCATGTGCCAATTTTGATGCTATTAGAGCCTTTGTGGCTAGGTAACCTTCAAGATATTATTTCTCTAGGTTTTAATCCTGATTGATCTATTTTTCCTATTGTTCACCTTCATTGTCATGACCATAAAATTCTCATTCCAAATATATTATTTTGTACCATGTATCATTGATGGTAGTGAGGATATGATATAATTTAACACTATGTTTTTATGATACATAGTTAAGGTCAGGTAGGGGGGTTTAGGTTGGGTGGATTCCCACCTATGTTACCCCTTACATGAACCATGATCTTCCTGATTTTTAGCTAGGATTTTTTTATGTCAGAACTAATGGATGCATAAGGTACTAAAATTTAAAACTACACTCTGATAGCACATGTATAAATCTAAATCCATTAAAAAAATTACCACATTTATTTTAAATAAAAATTGAAATCATAATTACTAGTTTCTGTTCATGATATTAAAATAATATAATAATACATTAAAATAGATCACATATATTCTAATATTCCAACTCAAAACTTAATTTTTCCAAATATAATTTATAATTTAAATGTTAAATGGTAGATGTTGTAGATGCTTAAATTTGAACATATATATTAAACTATTTTGTACACTTGATAAATATCACTCAAGCCTTTACCTTTCAGTTCTTGACCTTCCTTACAACAGTTAGGATTGTATTCACCATCTCACTAGGACTAAATGCTCATATTTTAGTCTAACTCTATTATTTTGACTATCCATATCACCTATAGCCCATATTTTTCTAAAGCATTGATATATATATTTCACTATGATTTATAAATCTCCAACAAACTTCTATGTTCCTAGATAATTGCATTCAGACTTGGACAATAACATTGACGCTACTACCCATTCTCTAATGCAAGTGCATGTGCCTTCCAAATACTCAAATTTTAAAATATTTCAATATATACATGTCAATGTATTATGTTTCATCAACCCTTATGTGAGGAAATTTTCAAAAGATATGGTATAAACATAAGTTAAATCCAACTCATTATTCATCTATAAAAAACCAATCAAGCACATATTCAAGATCCTTAAATTAATTACACAATTGAGTTATACTACCCTATTCTTCCCTATTTATATACTAGTTAAAGGAGCAATCATATTACAAGTCTAAATCATTCAAATAATAACCCATGAATATTATTTGTGAAGTTACAAATTATATCACTACATGCACTTACATATAACATTATATATCATTATTCACACACAAGCCAAAACATAAGGGAGAACTAAAAATATTTGAGGCCCTCTTCAGAGTATTGGCTATGTAGACATCATTCATTGACAAAGGGGTCCTTGAGGTTATCTTAACTTTGTGATCCCACTAATACATTTTTATCAAGGTGATACGACCTAAAAGGAGGATATAGGGTTTAAGTTATATTAGGATATCAAGATCCTATGTGCATGATCTAAACACATGATCTGAAAAGTGACTGAAAACCCATAAAGAACCATGTGGAAATTTCACTAAATAATCAATATTCTATACAAGATAGATACATTGAAGCATGCCCAATAACATTGATGCAAGTGTATAAAGAGTGATACAAGTGTCTATGCTAACATAAAACAACTTTTTATAATTTAGTGAGTAGATCAAAATCATCATACAATCTATTTTTACACCTACATTAATTATATTTATCTTCACATTAGTGTATAATCTAAGTATAATTTATCCTTTATATTGCTATTATAAAAAAATTAAATGTTGTAATTTCTATATTTGGTATATGATTAGATTCAATATTTCCTATCAGAATATTAGTAGAATATGAATTTATTAATTGCCCTACTTTTAGAGTAGTGTGATCATTATTTTTATTATGCTACTCTTTCATTATCAATCATTATTTACAAAAAGGGTTAAATATTTGGTGAAATCAACCTCTGAGTCTTTTTAGCCCATGTTTATTCTCCTCCTCTTGTTGGCCTACATTATTTTTTATTTTCTATCCATGGATGATATATATGTTTTTGCTAAATATGATGCAAAAACTATTATCCTCTCTACTCAGGATTCATTAATACAAATTGTAACCAAATAAAATAGGACTTCAAAATAAGAGAAATCCTCCCTACAATAGTATATATGGTCTCATCTGAATTCTATGGATGGGGATTGATACCATCCCTCTAATTAAGTCCATGAACTGACAATTCGAATGAATTATTTGAGAAACCTTATAGTTTTGAAGGGAGATGATCAATTGGTTTCTCTTATCACAACCACCATAACAAAATTAGCTAGATTAAGCCCAATCTTCCACAAGTTGATTATGCTAATTTATGCCACGTTCATAAATATATTATGGATTATTTAAAAAAAATGAATGATATGCCATTATAAAAGGTTCCAAAGTTTACAAATAATATACCATTACCAAATGTTCCAAAATTTATAAAGGATGTACCATTACCAACATTTCCAAAACTTTCAAATGATGTTCAATTACTAGACGATCCAAACTTTTTACATCATGCAAACTTCAAAAAAGTTTCTCATAATGATGAAGAATAAATTATTCCTATGCTCCCAATAGATTATGAATTACAACTTATGATTACATCTATTTAAAACTCAAAAATTCTTGCTACTTATGTTATGTCTATGATGAGTACTATAGGATAACCACAAAGGCAAGTTACATTCATCAAATTACAATTATTATCCTATAATGCTACTAATTTTTATAAAATCATCAAAAATAAACATTTTAACAAATGTGTATCTAAATATCCTTATCCACAAGATTTTATAATTCCAACATTACCTTTATTTTTTGGCCATGAACCTCTAAGCATATCATTCAATATGTACTTTCTTTTGATCAGTAGGCTAAAGATGAGTGAATATTTCTAAAATAATTTCATAGAATCCTCACACAAGAATCTTGGGATTGGTTATATAGTTTACCAAATGGTTCCTTAACTAAATTCAATCAATTATAAGATGTTTTATTCTTGGCATTTAGTACACATAATTTACTCAAGTTTACATAAGGATAATTGTAACACTAAAAACAACATGATAATGAATTTATTCAATATTATGTTATTTGATTCAAAAATGCATCATGTTCCTTAGTATAGGTCTTAATTCTCCACTCAAATAAAGGGAAATATATAAGATTTAAACCTCATTTTCCAATTATATATGGATGTGCATAGGTATGTTTTTTTCCTACTTAGCTATAACAAATGATTAAATACATATCCCAAAAAGTATAAAAGCTATGTCAAAGATACATACAATGGGGATGAATGTCAAACTGAATATAATGAACAAATATGTGGTATTATAATATTTATATGACACCTTTGCAAAAGGGTAGATGAAGGATAATGGGGGACAAAGGGGTGGGGCTTAAAATGATACCTTTTTTTTTTTTTTTTTTTCTAAAAATAAAAATAGTTTAACTTGGAGAGAATTTTAGAGACAGTTGGAAAAAATAATTTGATAATAATTTAAGAATATGAAGTGTGGCATTCTAAATGAAGTTTATAAACATATATTTTTTTCAATACCTAGATGAGAAAAGTGTACAAAATTGAATCATTTATGATAAAGACAATGTACTTTTTGTGAAGACACAAGGACACTAAATGTGTATGAACACACTTTTTTAGAGTAAACAAATGTTTTTTGTATGAAATTTCATATATGGATAGAGGGAATGTCTAATATTATTGAAAATATTTTATATTTATTTTTTATATAATAATAATAATAATAATAATAATAATAATAATAATAATAATAATAATAATAATAATAATAATACAAGTCAAGACAACTAAAAAATTGAAAATACAAATGTAGGAACACACATTTTTGACCTTAACTTCATGAAAATCATTTTTTAAATCATAGACAATGATATGTATATTGTTGAGATATAAGTTTTATAAACATTTAATTAATAGTCAAAAAGTTATAAAAGTATATATAGTAATATATTAACATAGTTTTTGAATATATATATTCAAAAACTATGTTAATATATTATTACAAATACTTTTATAACTTTTTGACAGTTAATTAAAAGTTTATATATATATATATATATATATTAAAAACTATGTTTTCCACTTTACAAACCCATATATATATATATATATATATATTTAAAATAATGAAATCTACCTAATCAATTCTATTTGCAAAAATAGAAAAACACATAA
Source organism: Torreya grandis (assembly GCA_037957365.1). Classification (NCBI taxonomy): domain Eukaryota; kingdom Viridiplantae; phylum Streptophyta; class Pinopsida; order Cupressales; family Taxaceae; genus Torreya; species Torreya grandis. The sequence continues at coordinate 3,059,233 of JARHVA010000633.1, read as the reverse complement.
ATTTCCTAAAATTCATGTGGGCTACTCCATGACATATTTTAGGCTAGGTTTGGAACCCCCAATCTTAAATCTAAACCAATTTTGGAGGGAAAGTGGAAAATTCAAAATAAATTATTCTCCAAAGGGTGTATGCCCTTTTCAAAGGGTGTATGTCCTTCTATAAAGGGTGTACTCCCTTTGGAAGACCACAAATTCTAATTAATGCAATTGGCCATTTGGAACTACTTCTAAACTGGGCATGCATAATTTTCAAAAGGGTACACACCCTTTGTAGTTCATGAATTTTACTTATTTTCCCACAAATTTCACTAATTCATTTTACATTTTACAAACTTAGAACTGGTTTTTACCATTGACACTCTACAAATTTCATAAATTATCCATTTACTTTGTCTCATTATAAATTATTCAATTTTTATTCTACTTGGACTTATTTACATAAAGATAAATTATGGGCTCATGTAGTCACCACAAAAGACCAATTAAGGATCTAAAAAATGAGGAAATTTAATTCAAGAGACAAAAGTAAATAAAAGTACTAGTGGATAAGAGAGCATCCATAAGATCTTCTTTATAAGATGAAGGTACTTCCTCCACACCAGGTAATATTTCAAATGAAAACAACATGCCCAATTCCATTTAATTTAATTTAGATACATATTCAAATGAGATAAAATATTTTAATCAATCCTTGTTGAATGATAAAATTAAAAATTTATAACATGTAGCTAATTAATTTACATTGAATGAGTAAACACATGGAGAAATACAATATAATGAAACATCCATCCATAATGAAGTTTTTTAGCATGATGATAATCAACATCATGTAATGAACCCAATTAATCTCTCTCCTAATGAAGAGGAATTCACTTTTCTTGTAGAGTCTAATGTTAACCAACACTTTAATATCTCTTCTATGGTTGAAGTGATAACACCATTCAATTTAATAAAGAATTTAGCTCCTAGATCTGCACCTCCAAGGATAATGTAACAAAAACCAAGGTATTTGATTGAAATAGATGAGAAAATAATAGAACCTATGGAATGTAAAATGTCAATGAGAACAGTTTGATGTCATGCTCAATATGTATGGGACTATGCATTTGAGAAAAAAATTCATACAAAATGATGTTAATTATTTGTTCAAATAATGAAAATACAAAAAATTCACCCTGTGATGCATAATTTAAGATTAAGAATAAGCAATAGAGAGGGAAGAAATAATGCAATAGTAAAAAATCTATTTAATGCATTTAATGCAATAGGTAATATAACTCAAATAAAAGATATTAATATGGCAAGATGAGTAATAAAGGAATATATAGTGAGTAATTCAACATATAGAGCTCAATTTATTACTTAGACAAGTACATCCCTAAATTTGAATAGGAAAACTATAATAAATATTATAATAATAAGAACAAGGATCGATGACCCTTTACTCATATATTATTGGGCATTCAGAGGTATACTTCCATAAAAAGACAAGGTATTAGTTGAAGGAACAAGACATTTGATTAAATTTTTTGGCATGAAACCACAAGGGTCTCATCTAATGTAAAATATGTTGTTAAAAGAAGAAAAGGTTCAACAAACTGTAAGCCACATGCAAGATATTTCTTGGACATGATAGAAACATAATTTTATAAAAAAATTATTGAAAATTTTAATGGTTAATTGATAATTATCCAAAGGTCATTTGAGATGTACAAGACTTTCTATGTTAAAATTATCCAAACACACACCACATGTTGTAGGACCCATGTTAAATTTGATATGTATTTTGATGTTTTCTATCATATATGTTGTACTTTACATACTAATGAGATTATGTAGAAATGCATGGTGGTTTTTCCACCTAAAATTCAAAGAGAGTTAATCCCAAGTCTTTTTTATACAAGACTAGAGGGACAATTTTTTTTGCCAAAGAATTTTTAGATGGAATATGTAACACTTGTGGTTGTTTATCACATTAGACTAGCTATATACATGAAAAAATTTCATGTGTATTTGGAAAACAACTTGTTGATTTAATAAGTAAAAATATTTAAAATATGCATTAAATATGGAAAAGAGTCATCAAAATGTGAGTTGGTTACGACCTAAGTATCTATATTTGATTTCATGTTTTAATTCAAGAAGAATATTTTTTGCAAGACACACACAAGGAAAAATAGGTAGATAGTTGATTCAAGTTTTGCAAGGAAAACTTCCCAGTTGGGACCATTGTTTTAGTTGTGTACTTTTATAAAAACTACACACTATAACCACATAATAAGGTTTAATGTTAGTACTATAATTCAATTCAAGTTGAAATTTTCATTCATATTACATTCAGACATATACCTAATAGTATAGAGGAAAAAATAAATATTTTGAGGGAGTACCACTTTTATATGACTGATGAAAAATCACATTCTCTATAGTTTTTCCAAGGTTATTTTGAGATATTTTATATAAGTATGAATTCAATGGAAATTATGATCAATACACACTACATTTGGTCAGACAATTGTGTAGGATAATTATAGAATTGTCAAATGTTTTATTCGTTAAGTAGGATGCATAACATTAATGGTGTTCAAAATTTTTGGATTTTCTTTGAGGATGGACATGGAAAAGGGGAACATGATGGTGTAGGTGAATGTGTAAAAATAACCCTTAAAAAAGAGTATGGAAAACACAAGGATGGTGCTAATTTGATCAATGCTACAAGTATTATGATTTGGTGTAATGAAAAGTTTTCTCTCATTAATCAGATAAATATTCTCATGTGTGAATATTATTTTAGTTAATGGAGGAAGGAAATAAGGTAATAAATTAATATTTTATTATAGTACTTAGATCAAGTGTTTTCCACTCAATTTAAAGCTCCAATTCTAGTTCATGAACTATTTATACTAGGGATATGGCATGCATTTGTTTGGGATTTATGGAATTTAATTGGAATGATTGTGATTCAAAATAATGGGTTGATGAATGTATGAATATTTAAATACATTACCTAAATCAAGTTTTTTTCACTCCATTCAAAGCTCCAATTCTAATTCATGGACTATTTATAGTAGGGATATGTCATGCTTTTATTTTGGCTATATGGAATTTTATTGGAATGATTGCGAGTCTAAATAATGGGTTGATGACTGGTATTGTGGACCCAAAATGCCTATGGAGACCATAGATTCAATCAAACCACTAGGGGATCATGAAATTCCATCACTAATTAAATTTAACCACATCTCAGATCTTGTGTAACTAGGTAGAATTTATTTATAATTTAAATGTAGCCTCAAACATAATGATATATTGAGTTTTTCCTACATGTCCTTAAAATTTGATTATACTTTAAATTCAAAGAAAGTTTTTATAGTAATTGAACCTAAGGAAAATGATGAGGGAACAAACTACTACTTGTCTTGTTGTGTACAGGCAAATAAAAAATTAACCACAAATTTCATGGATGGAGAAGACCTAGTTTATCTCACTAGATATATGGTGGTTATAGGAACTTGGATTCATATATACTTTCATAAAAAAGTAAAGCAATAGTTATTTGAGGACATTGAAATGATTAGGGTGGTACTTCATTATTAAAATTTGGTTATCACTATAAATATTTAAATGATAAAATTTATTAGAAATCCTCACAAAAAAAGTTTGTGGAAAGTTTATGAATCTGAACATGAAGCAATTATTGAAACACTTAAAAATATAGTTGATCCTAAAGGTACATTGGATTGACTTTGAAGGTTAATATTCAATGTATCTAGAAATTTAAATTACTAAAGTTAACTTGTTTGATTTAGTGTATTTTAATTTTAAATTATTTTTTCTTTGTGTGTTTATTTATATTGAATTTTTTTCTAATAAATTTAATGTAGGTTAATAGTACCAGATGAGTTTCCACCTTCATGTGGTTGGTTCCGTGAATAGAGAATATTATCTTCCTGAAATAAAGAGAAGACTAAAAAAATACATGTTGAGTAGAAAATTTTCATTCTCATCTTGAGTGGAACATAATCCTTTTGGGGGTACCTATAGGACTTGTCCATGCAATTTTAGGAGCTAAAAACTCATCTCTACCCATCACAGTTCTCTTGCAATGCCCATTTGAAGTTCACTATGCTTCTACAATCAAGGATGAAAATATTCTCTTGAGGGATGTGTCTAACCAACTACAATTATTGACCATAGGAGGTGAAAAATATTTAAGGGAGGCCATTACAATGTCTATACTCCCATTTATATGTGTCTACAAATACAGTTCATTGATTGGGCAAGTGGGTTAAAATTTACGCTACCTACTGACCAAAATTTGGTCCCTTAATAGATATTTATCTATGATAAAAAATGCATATACATGTCTACCTAATCTATAATGGAATATAATCCTATAGGGGGTGTTCATAGGACTCACCCATGCAATTTTAGTATTTGAGAGTTCATCTCTACCCATCATAATTTTCTTACAATACTCGCCTGAAGTTCACTCCATTTCCACACTAAGGGATGAGAAGATTACTTGAGTGATTCATCCATTCACATAAAATTTTAAAACCTAAGAGGTGAAAAATATAATGTGGAGGTGATTAGAGCATTTGTATTCCCATACTAATGTGTTTATAGATACAATTCATCAATTGGGCTAGCAAGTCAAAAGATATTCTACCCACTAACCATATTTTGGTAATTTAAGAGAGATTTAGATGTTAGAGAAAATTTACCACCATGTTTCCCATGAACTAATTGGAATACAATCATATGGGGAGTGATCATAGGACTCACCTATGAAACTGTAGGTGCTAATTATTTATCTCTACCCCTCACAATTCTCTTGTAATGTCTTCCCAAAGTTTGCTCTATTTTGACACTTAGGGATGAGAAGCTTCTCTTAAAGGTTGCATCCAACCACTTGTAACTATAAAATCCAAAGTATGATAAAGATTGGATGGATTACATTATAACATCTATACACCCATATAGGTATGTCCATTTATATGGTTAATTAATTGGGGTAGTGATTCAAAAGATATGTTACCCACTAACCAACTTTTGGTCCCTAAAAAGTGATTTGGTTGTAATAAAAAATGCACTACCATGAATCCCACATATTCAATGGTAGATAAACCCATATAGGTTGCTCACAAGACTCAATTTTGTAACTGTAGAAGTTGATGATTCATATCTACCCCTAATGGGTCACCTACAACACCTTCTCAAAGTTAACTCTATTTCTACACTCAAGAATGAGAAGCTTCTCTTGAGAGATGCATCTATCCCCATAAAAATATCAACCTTAAGGATTGATGAAGAGTGAGGGAGGTCATTCTATAATTTATACACCTATGTAGACATTTTTATGAATATAGTTTATTGATTAGGCTAATGAGTCAAAATATAGGCTACCCATTGACCAATTTTTGGTCCTTTAAGAGATATTCAATTGCAAGAGAAAATGTGTCACTGTGTCTCCCTCATCCCAAGTAGTAGAGAATCCTATAGGGGTTGATCATATTACTCTCCTATGAAAATATATGTAGTGACATTTTATCTCTACCCCTCATGCTTATCCTATAATGATTTCCTAAAGTTTTATTTATTTCTACACTTAGTGACAAGAAAATTCTCTTGAGGGATGCATATGACCACCTAAAATTGTAAACCCTAGGAGGATAAAAAGAGTGGATGGAAGCCATTCAATTTTTTATATGCCCTTTTGAATGTGTCAGCAAATGTTTGGTCCTTTAAGAATTGGATATGAGATAAAATGTACCACCATGTATCCCTTATCTTGAGTGGAATAAATTCCACTATGGGTGTTCATATTAATATCCCATGTAATTTTAGGTACTAATCATTTATCTCTACCCCTCACAATTATCCTACAGTGTTCACCTAAAGTTGACTCTATTTGTACACTCAGGGACTAGAAGCTTATCTTGAGGGATGTGTTTGAAAACCTAAAAATTCATAACCCAAGAGGTGATGAATAGTGGAGGGAGACCATTAAAGTGTCTATACACCCATTTAGACATGTTTTCAAAGATAGTTCATTAATTTAGCTAGCGAGTCAATATATATATATATATATATATATATAAAATATGTTGACCAACTTTTGGTCCCTTAAGATATATTTGGATATAATAAAAAACATTTAATTATGTATCTCACATGCCAATTGGTATATAATCCTTAAATTGGTGCTTATAGGACCTATTCATGTAACTATTTGATCTTACATTTTGTCTCTACCCCTCACAGTTCTATAATGCCTACTTGAAGTTTGCTCTATTTCCATTGTCAAGGATGAGAATATTATCTTGAGGGATACATCCATACACATAAAAATATCAATCCAAGGAATTAAATAGAGTATAATGAGGTAATTATAACATTTATATTCCCATTTATATGTGTCCATGCAGAAGGTTCATAAATTAAGCTAGTGAATCAAAAGATACGCTACCCACTAACCAAAATTTGGTCCCTAAAGAGAGATTTGGTTGCAAGAGAAAATGTGTATTAATGTATCCCTCCTCTTGAGTGTAATATAATCCTATATGGAATGACCAAAATAATCACCCATGAAATTATAGGTAATGAAAACTCATCTCTATCCTTCATGGCTCTCCTGCAATCCTTGCCTAAAGTTTGCTCCATTCCTACACTCAGGAATGAGAATATTCTCTTGAGGAATGCATTTGGCCACCTAAAATTTTGAAATATAAGAGGAAATATATATTATATGGGATCCATTTTAGTGTTTATATTCCCATCTAGATGCATGCATAAATATGGTTTGTCATTTGGGATAGTAATTCAAAATATACACTACTTATTGACCAACTTTTGGCTCCTTAAGAGATATTTAGTTGAAAGAGAAAACATTGAAATATGTATCCCTAATAATGAGTGGTAAATAATATTACAATAGGTGATTATAGGACTCACATATAAAATTTTAATTACTAACATTTTGTCTCTACCCCTCACAGTTCTCATGTAATGGTCACCCAAAGTTCACTTTGTTTCTACACTCAGGGATGAAAAGCTTCTCTTAAGGGATGCATTCAAAAACCTAAAATTATAAACCTCAAGAGGAAATATATATTATATGGAGGAAATTAAATCTATATATGCCCATATGAATGTGTTCATGAATATGTTTCATCGATTGGGCTTGTGAGTCAAAAGATACACTACTAACTAACTAACTTTTGGTCCTTAAGAGAGATCTAATTATGATAAAAAACACACCACCATGTCCCTCATATCCAATTTTTTATATAATATTATCATGGGTACTTATATAACTTACCCATGCAAATTTAGGATCTAATGGTTCATCTCTACCCCCAACATTTTTCTTACAATGCTCACCTAAAGTTCACTCCATTTTTACACTCAAGAATGATAAAATTATCATGATTGATGCATCTTATCAATTAAACCTATCAACCATAGGTCATAATGAAGATTTGAGGGAGGTTATCCAAACATTTATATACCCATTTAGATGTTTTTGCATAGTCAGTTCATCAATTTGGTTAGTGAGTCAAAAGATATGCTACCCACTGACCAACTTTTGGACCCTAGAAGAGATTTATCTATGAGAGAAAACATGCACCATATATGCCTCATACCAAATGAAATATAATCCTCTAGGGGTGATCAAGGACTTTACCATGTAACTATAGGTGCTAATGATTTGTATCTACTCCTCATGGTTCTCCAATAATGCCCACCTGAAGTTCGCTTCATTTCTACACTAAGGGATGAGAAGTTTATCTTAAGGGATGCATCTAGGCACATACAAATGTCAATACCATGGCTTGATTGAGAGTTTATGGAGGTAATTATAGTGTTTATACACCCATATAGATGTATCTGCATAGTTGATTCATCAATTGGGCTAGTGAGTCAAAATATATGTTACTCACTGACCAACTTTTGATCCCTAAAGAGAGGTTTGGCTAAGAGATAAAATGCATTATCGTGTCTCCATTGTCATGTGTGAGAGAATAATTTTGGGTATTTTTAAAGGAATTTCTTATGCAATTTTAGGAGTTGATATTTTGTCTTTACCCCTCATAGTTCTCTTGAAACACCATCCCCCAACTTAGATTTGTTTATAAACTCAAGGGCGAGAAGCTTCTCTTCAAGGATGCATCTAACTATATATAAATATAAACCTTAGGGATAAAAATATAATTAATTAATTACATTAAAATATTTATATGTCCATTCATATGCATCTATGTATTTAGTTTTTTAATTGGGCTAGTGAGTTTAAAATATATGCTACCCATAGACCAACTTTTAGTCCCTAAAGAGAGATTTGGTTGTGCAATAAAATATGTTATTATGTATCCCTCATATTTGGTGGTATATAATCCAATAAGGGGTGATAAAATTAATTTAACATGATGATTTAATCATTTATGGTTAATATCTACCCCTCACATCTCTCTTGTAATGTCTACCTAAAGTTCACTTCATTTTTACACTAAGGGATGAGAAGATACTCTTAAGGGATGCATTTGGCCACCTAAAATTATAGAATTTGGGGCATAATAAAGAGTTTAATGAGGATATTTTATAATTTATACACCCATCCACACATGTATGAACATAAGGTTTGATGATTCGGCTAACGAGTCAAAATATACACTACCCACTAACCAACTTTTGATTCCTAAAGAGAGATTTGGCTATGAGAGAAACATGTCACTATGTATTCCTCATACATAATGGAATATAATAATTTTGTATTAATCACAAGACACACACATTAAATTTTATGAGCTTACAATACATCTCTACCCCTTATGGCACTCTTAAGACACCTACCTTAAGTTCATTCCATTTTTCCACTTAGGAATAAGAAGCTTCTCTTGAGGGATGCATCTGACCACCTATAAATTTCAACCTTGGGGATAAATAGATCATATAAAAATACCATTATATCATTTATATACATCCTCATATTCATTTCATTGATTGAGCTATTAAGTCAAAAGATACACTACCTACTAAATTTTGGTCTCTAAACAACATTTGGATACGAAAGAAATTGTGCTGCCATGTCTTTCTCATCATGAGTGGCACATAATCATCCATGGAGTGATAACAAAAATCATCCTTGAAATTTTAATAGCTTACAATTTTTCTCTACTCCTCATGGCCCTCCTGCAATAGCCACCTGAGTCAGAGAGACAAGCAAGTTTATTTTTGAGAGAGTTATAACTATAGGAGAACATGCTAACAAAAATTTCAATTTAGTTTAGAGAGAGGGAAAAAGAGAGATAGATTCATAAAATAATGATGTACATTAATGAAATCCTCTCTTTTATATAATTATTTTTGCATAGGAATTTTCATCAGATTTTCCATGGTAATGTGGTGATTATATTTTTGGAATTACTTAATGAAATATATTATAATTATAAGAAACCATCACATAGATAAACAATCATAACACATGTGTACAATAAAATAAATTCATTACGTTCATTATAATATTAGTACATAAATTTCATGAAAGTCAAACATTTAAACTATCTATTTATTGACACAATAATAATTGAAAACCTCTTCATTTATGGATAATTTCAAGAAGGATATGATGTATGTAACCAAAAAACAAAAACAATAAATATTAATGATATACAAGGAGAAATTATGTATGCAAAAATTATAACAATGTATGATTCACATAAATATGTCAAATTGTATGTATGTGTATCCAAATTAAGTCATAATGACATAAAAAATAGGCCAAATCGGGATATAATTTAAACCATAGTGTACATATACAAAATGTGCCATATATGCATACAAAGTGGGACATAACAATAATGAAAATAGATTGTGACTAAATATACCCATAACATAACAATTTTATCTCCCAATACTCATTTAAATTGCACCTCATTGCCATAGATGTAGAACCAGGGGTGTTGAATGATTCATTATGGGGAGAAAATATCCTCTTAGCATGTGAGGGATCAAATATATCTACCATAACCTCATAAAAATGTGGTGCCTACACACATAAAAACATAATTTTTAATGCATTAAAATGAAAAATGAAAAATGATAGAGTTGCCAAGAATAATTTTTTTCAATAAGGTGATTATGGACTCACCGCATGCCACCTAAAGGGTTATCTAGGTATGTGTGACCTTGAATATATATGCGATGGAAAATCCTATAGAACATACATATAGGGTTAGATCTATATGTGCATAAAAATAAATATGATGTAGATTATCATTACTTGAAGTTAAAAAAACAAGTTTATAGTGTCCTCACCTATATCTATCTTTGAATTAAGTGGTACTAGGGAGATACTAGATCTTTAGATGAAATTGCAATGTCAATCGTAGGTTGTTTTGATCCATGTGAGGTACTTATATCATCTCTCATCATATATAAAACAAAAAAATAAAATAGGTTAGTTATAATTCGAATAAAATTCAACCTATTTTAAGATAAATCAAAATTATTCATTTTGTACATAAAGATAAAGGGAGGGAGGGATATAAAGAGAGAAAAATAGTACTAACAAGAGGGATTGAGAGAATCAAGGACAAAAAGAGAGAGTGCAAGGAAGAGATAGACATAATTTAATGTTCTCTTTATTTCTCTCGCTCTCTTTTCCTATGTCTCTATCTCTCACAAGAGGGGGGAAGGCTAAGCAAGCAAACACACTAAAACTATGGTGTATACAAAAATATTTAAATAATATAACAACTTGACAATTTACTTTCCCAACCTGAGTGTAGGGTAATATAGTGCTAATTATAGCCTCAACAACATAATCTAAACCAACAAGGGTGCTTAATATATCAATGATCATCTATACAAGCAAAAAATAAAATAAATCAAATATTATTCAATTAAGTAAACATATACAAAAATATGAACTTAAAATTATTTTATATACATAAACAAATATAATTAATAACACATATCATATACAAATGATGAAGTAGATAAGCCCTATATAACTAATTTTGCACTGATTAGAGGTGATGAAGCAATTACATATGGCATATGATTTGACATGTTAGTGTCCTAAGGTGTTGAAGAAAATGTAGATGTCATATACTTTTATGTGCTAGTGTCTTGAGTTGATGAAGAAATTATAAATGGAATATACTATTCCATACTAGTATGTAGAGATGCTGAAGCAACTATAAATGGTATATAATGTTGTGTACTAATGTGATATAAAAATATACATATATTATACATAGGTGTGCCTATTATATTTTCAAATGTAACTCATGTATGTCTAACCTAAATAAGAGGTCCAATATAATTTTTACCACAAGATGTGCAATGATGTACATGAATTTTAGGATTATTTCTAGTTATCCACTACTAATAGAAAGGACATTATCACTAATAGTAGGGGGATGAAAACACCAATAGTATGAGGGAAACTATTAGATGTGCCACTACCTATAGCCTATGTATAACTCCTCATTGTATGCATCCCATGGTTAATCATAACCTAAGTGAGACTACTAACTTCCTCAATGGTGTCTATCTATTTACTAAGATGCAATATTTGGGGGATAGAGGTATGTGTTTTTGTCTTTTTATTTATTTATTATCATTTTTCATGGGTTTGGTTCTACTTGGCACGTGGTATATCAAATTATGACCCACCTCCCCTACCTTGGAATGCTTTCATGTTGAAATAATTTAAGGTTTATTTTAGAACAAACTCATAGTAAAGTTTTCTCAAAAAATACAATGTAACCTCATTATTATTTCATGGAGGATAATTAAACACTATCCATCATCTATCCCAAAAGCTATTTTTAATATCCACATTGACACATCATCAATGCTAATGTGTTTGAAACTCATTGGTGGAGGTTCAATGGTTCTAGGATTAAGAAAAAACACATACTTTTTATTTTTTTATATCTATATTTTTAATGTCCTCATATGAAAATTTATCAAAACAATATTATTTCAAACCTCTCTTTGATGCAAAATTACATCAATTTGGGAAGTGGTATTTCCCACTTCATTTAAAATGTCATATACTTTATTGGTGATTGAATTTTATGCACTATGGCTTGAAGAGTCATGTAAACTATTGATAAAAATTTAAAATTATTGACACTTTAAATTATATTGTTCATATAATTGAGCTTATTCTTCTACAAATTCAAAATGTTGGAGGCTTTCATCACTATTTTTTTCAAGGTTTTCTTTAGGTAATGGGTCCATCAAATCAACTATCTAAATTTATAACAATAAACATTTATATTAGGTCTAGTTTAAGGTTTTGTGAGAGAAATATAAATTTAATTTAAATTCCCTAGATTACTTTATGATTATTATTAAAAATACATCAAAAAATATATATTTCAAACCCTAAACATGCCCTATGCAAAAAATAAAATATTACTTGGGACTGTGATGCAAGAGTGACATCTTGTTTCTCAGATGCAAGGAATAAAAAACCACACATTTTTTTTCCCTTTTAAAATGAGATTCAAATAGGTAAGAGAAATAATGAATCATATCTTTGACAAATTATCATGTTAAAATGACTTTTTGAAAGGGTGTAAGCCCTTTTGGGCTCACAAAGGGTGCACACCCTTTTTCAAAAAGGGTGTATTCCCTTTGTGGAATAAAGGGTTACATATTTTTATCTACAAAGGGTATACACCCTATCTAAAAAATGGCATACATCCTTTGTCAAAAATTGAATACACCCTTTAGCCTTGGTACCATGCCAAGCTATCTTAGGTTTGGTTTATTTTTTAAAAAGGACATACATCTTTTGAAAACTTTGATGTGTTTTTAAGAGTGTAATGTTTTTTATCCCCCAACTTTATTCATCCACCCAAAAGTTACTCAACATGTTACCAATACCAAATGGACATACCTTGCAACCACTTCTGAGTACACTAAGGAAAAAACATCCTTGCCAAAAGTATTTAATAATTACATTATTTATAGGTGGAGTTTATTTTCACCATAAACATATTGATCCTATGGAAAAATAAACCGATTGCAATAAAATGTGTTTTTCACAACTTGGCTATAATATCAAAGACTTACATCATGAGGGAAGTTGGAAAGACTCATTGGGCTATATAATATTACAAATTGCTTATGGTCCATGTGTTATCCAAACATAGGTTTAGGTCATTCCTCATACATCTAAACACAATTTTACACTGGTAAAATTTTGGCTATACCAAATGGAAGTTAAAATAGATCCAAATCAACAAGGTATTTCATTCTACACAAGGGAATATTAGTTCACATACCATAAGATGGTGAAGGTAATTTTATTAAGTAATTAAGGAGAGACAAGGAGTAGGTTATGAACCTTTTTTACTTAAAACATTCCAATCATGACAAAGATGGTCCATTTGATGTAATTTTAAAAATATATATCAAATATTCCAAAAATAATAATAATAAAAAATCAAGAAAATACAATAACATTCAAATAAAGCAAAAATATAAAAATATTTAGCATTTCACATGTTTAATAGCTTTTGAATATGCTATTTACTTTATTTTTTAGATATCATATTATTTATATGAACACATATGTTTCATAGGTAATTATGTGCAATACAATCATACATGAGATCTATCATACATGAGCATACAAATATTGGACCGTTCCTTTTTCTATGTAACACACTAAGTTGGGGGCATCTTGATTCTATATGATCATAATTGACATAGATCATATTTTTTATGGTAATTTCCATTATCACATTGAGCTTATATACTAGAATTTACACATACCTATACTCATGTTGATATCTTAAATAATGTACTAGATATGCTATTCTACATGACATTCTGATAACATATGTATGTAGGGGAAAGTATGACATTCTTATGCTAGTTTCTTATATTTAATTTATTTCATCTCTTCACATGTCTTACTTGAGTGTATTTATTGTTTTCTTATTTTTCTTATTTGTGGAACATTTGAACATGTTATTTAATTGTTGGCCATAGTGCCTTAAATATTGCTTGTTTCTTTGGTGTGTGTATATTTGTATATGTCCTCCCCTTCCCCTTAAGTGCATGAAATTTGAACATGACCCTTATTTTTGGTCTCCATAGATCCCTATTTGCATGAAATTTGAGTACTCTTATGTGTGCTATTGATTTTTTGATGAGCTTATTATCTTATAGATGTTACCATGATATGCATATTACGAGCATCATTGATATATTCACTTATACATGGCACTACTATATGCTTATTTACTACATGTTTCACATAGATACACCATATTTATCTTATCTTTTGAGATAAGGTGATTATCACTTTTTCATTCCCCTCACCTTAAAATGGGGGCATATCAGTGGGATCGTGTCATAGAGACATAATGCCACATACATACAATTGATATAATTTGATTCAATTTACATGATTCAAATATACACTTGGGACAAAGTTTTATAATATTGTGACATATATGGGATAATTTTTTTTAGATTTGTGATACATATTATACAAAGTAAACATTACATTTGGATATATACTTCAGCTTGAGACACATTTTAGGTGCATATGCATGCAAATGTACCAAATTGCAGATATAATATTCATATTATACCAATATTCATGCACCAACCCTACCAAGATTCATCGTTTGAGATTTTATCTACTATAAAAGTTGGTTGATTTGATTAGTGTGATTGATATTCAATTCCCTTAATGGAATTGACACTATTTTCTATTATTATGAGTTGATATGGTTATACCATTAGACTCGAGAAAGATAACCTAGATTATAATACACTAGAGTTGTGTGATTGAGATTCTAAGCTCTTAGTGGACTTGGAACAAATCACTCTTATACTAAATTTGGGGCATGATCACCCTTTTATTACCTTATTCACATATCCAAGGTTTAGTTGTGAACATCTCTCGAGTGATTCAACTAGGAAGAATCATTATAAAAAAAAACTATCAAGAGGCGAAATGGTTAAATGTTGTGTACTAGTGTGATATACAAATATACATAGAGTCTCCATAGGTGTACCTATTGGATTTTTATATTAACTCATGTATGTCTAACCTAAATAGGAGGTCTAATACACTTTTTACCACATAATGTACAATGATGTACATGAATTGTAGGATGATTGTTAGTTATGCCATTACTAATAAGAGGGACACTATTAACAATAAAGGAGGGATACCAACACCAATAGTAGGAGGGACGTTACTAGATGTGCCACCACCTATAACCTATGTATAACTCCTCATTGAATGTATCCCATGGTCAATCATAACCTATGTGATACTACTAACTTATTCAATGGTGTAAATATATGTATAAGATGCATAATTTTGGGGATAGAGGTCTATTTTATTATCTTTTTATTTATTTATTGTTATTTTTTACCAGTTTGGTTTAGCTTGGTACTAGATCTATCAAATGAGGAACCACCTCCCCTACCTTGGGAGGCCTTCAAATATAAAATAATTCAGGATTTATTTTAGAATCATAGTAAAGTTTTCTCAAAAAATATAATGGAACCTCATTATTATTACATGGAGGATAATTAAAAACCATCCACCACCTATCCCAAAAGTTGTTTTTAATACCCACATAGACACACCAATCAATGCTAATGTGTTTGCAACTTGTTGGTGGAGGTTCGATCGTTCTAGGATTAAGAAAAAAATACACACTTGTTATTTTATTATATTTTTATTTTGAATGTCCTCATATGACAATTTATTAGAATAATATTCTTTTAACACCTCTCTTTGATGCAATATTGCATAAACTTTGGAAGGGCATTTCCCAATTTGTTGAAAATGGCCTAAAATGTATTAGTGAGTGAATTTCATGAACTATGGCTTGAAGATTTATGTAAACTATTGATAAAAATTTAAATTTTTTGCCACTTTGAATTATATTATTCATATAATTGAGTTTTTTCTTTTAAAAATTCAAAATGTTGGGGTTTTTCATCACATTTTTGTTTGAGGTTTGCTTCAACCAATGGGTCCATCGAATCAAGCATTTAAATTTATAAAAATAAACATTTATATTAGGTATAGTTTAAGTTTTTTGTGAGATAAATAAAATTTTAATTTAAAGTCCTTAGATTACCTTGTGATTATTATTAAAAATACATCATAAAATATATATTGCAAACCCTAAACATGCCATATGTGAGAAAATAAAACTTACCTAAGACTTTGATGCAAGAGTGAAATCTTGTTTCTCAAATGTAAGGAATGCAAAAATATGCATGCCCTTTTTTATTCTTCTAAAATAGGCTTGAAATAGGAAATATAAATAATGAATCATGACTTTGAAAATTATCATGTTAAAATGACTTTTTGAAAGGGTGTACATCCTTTTGGGCCCATAAAGGGTGTATACCCTTTTTCAAATAGGGTGTATGCCCATTGTGGCATAAAGGAATACGTAATTTTATCCACAAATGGTATAAACCATGTTTTAAAAATGGCATACATCCTTTATCAAAAAGGGCATACACCCTTTAGCCTTGGTACCATGCCAAGCTATCTTAGGTTTGGGTTTTTTTAAAAGGGAGTACATAATTTACAAATTTTGATGGGTGTTTTAAATAATGTAATGATTTATTTACCCTAAATTTGTGCATCCACCCAAATTTACTCAATACATTAACAATACAAATTGGACATACTATGTAACCACTTCCAAGTACACCAAGTAAAATGCATCCTCGCTAAAATTATTTAATAATTACATTATTTGTGGGTGGAGTTTATTTTCACCATAACCATATTGATCCTATGGAAAAATAAATATATTGTAATAAAATATGTTTGTCATAAATTGGATATAATATCAAAGTCTTACATCATAAGGGAAGTTGGAAAGACTCATTGGGATACATAATATTACCAATTGCTTGTGGTACATGTGTTATCCAAACATAGGTTTGGGTCATGCCTCATACATCTCAACATAATTTTACATAGGTAAAATTTTGGCTATACCAAATGGAAGTTAAAATAGATCCAAAATAGCAAGGTATTTCATTATACACAAGGGAATATTAGTTCACATACCACACAATGGTGATGGTAATTTTAATAACCAATTTAGGAGAGACAAGGAGCATGATATGAATATTTTTAAATAAAAACACTCCAATAATGAAAACATGGTCCATTTAACACACTTTGAAAAAACATATATCAAATATTCCAAAAAAAAATAAAAATCAAACATTTAATAAAATACAATAACATTCATATAAATCATAAATACAAAATAATTTAGCATTTCACATGTTTACTAGATTTTGCATATATTGTTTAATTTATGTTAGTAGATATAATACTATTTTTATGCTCGCATATATTTCATAGGTAGCATACATGAGATCCATCATACATAAGTATACATATAGTTGACCTTTCCTTTTCTTACATAACACACTACATTGGGGGCATCTTGATTCTATATGATCATGATTGACATAAATTTTATTTTTGATGATCATTTCCATTATCACATTGAGCTTATATATTGACATCTACACATGCCTATACTCATGGTGATATCTTAAATAGTGTACTAGATATGCTATTGTACATGACATTATAATAACATATGTATGTAGGGACAATAATGACATACTTATACTAGTTTCTTCTATTTCATTTGCTTCATCTCTTCACGTGACTTACTTGAGTGTATTTATTATTTGCTTATTTTTATTATTTGTGGAACATTTGAACATGTTCTTTACTTGTTGGCCATAATACACTAAATATTGCTTGTTTCTTTGGCATGTACATTTGCATATGCCATCCCATTAAGGGTGTGGAATTTCAACATGACCCTTATTTTTGGTCTCTTTATACCCCTATTTTCATGAAATTTGAGTACTCTTGTGTGTGTGATTGATTTTTTTATGATCTTTTTATCTTATAGACGTTTCCATGATACACATCTTTCATCTTATGGCTTCTTATGTATGCATACTATGAGCTTCATTGATATATCTACTTTTAAATGGTACTATTAAATGCTTATTTACTACATGTTTCACTTAGATACATCATAGTTGTCTTATCATTTGAAATAAGGTGACTATCACTTTTTCATTCCCCTCACCTCAAAATAGGGGCACATTAGTTGATAAAATTGGTAGAATTTGATTCAACTTACATGATTCAAATATATACTTGGGACAAAGTTTTATATGTTTTCCACATATATGGGACAAAGATTTTTAGATATGTGATACATATTATACAAATTTTAAAAATTAAAGATTAAATTTTGACATATAATTCAGCTTGAGATACATTTGAGGTGCATATGCCATGCAAATGCACCAAATTACATATATAATATTCACATTATACCAATATATGTGCACCAACCCTACCAAGATGCATTGTTTGAGATTTTATCTACTATGAAAGTTGGTTTATTTGATTAGTGTGATTGATATTCAACACCCTTTATGGACTTGGCACTATTTTATATTATTATGATTTGATATGGTTATACCATTAGACTCAGGCAATATTAGCTGGATTATGATACACTAGAGTTATGTGATTGATATTTTGAGCTCTCAATGGACTTGGCACAACTCACTCATATACCATATTTGAGGCACAATCACCCTCAAATTCCATTATTCATATCACTAAGGTTCATTTTTGAACCTCTCTCTAATGATTCAACTAGGAAGCATCATTACCAAAGAAAATTATCAAGAGGTAACATGGTTAAATCAACACATATGTGTCCTCCTTCCTTAGTCTCTTTTATTTCAAGGCAAATTAAATTTTAATATTTATATTATATGCACTAATTACACATGTAACATGTTATTAGTTGTAGGTCATACACATACAACAAATTAAAATAAGGCTTAAGAAAATCAAGATGTATTGTATACACTATAGTATGCATTTAGTTCCTTTAAACTAGTAATTTCATCCTTATGCATTACTATATTAAAGGGGAGGGGGAAATGCATATTATTAAATATGGATTTATATGTTAAAATAGTCTTATATACTTTAAAATATCACTCAAATCTCTACCCTTTATCTCTTTACCTTCCTTATAACTGTTAGGCTTGCATTTACCATCTTACTAGGCCCAAATGCTTATGTTATAGTCCAACCTTGTTATTTTAATTATCCAAATTACCTGTAGCCAAAAATACACTTAAATTTAGATATATATCATTAAATATCAATTATAGAGATCTATAAACCTTCTATTTTCCTGGATAGTCATGTTCAGACTTGGATAGTAGAGTCAATGCTACTATCCATTCTCCAATGTAAGTGTTCATGCCTTCTAAACACTCAAAATTTTAAATCTTTCCATATGTATAGGTCAGCCTATTATGTTTCATTAACCTTTTTGTGAGGTATAAATACAAGTTAAAACTAACTCATTATTCATCTAGAAAATATCAAGCAAGCACTTATTTAATCTCATTCAATCAATTACACAACTAAGTTCTACTACCCTATTCTTCATTATTTTTATATCAATCATAGGAAAATTCATATTACAGGTCTAAATAATTCAAATAAAAACCCATGAATATTATGTTTCAATTTAAAATCTAGATCACTACATGCACTTGCATATAGCATTCTACTCCATTTTTCATACATGAGCCAACACATAGAGGAGAATGACATATATATGAGACCCTCTTTGCAGTATTGGATATGCAAGAAAAACTCATTGATAGATGGGTCATTGAGATCATCTTGACTTTATAAGCCCACTAACCCATTTTAACAAGGTGATAAGACCTAAGAGGAGGATCTAGGGTTTGAGTTATATTCTAATTTTGAGAACTTGTGCATGCAATTTAAACACATAATTTGAAAGGTAACATAAAACTTAGAAATACCTAGGTGGAAGTTCTATTCAATAGTAAATATTTTATAAATTATAGATGTGTTGAATCATAGATAATATCATCAACACAAGTGTTTGTAGGGTGATGCAAGTGTCTGTATTGATCAAAAGCTAATTTTTAGATTTTGATGAGTTGATCAAAATCATCATACAATCTATTTTTACACCTACATTACTTAGATTGTCTTTCACATCAATGTATAAGCTAAGTATAATTTCTCATTCATATTTATATCATCAAAATATTGAATGTTTTATTTTTTGGTACATGCTTAGATTTAATAATTTTTTATCAAAATATTAATAGAATATAAATTCATTAATTGGCCTATTTTTAGAGTAGTCTATTCCTTGATTTTATTAGGATAATCTTTCATTATTAATCATTATTTTAAAAAAGGGTTAAACATATGCATTTTTAATAAAATGATTCCACTTAATCAAGTACAAGGTTTCAAATATACATTATCCTCCTTAGGGATCAAACTATACAATTGCATAATGAATACATATTATAACAGCCTCAGTTGTAATGTATAGCAAGATATGCAATCCTAATAATAATATTGTTAGAAAAAATATAAAATAAGTTTATGTAAGTAGCCATGAGTATGCTTATAAGATTGGTTCTGATAAACTGTAAGGATGGAGAACATCATACGAGTGTTTTTCCTCCAACCACAAACTGATGGTCCCACACACACCTCCCTATTGGGAGTGGCCCTTACCTTCATGAAGGAGATGATAATGATGATGTGAGAATTCATAAACATTTGAGAATAAGTGTGGAAATAAAACACCTATCACATGTAGTCAATCACATAGACCATATGTATACCTCTATCTATTATGATATCAAACAAGCATGAAAACTAGAATGCATCATGGCATAAAAATGCATACAAATATAACATTAATTTAACCAAAGAATTTATAGAATTAAAAATTAAAAATAAATTGGGCCATTATCTCCATATACAATACTCTCTACTTAATAGGAAACATCAATATGTTTCCTACTTAATGGAGGATGAGTGATTTATAAAAATATACACCGCCCCATCACTCATCATCCCTTAAATTTGAGGGATGTTTCTAATCAATACTCAATCAACTAAAATAAAATAATATGTTTTCAAACACATACAATTCCTCTCATAACTGCCATACTAGTTATTAATCATTTTGTAATTACACAACTATAAACATAACGTTTATCCATATTTTCCATATCAGAAATCTGAATACATAAAATATTACATATTATTAGTATCTCAACCAAACAAGTAATGATTTTATCAAAATATATATCTAAGATTTTAATAAAGCATTGAAGCTCATTAAACACAACATAAATGTATAGACATGTGATTTCCCCTCCATAGGTTTAGAGTATATAATCATGCTCTTACATAACTAACTAAAAAATCACTTATATCATGTACACAATTATAGTAAGAAGTACATATATTATACTTAATTTAGTGAGTATAATAGATCAAACATAAATTTAAATGAGTCTTCATGGATTAAATATCTACAATAAAAAATTGTATTGTCATGCTTTATTAAAATTTATGAGCATTTTAATTCCTAGAGCTTTGTTCCTTTCAATTAGAGGCATGTATGTGGTCATACCCACTACCTAAATGTTTATGATTATTATGTACTTATATTACTATACATGATAAATCATAAATTCCAATAAGAACTATTTTTTCCCCCACTTTATCCAAAATTATACATAACAGTCCATGAAATAAATTTATCATAGTATCAACTTAAGAGTTCTCCATTATAGTATCTTGAAATGGAATAAAATCACGTATATTAAACTAAATTATAACCCACTACATTAATAACATGTATTAATCAAGTATGACCAATTTATGTTTACCAGATGATGTATCTTCAAACTGAAATAAAATCATATAACAAAAATTTTAAAGCACAACTCAAATACCAAATTCTCAATAATTCCTTAAAAATTCTTAAGGATATTACTAATCTCCAAAAATAAGAGTGTAAAGTTCACAAGTATAATTTCACTTCCATATGCATATGAGTGAGAGAGAGCTCTCACCCCCAGATATATGGAGATGTAAATACTATAAAAAACTCACATAAAATTAATATGTTGACGAAAAGAATTTTATCATAATAGAGTCTTCTTATCTCTTTAAACAATATGTATGCATGTATGTATATATGTATGTATGTATTCAATAAAATTATTAATCTCATTCTCATAATATGCTAAGGATGGTTGGTAATCCTTAAATAACCTGTATACCCTCAATGTGAGTGAGCAAACAACATTATATCATGCAATGACAAGGTAAAGGTTTGAGTGAAAAGATCCATATACCATTAAGGGTGTAAATACAATTGTATATTAACAAATACTATTAAGGTTCAGGTCTAAGCTTAAGATTCATATACAAAAAGAGAATGACAAAGCCATAAATCTAGATATACAAGACCCAAAAGAGGTCTATTTACTATTTAGGTATACCCCATGTAATAATATAGCTAGAAACTCCATAGAAACTAAGATTTTATTCCCTTAATTTTTTTTAAAAAATTTATAACAATAAAAATCTACCAATTCATTCAATAACAAAATATCAAGAAACCCCCTTTTTTTACAGTAAAAATCCACCACAAAGATTTAAAAAATTGATACATGTTTGTTGGTTGTCTTTAGACATCAAGGTTTTTTATTCAAAACTTCATAGGTTCCTCCCAACTTATTTCTTCTTTAATTAATCTATTGTTGTCCCCCAAAATTCCATTATCCTCTTTATTTTAATGTTTTAGTTAGGGTTTAGAATATGTTATTCCCTTAAAACATTGCCTACATGCAGGTCATCAATTTTTTCATGAATAAATGCCATACAATCTCTTAACTTCCATTTTTCATCCACTCCACTTTTTGAACCTTCTCCATTAATTAACATGGAGTTCACAACCATGTAGAACGGAGGAAAAAAAATCAAAACTCCTAATACCTCTTTCTTAGTTTTGCCAAAATGGCTTTATTGATTGAGTTAAGTGAGCTTACCCATTAGGTTTTCCACTTTGAATCTACTATGATACCCAATAAAACATTCTTCTAAAAACTCAAGTTTATTCACATTGACTATGGTAACCCTAATAATCATTTTAATCATTTTTTCATCAATTATGCTTTTTGACCCATTGATAGGGTTCCAAATTGATAAGAATGGCCACGTTATGTCTAACACCTATGGTGGTTAAAATATTTTATCAATATTTTTAAGTACCTTAAAAACATGATTCTTGCTCAATATTTTCCTTGAATAATCCACAAAACTAATATTTTAAAACATCACATACATTTATTCTATGCCTAAATAATGATCAAGGCAACATGAAAAAGATTATAAAATAAACAAAAATTACTAATAATACCTATTTCATTGATATAATACTCAAAATTCATAAGCACTATTATTGACATATTATTGAAACAAAATGGTTATTCATATGACACTCATGATAACAACAAATAACATGGTCATAAACAACAGTAACTTGTTTTGTAAAATACTCCCAATGCATAAGTATTCCTAAATTATCAAAAACAAAGTTTTCAATCATAAGTCACTTGTAGTAATAACAACTATTAAAAATGCATACAAAGAAATAGATGGACATGACATATAGTATAAAAAAATTAACTATGTAATTAATAAAAATACATACAAAAATTCAAGTAATTAATAATTTATAAAATACATCATGTGTGTGTGTGTGTGTGTGTGTGTGTGCGTGTGCGCGCGTGCGCACGTGCTCGTGCGTGCGCGTGTGCGTGCGTGTGTGTGTGTGTGTGTGTATGCGCATGTGTGCACCTACGTGCATGTGTTATTGTTCTCAAATTTATCCATCTACCTCTAGTTCTCATGATATACCACCTTATCCCTTGTGATGCTCTCCCTTAGGATTCTTTTGTGAAGGAAAAGACAAGATTTATCATGCATCTACCTCAAACAAGAAAAAGGGCAGTTAGTTTATTTTATCCACATATATAAACAATTGAAAGAAACCAGTTAAAAAATAATAATTCAGGAAACTATATCATATAATTTGAATGTGGAAAATAAATCAACATTATCAAACATTTTATGAAAATTAGATATACTGTAAATAAATATTCAAACTAAAAAATAGTGCAGTCTCAATTTAAAATAATTATAATAGTATGTAACTTAATAATCCATAATCTCCACTTGTGAAGACACCCCCACCCGGGTAAATCTTTTTAACGTGACCGGCGGAAACGAGGTGGGGACGCACCGTCGGTACCACGGGGGACGAGGGGTCTTGAACACGTGACCGGCAGAGCACGACGGAAATACCTAACCAAATGAGCTACACCCCCGCCCCTCATCAACTTAATAATCCATAATCACCAACATTATAACTACTCATTAATTCTAAAGTAATTTCCATTATGGGTAAGATGGGATGTGGAACCTATATAGAATATATCCATTTTTTCATTTGTAAAAATTTATGTACAAAGTACATAAAGTTGGTGAAATGTAGTTTGCCTCCTGATATGATGATGAAAGTGTATTCTTTCTAGCCAAGAAACTAGTTTTTATGAGCCTACATTAAAAATAATAAAATCTATCACTAGATTAAATAAAAGATAATCTAGACACATAATCTAAAAAATCATTAAAAATAATGTTTTACCATTCAAACCTTGATTTCAAGTCAAGCAACAATAACATAGCATCCACTATTGATGTTTGTGAGTGTCTTGACATAAACAAAAGATTTTGAACAAATTTAAAAATATCCCTCTCATTTAATGTCCTATGGATTATTATCAAAATTATGTTCTTAATAATCATAATAAACTTTATCATACACATCATTATTGTAATGATGATGATCATGAACAATGGAAAATAAATGGTCGACCATATTTATAGAATCAATACCCTCTCTTGCAACACTAGAGGACTTCAAGCTCGTGAACATATTTAAGATGTTTTATATATGACCATGTGATGTTACCAGAATGAATTTCATCATCAGGATGGCACAAAGGGAACTCATACTTACTCTTCTTTCTTCTTCAAAATAGTTGAACATCATAATTATTTGAATATCAACTATCAGTATCACCTGCATGTTAAATTTATTTCAATGTAATATCCATACTTATAACATCAACATGACTTGATTTAAATAAATAATATAAAAAATTAATTTGCATAAATATAAGTATTGTATATTTGAGTTATTATGCCAATGTATCCTCATCCTTTCCCACTTCTTATACTTCCATTGCTACCTCGATGAGGTTGTGATGACTCTGCTTATACATATAACTTAAAAAAATAGTTATAAATAATTACTATATATAAAAATTATAATAAAAAGTAATAAAACAAATCATAAAAATATATATGTTACCTAGAATATCATGCAATGCACATATACTCGCTAATTTGAATGGTGCATTTGTAGAAGACAAACACATGCTAGTTACAAAGTTTTGTATAAGGGTTAAAGAACCTTGAAGAGGAAATTTATGATAGATATTTTATGATGACATTTGTTTTAATCGATCGGTTAAAATAATTATGATGACATTATTTTATGATGATATTATATCTAAGACACAAAATATAAATTTATTAAAATAATAAATAATTATATAAAAAATATTAGAAATTCTAAAAAATGTATTTATGCACTAATAAAATAACACATATAAAAAACTACTAGATATAATCAAGTAACTTACCTTATCCTTCACCAAAATCAACCCGTTTCACCTAATTAAATTTGAAATAACTTTGAAAACCAAAATTAGCATTGTATTTATTTAGATAATAAGTAAAAAACATAAAATAAAAACAAAAACAAATGGATGATGTTATTACAATGAATTTAATAGTTCTATATTGTCAACTTGGAGATAATACTTTCAATGTATTGTCTTGATCTGTTATTTTTCAAATGTTTTAGTTGTGAGATTATTTGACATATCATAAGGGATAAATATATTTGTGATTTTTCTGATATTATATATTTTTATCTAGTTCATCATGATTCATGGTTCATAATATGGTTCATGTTGGATTGAATTTCATTTGCCAATTTGTATATGATAATAGACTTGTGCTTAGAGAGAATGAGTATGTAAAATATTGGTGAATATCAAATATGTGATGTGTATATTCAATATGTATAAAGTATTTAAAAATATATTCACATTTCAAAGTTATATATATATATATATATATATATATATATAACTTTGAAATGTGAATATATTTTTAAATACTTTAAACATATTGAATATACACATCACATATTGGTGAATATCAAATATGTGATGTGTATATTCAATATGTTTAAAGTATTTAAAAATATATTCACATTTCAAAGTTATATATATATATATATATATATATATATATATATATATATATATATATATATATATATATATATATATATATATATATATATTTGGGTTGTTCTAGTTAGTGGTATTTAGAGACTACTCTTCTTCTTTTAGATTGGTTGTTTAAAAGATGAGTTTGTGAGTTAAAAATGTAATTGAGGAAACAAAAATTACACATTGAATAATATATGATAATTGAAATAATACCACATGAAGGTTTATTATTATTATTATTATTATTAATAATAATAATAATAATAATAATAATAATAATAATAATAATAATAATAATAATAATAATAATAATAATAATAAACATTTTCTTTTCCACCAAAATGACACATTGCTAGTATTTTTTCTTTTCACTGTTTGTCTCTTTCTCCTCTCCAACACTAAAAATGACAATTGCATACTAAAAATGAAACTTAGAAAGGGATAAATAAGTAATTGAAATTTATTTTAGATACAAATATGATTAAAACCTATCACAATTTATATCACCTTTTTGTGTGACATTTTCATGACTATTTCACCATAATTACATTCAATTAGGAGGAAAAATCACACAACATGAAATTATCCCAATTGGTAGTGATAATTACAAAAATTATAGAAATTAGAGTACCCCTTGTCACCCCTTTAGGATGTGATAATGATACTGAAATATATGATCATCCTAACTATGATGAATAGGTTTATCTATACAAAGTTGTAGCCCTCACTAGTTTTATAGCTATGATTGATAAAAACCTAATAAGTGTAGAGTATTTATTGAAAATATTAAAATTTGAATAATAAAAAGTTGTTAATAAGGATTTTTTTCATAAGAAACCTCCATTGGTTAAGTTCATATAAATGGGGGTAAAAAAGGGTCTTAAATGTACATGTGTTTCTTGAAAAAAGAGAAACATGAACTTTCATGGACTATTAGAGATGCCTACACTCAAATTTTGAAAAAGCTATATGAATATGAATTGTATCATTTTTTATTTTATTTGATAAGGTAAAAAATAGGATCTTGGAACCACTAAAGTGAAGTATAGAAGTTTAAACAGGCCAAAACAAAGCCGAGATACCAAAACAAAAAAAACTACAATATTAAACCAAGAACCAAAAAAATAGGAAACTAGAGAGAAACTTAGGAGGAAAGTGCCTCTGGTGTGTCTTCAACATCTTCAGGAATATTCACTGGGATGATATATTTTACCTTTGACACCTTTTCATAAGTGTAATTCTTTGGGCCTTCAACAAATTCATTGGGGAAGAGCATGCAAGGATGCTTTTGTCCTTTAACCTATAGGGAAGACTGCTTTGGGGGAACTCAAAGGGAAGGATCTTAAGGATTTAGGTGATTGAATGGTAGGGGATGGGGTGGTTTGATAATATTAAACAAAGGATTGAATTGATGATTTATCTTGTCTATGCAAAGAGTTTTAGTCTTGAATGAGTTTGATAAGGGCCAAACCTGCTTGTTGAGCCTTAGAGTTAAATATCTCCACCTATAATTTGTTCCTTTCCATTTCATCAGTTAGAATGGATTTACCTTTTCAAGTGTCTCCATTAGGGTACACAAATTTAGAGAGATAGGCTTAGGTTTGGGAATAAATAACTTAAGAGGGAGGTCATCAAAAGGGGACTTGGATAGACTATCCTGAGGGGAGTGGATAAAGGTCTGGTGGGATCCCATAATAGGATCCTCCACTAGGGAGTCTTCCCTAGAGTAGGATATCATAGCAGGAACCTCTCAACTATAGAGGGTTTGGCCATGCTTGAATATAATGAGAATCAAACCTTGGTGGAGGATGGGATTAGAGCCATTCAATTGATGTAGTAAGATAGTGATTTTGAGGTACTTTAACAGAAAGTAAGGAAGACTAATTTTATAGCCAATGAAATGATTTAGTAGTATAAAATGGTGGGAAAATATAAGAGTGCATTTACCTTTAAGCCTCATGTAACACATGACTTGGAGATAAATTTTGGGCTAATAGCACAAGATATTAGTATGTGGAAAGCCTTTCTTATCCATCTGCATGAAGTTATTTGTCTTGAAAAAATATTTCAAATCTTTTTTTTTATTGGTCCTTGAACACCTTGGTGCCTTTACATGACATACTAGTCACTTTGCTAATGAATTTCTCTATCACATTAATTTTGATGTCACGAATGGAAACTTTTGCTTATTCCAAGCCACAACGAAGTCATGGGCAACCTCTGCATTATGCTCCTTGATTCGCTCCATGAACTCCATAAGACCCCCATGTTTTAGATTTTTTAGACTTTTTCCTAGCTATGAAAATCCTTATAGGAGGTGGTTTCTAATCTATCCATGTCACCTCCCATTAAATTGGAGTATGCAGAGCTGAAGCAAGAAGGAGGAAGTTTCTAGATGCAATAGATTTGAAATAGTCAAGAATGGTTTGGGAAGCCTGCTAAAGACTCATTATAGAAATTAAGTCCCCTTATATAGATATAATTGTGGATCAGCCAAGTTGAGATCTACCCCTTTGAACTAAGATCATACACATGTGAAGACATGATGATTTTGACATGCATCAGTACCTTCAACTCGTAAGACATTAAAAATGATGAATTGTAGCATTTTAAATGTAGTTTCCTAAATACTATTTTTTAAAATGAAGTATAAGTAAAACTCCTAAATTTTTAATAGTCTCTCTTATATTTTTAAAATCATAATAGATAGTCATTTGTGTTTCTCCTCTTGACTACCTCTAAAAAATGAAATTTAGATTTTTTAAAAATGTATTTAGAATTAGGCCTAGTTTATCACCTATATATATTTTATTTTTATATGAATATGAATATTTTTATAAATTTATAAGTAAATAAAACCTAAAAAAATATAAATAGTAAATAGTCAATCACACACCTAGTTAACTCAAAACATTTAATTTTTTTTTAATGTATATAAAATTAGGACTAATTTTTCACCTTATATTTTTTTTAAATTTTGGTGAATGAAATGAAAGATACAAAAATAAGGATATATACATGTATATTTTTTGGCATATGGTGGCATATAAATACATCCTTACAAATCAATAAAGATAAAAAACTTAGATTTATCAAAATATTAAAAAATATATTTATTTAGAAGGAGGAGAGTGCGCTTGACATCCTAGTCATATTTTCATGAAATATCTTGATGAAATTCATAGAATTTATCATGGAATACATTATATTTTGTCATTTTAAGTATAAAATATATATCTAGTTATGTGTTTAGGTATAGACCTCGTGTATATCTCCAAACATAAAACATGTATGTGCTAAAACACATGCACTATAGTGTATATGTGTTACTATTATTTTATAATTTTGAAGGTTTCTAAGTTTTGTATACTGAAGAAATGAATGGCATGATGTGTATTTACTAAAATAAATGTTACACTTATATTCTAATTCTTTAAATTTATTTTAGTAAATATAAAAAATTAGAGCAATCCTGCATCTTCTAGAATGGTTCTTATAGATCCAAGAGTTAGCATTTAGAAGATCATATTACCATTTAGAAAATAATATTTCAAAATAAAATATTGTTAGTACTTAACTTAGTAATTTTAAGAGTTTCAATATTGAACCTAAGGCTTTAAAAGTGTAACCTTTACAAATGGTGTACTCTTTGGGAAAACATATAATCATTTTGTAAGTTTTAGGGTCTTCTAGATTGATTTCTAACATTTTAAGGAGTTTTATGTGTGTCAAAATTAAATTTTAAAAACTTCACATCCCCCAAAATTAATTAGAGTTACTCAAGGATAGTGAATCATTAATCTCCCTATGAACATAATTATGACTATACAAAATTATTTGGGTATCAATTAGCTAAAACTGAGTTGATGATTGAACCATCTACTTAATTAGTTTAATAATTGATGTAATATGGGCCAATTTAATCTATATAAACCTAATTACAAGTATATGATGTGAATTAAGGATCATTTTGGCTCAACTTCATTACTCATTGGACCAATTACATGATTAATTCAATCAAAGATGCAATTTGGGCCATTTGTATCCATGTGAACCAAATTACAACTATGATGTGATTTTAGGCATAAATTTCTCTAGTTTAATCATTTATTTAAGTAATTACTCATTTTATTCAATAAAAGATGCAATTTAGGCTAATTTTTTCCCTGTGAAGCTTATTGTGAGAATATGATGTGATTTGAGGATTAATTGGCCCCAATTTCATCACTTATTGAATCAATTACTTGACTACATTAATCAAGGATACATTTTAAGCCAATTTTATCCATGTGATCCACAATGTGATTTAGGACTCAATTAGACCTAATTTCATCACTTATTGAACTAATTACTATATTAATTTCTTAGGATGCAATTTGGGTCAATTTTATATATTAAACCTAATTGTGACTATATAATGTGATTTAGCAATTAATTGGTTATAATTACTTCATTGTTTTAAATAATTTCTCAATTGCTTCAATTAAAGATTTATTTTCATCTAATTTGATCCTTTAAAACTTGTTTTAAGTATATGTAGTGATTTGTGGCTCAATTAGACCTAATTTTATAACTAATTAGAAAAAATACACAATTATTTCAATCGGGAGCTAAGCTTTTTAAATTATGAGCCCTCAAAACCTAATTGTGACTATATATGATGTGATTTAGATCTTTAATGGCATAAATATTATCATTTAATGAAAACAATTGACCAAATGGTTCAATTAGATATATGATTTGGGTAAATCTAAACCTAATTATAAATATATGATGTCATTTGAGGCTTAATTATCCCAATTTCATCATTGATTAAAAATATTACTTGATTAGATCAATCAAGATGTAATTTGGGTCAATTTTATCCATGTTAATGTAATTTAAACTATGTGATGTGATTTGGGGCTCAATTGGATCCATTTTTATCCACGACTAAATTAATTACTCAATTGGTTTAATCAGGGATAAAATTTAGGCAAATTTGATTCATGAACCTAATTAGGACTATGTGATGTCATTTGGGGCCTAGTTGGCCACAATTTTATCATTGATTGAATCAATCACTTGATTATTTCATTAAGATATATAATCTTAATCATTAAGGTATATAATCTGGTCTAATTTAACTCTCAAGAATGTAATTACTACTTTATTAATTTGGTGCTCAAATGACTCTAATTTCATCATTGATTGAATAAAATACTCAATTGGTTTAATTAAGGAGGGAATTTGGGTAAATTTAATCCAAATTAATTTAATTGGGACTGTGAAGAATGACTCAATCCCTAGTTAGCCTGATTTTCATCACTAATTTTATTGTTTAGTCAATTAGTGTTTAAATTAGGGCTAATTAAGCCCCAAATCACATTATATAGTCCCAATTATTTTTGATGGGTTATTTTTTTTGTAAATTACATCCTTGATTGATATAATTGAATAATTTTTTAATAAGTGAATAAATTAAGGCTAATAGAGTCCCAAATGATATCATATAGTCAAAATTAGGTTCACGAGGTTAAAAAATGGCCCAAATTATGTTCCTAATTGAATAAATTGAGTAATTATTTCAATTAGTGATTAAGTTAGGACTGATTAAATGAAAAATAACATTTTATAGTAAAAATTAGGTTCATGGGGCTCAAATTCACCTAAAATACAACCAAAATTTAACTAATAGATTAGTCAGATTATTTAGTTATGAAATTGGGGCAAATTATGTTTAGTATGATACCAATTGAGCACTTGCTTATTAGTGTTATATTTATTTTATTTAGTATTTTATGTTTTTATTAGTGTTATTTAATTAATTTATGTATTAAATTAGTTGTTTTATCAATAATGGACACTTTCTATGAGTTTCCTAAAAAATAACTAGAATTACTAGTTAAGTCCAGTTCACTATCTAAGTACTCAAATGAGCTTCGAAGAGGTGGGGTACCATGTTTAGTGTTAGTTAACTGAAATTAAATTTTATTTATATCAATTCATATTTTATATGTAAATTTGGAAGCTATAGTTGAGTAGTTTTTATGATTTTATGACTTGTTGAGCAAGGCTTCTTACATGTTGATTTTGTCTTGAATGCAAGTCAACCTTGTTTGCTTTGGTATAATTTTAATCATATTAGAGTATAATTTTATAAGTTTAATTATATATTAATTAGTTTTAAAATAATTTATTTATTTATATTTTACTTTATGCTTTTGTTTGAAATAACTTGGTATGGAAGTTATCTTGTAATAATATGTTTGTTTTAGTTTTATTTATTAGTAAAGAATTGTGCACAATTATGGGACATACTTCATTTTCAAATTTTTTTTTGCATATTTTTATTCCTAAATTTTTACTATATATATTCAAAAAATAAAACCATAAATCATAATTTTTGGTTTCTAAGTTATTGAGTATAGTTTTTTGGTCAACAATCTCACTTACAACACTGCTTGATTAACAATTGGTAATTCTAGAATAGTTTAGTTAATGCATAGATTAAATTTAATATTAGATAAAATTTGATTTTCAATCTCTCCATAAATTCAAAACCTTCATTTGGTATCATATCCACATTGAATAAAGGATTAGAAGGGTTTCAGGCCATTATCTAAAGAAATAATGACTTATGTGAATTTTGCTTTCATGAATATTCATGTTTTTAAAAGTGAAAACTTTGAGTATTGGAGAGATAAGTTAAATAAAATTATTGTATGTAAATAATTTTAGGAGAGTGTTATTCATGAGTACAAACCACCTCAAAATCGGAACACCTTGACACAATATTAGAAAAGAATAAAAAGGGATGAAGAAAAGGTGGATGCATAAACTTTTTTATATCTTCAGAGTGAAATAAACCTCATTATTTATCCAATAATTATAGAATGAAATAATTATCACGATGAATTAAATACCTTGGAGACTTAATAGTAATGATCTATTAAAGTAAGAGAATAAAAACTAAAAACACTTAAAATGAATTTTGAGAATTTGAGAATGTTAGAATTTGAAGGCATAAGAGATTATTGCATAAAGATAAATTATTTAGTGTATAAAATGAGGGTTTATGGTTAAAATATCCAAGATAGTGTTATGGTAAAAAGTATTTTGAAATATTTAAGTCAATTTTGGCTGCATATTATGATAAATGTTGTAGAGTGTATTAAAATGAATATTATAGGAGTTGATGAGTTAGTGGGTTCTTTCTTGTCCCATGAGGATAAAATGAGACTATATATAGGTGATCTAGAACATGATCAAGAAAATGCACTTGAAAACAAGTCAAGGGTTTCAAATACCAAAGAGAAAAATAAAAATTAGAATCAAGGAAGTTCAAAAAATTTAAATTCAAAGGACAAAGTTGAAGCTAAATTTATAGATAAAATCAAGAAATACGTTGTCATTATTGTAGAAAATTAGGATACATGATAAAATATTTTAGGATACTAGTAGCTAATAATCAAGATAATCAAGAAATTGAAAAGTAAGCTTTTTAAGATAATAAAAGTGATGATGTTCAAGAGGGATTAGATTATTTTATCAAATGAAATGTGAGAATAGAAGAAGTAAAGGATTGGTGGTTTCTTGATTCAGTGTGATTAAACCACATGATAAGTCACAAAGATGGTTTCAACAAGTTAGATGATTTCTTCAAAAGCCAAGTACAATTGGGAGATGGAAAATCCATCTAAGTTGAAGGAAAGGGAAACATAAAAACCACCATAATTCAAGAAACAAAGGTCATAAGTGAATGGGGTAGTATATTTAAATTAATTTTGAGGTCTTAAAAATTTCTACACATGTTTCTAGTTTAACATGAAATAATACTAGCTCTTTACAATAGACTAGTCATGCATCTTCATCAACTCCAAGCATGAATAAATGGCTGTTCAATCCACATACACTGAGTAAAATGTTGGATCAGAATTATGAGGGGATATTATAAGGCATCAAAATAAATAAGGAAATTTTTTTATTGTACTTTTTATGAAGATATTGTGTTTGCATTGTCATTTGTGGCTAGTGAACTTAGAAGCTATGTAAAAGCTAGTCCAAATAAAAAATGGGTTGATGATATGAAAATTGAGATCGATTAAATTGAGAGGAATGATACATGGATTATTTTTTAGACTATATTAAATAAATATTTATTTGTAATTAAGTGGTTCTAAAACACCAAATTCAAGAGTGATGGCACTGTTGAAAATCTAAAAGCTAAACTAGTTACAAAATAATTTGCACAAACATATGGGGTTGACTAGGAGAAAACCTATGCACTAATGGTATGTCAAGATAATATAAGAATAATTATTTTTATAAATTATAATAAATAATGGAAAATACATAAAATGGATGTCAAAATTACATTCTTAAATTTAGTGATTGAATAATAAGTATACGTGTAATAACTAAAAGATTTTGAGGTAAAGGGTAAATAACTTAGGGTATATAAGTTGAAGAAGGATATTTATGGGATGAATCAAAATCCATGATATTTTTACTCAAGAATTTATTACTAGTTATTAAATTTAAGGATTTTTAATAAGTGAAAATGAACCAACTCTTTACATATAAGCATCTAGTTATAATGTTTTATATGTTTATCTCTCTGTAGATGACTTGAACTTCGTAAGTAGCTCTGTGAAGATGTTTAATAGATTCAAGATATAAAATAATAATATAAGATGAATAATCTTGGACTTATGAATTAATTTATTGGCATGTAATTCCATTAAAATAAATATGGAGTATTCATTTGTCAAGCTAAGAATGCCCAAGACATGTTAAAGAAGTATAATCTTCAAGATTCAAAGACCACAAAAACTCTAATTAAAAATAGATAAAATATTAGAAGGGAGAATGGAATTAATTAAAATGATAAAAATAATTTTAGAATCATGGTGGGTTTTTTTATATATCTCACTGTGAAAATACCTGATATTAGTTATAGGGTTTCACTAGTTTCTAGATTTATGGATAAACTATCACTTAAGCATTTTCAATTAGTAAAAATAATTTTTAGATAAGTAAGAGGTAATTATAACCATGGTATTAATTTTAGATTATAAATATTTTTTGTATCATTGGATACACATATTTATATTGGGGAAGATCTCTTGATTTTTAGGTTATTGCTTCACATTGGGAAGTGGATTGATTTCTTGGTTTTCAAAGAAACAAGGTGCAATTACATTATCCTCTACTGAAGTTAAACATACAACCCTTACATTAAATTTCAGACAAGGATTATGTTTAAAGAGACTCTTAATTGATTCCAGAGAGGCTCAACTTGATCCAACACATATTTTTTGTGATAATAATAGGGCAATACAATATTCCAAGAATTCATTTTTCCATGTTAGAATTAAGCATATTGAACTCAAACATCATTTTTTTAGAGACTTGTTCAATTTTAAACACTTTTTAATTAATTATTTGATAATTAAATATTAATTATATGATATTTTCATCAATCATTAGTGAATAAGATACATGGAAGACTTAAGGAGATTATAAGTATTTCACTTCTTTGCATCAAAAGGGAGAATGTTGAGTATGATACCAATTCAAGTAGTTTATTATTAGTGGTATATATATTTTAAGTTAGTGTTTTATATTTTTAATAGGATTATTTAATTAATTTATGTTTTAAACTAGTTTTTGGTCAAAATTAAACACTTTTTGAAAATTACTTAAAAAAAGCTGAAACTACCAATTAAGTCTAGTTCACTGTCTGAGTACTCAAATGAGATCCCAAGGCACCATTTTTTGTATTATTTAATTTAAATTATTGTTTATTTAATTCAGTTCATATTTTTTATATAATTTTGGATGCCACGGTTGAGTAAGTTGCATGATTTGATGACTTGTTGAGCAAGACTTGTTACATGTTGACTTTCTTTTGAATGTAAATCAACCTTGTTTACTTTAGTATTTATTTTAGTCCACTTTAATTATATTAGAGTATAATTTTAAAATTAAAATTATATATTAATTAGTTTTAAAATATATTTATATATTTAGTTTTTTTATTTATTTTTGAAATAACTTGTCATGTAAGTTATTTTGTAATATGCTTGTTTTAGCTTTATTTATTAATACAAAATTGTGCACAAGTGTGAGAAATAATTCCATTTGGAAATGTATTTGCATGTTGTTATCTCTAATTTTTTATTTTATGTATTCAAAAATTAAAATTATCTATCATATGTTTTTGGCTTTGAATTTATTTAGTACAATGTTTTAGTCAACAATCTCAATTACAACACTGATAGATTAACAATTCATAATTCTAAGATAATTTGGTGGATATGTAGCTTAAATTTTAGATTAAATAAAAAAATATTTTCACTCCCTTCATACATTTAAAAAATTAAAATTGATTTTTTAATGAAATCATATAATCACAACTAGGTTCATGGTGCTCATATTAATCCAAATTAATTTTTTAATAAAACCAATTGAGTATTTGTTTTAATAATTGATGAAATTATGTCCAAATCAGACCCAACTATGATGCAGCTACATGAGTGTAGGAGGTTTTTTTTTAATACATGTTGGTCTTAAAGAGGTATATTGAGTCACATTTTATCAATAAGAAGCCTTTTGAGTGCTTCATCTACTTTATCTTGTTTTCACTTTTCTCACCAAAACCTATCATTTCAAAAATTTGAATTTGTAGTAGCCTTTTGAAGGTGTTTCATCATATTTGAATGGGATGAAATGGAATGAAATATATTTTAAGGAGATAATTAATAACTATGACATGTTCTAAAATATTTTTTAAGTTTCAAATCAAATTTGACATGTTCTAACTCAACAAATCAAGTATAGGATAAGAGGTCAATTTAGTTATCCATGTTTGGAGTGAGTAGAGATAATTGAGGAAAATAAGGAAACATGAAAGTGAGTTAGTATTAGAATATAATGTTAATTTAATTATAGATAAGAATACAATAAGATAGGAAAATACTAATAATTCCAATATTGAAAATAAAGAGAGAGTAAAGTTCTATAAAAACAAGGTTGGCTGGATTGCATCATATATTTATAATGAGAATAAGGAATGCGTGTAATTTTTGAGTAATAAATTTCAATTATAATATTAATATACATTAATTGAGTGTTTTTATTTTTCAAAAATCACCTTTATTTCTTTGTATTAGTGTTCATACCAATCTGCAAGTTTGAATATGTAGTATAAGTTTCTTAACAGTCAAGAACAAGGTTTGATAGTCAAGAAAAGTTTTTTTAATCATATTTTTGGATTTATTCAGGTGAAAAATTGAATTTTAGAGTATTTAATATGTGTGTATATATTATTTAATTTTTTTTAAATATCTTAAAAATTTGAATTTCTATTCATTTTATTCTTGTTGCCTGTACACAGTCAAGAAATGTGCATTTACAGCTAAGAAAATATTTTTTAATTGTGTTTTATGATTGTTCAAGGTTTATAAGTGATTTAAAGAGTAGGATAATGGTGGTTAAAACATTTTATATTTTAAAATATTCAAAAAAGTTTCACCAAATTCAAATTATCTATTTTTGAATGCTCTCGGCCTATGTACAGGTCTACTAGGGTTTTGAGCACAAAAATACTTATAACTTAAAATTTAACCCTTAAAATTTGATGAAACTCTGTATAAATGTGAAAGAGGATGTTTTTTAATGTTTAGAGTTTTTTATATATAGTATTTGAGACCTGACAGAGGAGATATCCTAAAATATCATACTTGTATATTTTAAAAATCTAGAAAAAAAATCACTTTATCTCCTAAAAAATAAACCAAAATATATGAAAATTTTTATAGGGTTAAAATGGTATGTATTTGAGATATTAAAACTATTTTAATGAGTTTAATTTCTGTTTAGAGAGATATTATCAAAATACAGTCACCAAGCCTGCAAATGAGGGTTTTAGAAAGATTTATCATCACTAAAAGATACATAGATTCTAAATGATAAATCCAAACAATTTAAAAATTTATGAAAATGTATGGAAGGTTTTTTTTTTATGTGTTTTTAGTGACAAAATATCTCTTAAGATAAATTTATATCAAATACTCAATTTACAAGCCTTAAAACTAGGCCTAGAAAACCATTTTTTGTGTTTTCTTATGTTTTCAAGGTTGAAATAAGGTAAAAATGAATATGATGAGTTAAGGTAACATAAATTAAATGATAATAATAATTTTATATAAATAAAACTCTTTTTTTAATCTTAAATTAACATAAATATTGTTAGAGAAGGCTTGTAGGCCTAATCTTTCTCATAAATAAATTACAAATTTATTTATTCCTTTACCCCATCACCATCATTTTTGGTATTAGATCCCAAAAAAATATATTAGGAAGGGTGTGTGAAAAATTTATTTAGAATGAGTTTGAATAAATTTAATTTAAAAAAATCAAAGCTTAAGGGTATGTAAAAAAACCCCACAGTCCTATATCCCATTGAGGTTTAAGAAGGTGAGGAGAGGATCATATCAAGGCTCAAGAGGAAAAAATCTAAGGTGAAATATAATTTAAGGTGTCAAAATATCAAGTAGAGACTTTGGATGAAGCACAAGAATAATAATAAGAAAAAAAAATGGAAGGACTGAAAGGAGAGAACCAAATGAAGAAAAATAATGATGTAAGAAAAGAATAGGACATTCAAAAATAAATAAATGAGATGAATCAAACCTTAAAAATTTTAATGCAAGGTTTTGAGGAATTTATCCAAGTTATATCAAGATAAGGATTCTTTATAATATTAAAAAATGTGGTCAGGTGGCCAACTAAGTAGATTACAGAAAGGAAAAGGAGACAACCAAAAGTCATAAATTGAAAAAGGATGATAAGGGTGATGAAGAAAAACCCAAGGAAGAAATTGAAGAGGAAATCAAGCATTAGTATTTTAATTATAATAATATGTCTAAATGTATGATTATAATAATGGAGGATATATAGGAGAGTGCCCAATTTGAGGCCTCAAAACTTGAAAAGAATAAGAAATACAAACTGATAATGAACCACAAAGAGTTGGTTGTAGATGTAAAACATGAGAAACAAAACAAAAGAATAGTTCTTAGCCAAGAAGATTATGAGAAACATATGGAAGAATAATTCCTTATCAAATAGGAAATGAGTTAAAG
This sequence comes from Torreya grandis, assembly GCA_037957365.1. Lineage (NCBI taxonomy): Eukaryota > Viridiplantae > Streptophyta > Pinopsida > Cupressales > Taxaceae > Torreya > Torreya grandis. Next base: position 3,019,718 of record JARHVA010000633.1, on the reverse strand, counting down.
GTAGAAAACAACCATGAATAATTAGAAGTGAAAGAATATGGTAGTCATGAAATTAGTCAAGAGGATAGTCATCAAGAATAAGAGTTGTATGAAAGTGAAGAGAAAAAACAAGAGGATTTGCATAATGAAGAAATGGTTGTATAAGAAAGTGCACATAAATAGATTGTTACTGAAGACCAGTCATGAAATAAAGTTGAAAACATAGATATAAATGAGGTGAAGATAATGAAGTAAACATGTGAAAATAAGGTTGAGTTTGTAGCTGAGACAAAATCACCTTTGATAAGTGAAATCAATGCACATGAGGAGGATAAGATGATGGTACATCATTCATATATGGAAGCATAAAAACATAAGAATAATGAAAAGAATATCAACATAAATATAACTAAGAATATATGTTTTAAAATCCATCATATGAGTGAAAAGTGTGAACAACATGCTAGAAAATAAGGATTGAAGATGCCTCAAAGGCACGAAGAAGTAGTTAATTTCGTTAATGAGTTTGTTTCATGTGTAGGTAAAACATTGGAGAATAAATAAATAGGAGGAATAAATGTGTATCACTTGAACATGTTCACATCTATGAGTAGCTAGTTGAAGAAGACATACAAGCAAAAGTTCATTTACATAAGCTAAAGTAGTATAAAATACTAATGAGTAAGAGATCATGATTTTTTAAATTTAGGGAGTCTGATGCAGGTGATGAGTGTAGGAGGTTTGTTTTTTGTATATATTGGTATTAAATAGGTTTAGTGAGTCACGTGTTATAAATAAAAAACTCTTGAGTGCTTCATCTACTTTGTATTGATCATTTTGGCTTGTTTTCACTCTCTTGCCAAAACCTATCATTTTAAAATTTGAATTTGTAGTAGCCTCTTAAAAGCATTTCCTCATCTTGTAAGGGGATGAAATGGCATGAAATCTATTGTAAAGGGATCATTAATACCTAGGATATGTTCTAAAGTATGTTTTATGTTTCAACTCAAATTTGACATGTTTTTACTCAACTAAGGTCAAGTCTAGGATAAGAGGTCAAGTTAGGTATCCACATTTGGAGTGAGTAGAGACAATTGAGGAAAATAAGGAAACATTAAAGGGAATTAGTATTATAATATAAGGTGATTTTAATTTTAGAGAATAAGATAAGAAGATAAGAAAAGACCAAGAATTCCAAGATTAAAAGGAAGGAAAGAGAAAAGTTTCGTAAAAACAAGGTTGGTTGGACTATGTCATACATTTAAAATGAGAATAAGGAATGAATGTAATTTTTGAGTACTAATTTAAATTATCATATATATAGTAATTAATTTTGTTTATTGTTTTAAATTCACTTTAATTTCTTTGGAATAGTGTTCATACCATTATATAGGTTTAAATATGTAGTAAAAGTTTCTTAACAGTCAAGAACATGGTTTAACAATCAATGAAAGTTATTTTTATCATGTTTTGGTATTTATTCAGGTGATAAAGTGAATTTTATAGTAGGAAATATGTGTGGATATCATATTTAAATAAAAAATATTCCAAAAATATCTTAAGAATTCGAATTGCTATTCATTTTATGCTTACTGTCTGTACATAATCAAGAAATGTGCATTTACAACCAAGAAATAATTATTTTCATTATGTTTTGTGATTGTTAAATATGTTTTGTGATTGTTAAATGTGTCTATTGTCACTTTTAATTTCAACCTTTGAGTAGGTGTTTCAAGTCTCCTCAACCAATCAACATAATGACAACACCCCAAGGTTGTGGGTCACCTATGGTTGGAGTGAACCTATGGAGAAGGTTGAATTCCCTTGATGGATCATATAATACTAACACTAATGCTACTAAAATTGAAAAGAAAAGGGAGGAGTGTGTAAAAAAAAAAAGCTAAAATCAAAATGGGTGGTACACTAGAATGTTATGATATCATTTAATCACTTAAGCATATACAATGAACATAAAAAAATTAATAACAAATAAATCACAATCTAAAAACCCTTCTACATAAGTGTTTTATAGGGAGGTAGGGAACTCGAGAAAGCACTTAGAAGGGAGACACTCCATAGCCAAACACTATCTAAAATCAATATCACAAAACCTATAACCTGTATATGAGTATCTTTCTACATAAAGGTGAGGGAATTGGATAAAAAATCAAGGAGAATAAACTTATTCAAAAGATTAGATTGATAATCCATGAATTCAAAAAAGATACAAAAAAATGAGATACACAGGATCCACAGGATCAATCTAGGAGAAAGAACCCACAACAAATAACTTGCAAATATTTCCAGAGAATAAATAAATTTCTCACACCTAAAAAATAGGTGATAATCCACAAAATTATCTGTATTCTCTCATTAATCTCACTATTATTTCCCATATAATGCAAAGTATTTATAATACAAATAGTTTTTTTCATGTTAACAAACTATTTGTAATGATTACAAAATAGAGAAAACAAACTATTTGTTTTCTCATACTACGAACAAATATATTGTTGAGAGATTCTCAACAGTAAAATAAATTAACCGAGGTAAATAAAATTAACCCTCGGTAATAAATAACTTACCCTATTAACCCTAGGTAAGATTAAATATGCATTATTCCAACACCCTCCCTTAAGCGAAACATAGGGAGAATGACAAACAAGGATGGGTCTCGGCTACTAGGCCTGATAAGGTACCCATGTACAAACCAATAAAAATATATGAAAAATAAAGGAAGGAAGGACTTCATGGGAAATCCCCTCCAAGGACAACTTCCTTCACCCCAAGCATTGCTCACAATTGAAGATAACGAGGAGAAGCCAAAGGTTTAGTGAAGATGTTTGCAATCTGCTTAGCTGTAGGCACAAAATCCAAAGAAAGAACTCCATCCTGAATAAGATGTCGAATGAAGTGCATGTGAATCTCAATGTGTTTTGTCTACTAATGCTCAATAGGATTGCATGAAATAGCAATCGCACTTTGGTTATCACACCAAAGAGTAGTAAGACCCTGCTGTGTGAAGCCAAACTCTCCAAGCAACTGTCAAAGCCAAAGTATCTCCTTTCTAGCTTTGACAACACCTCGATACTCAGCCTCAGTAGATGAAAATGCAATAGCAGTCTACTTTTTGCATGCCCAAGCAACTGGACCTAAACCAATTTTGAAAGCAAATCCACAAGTGGACTTACGAGTGTCAACATCACCAGCCCAATCAGAGTCAGTGTATCCAACAAGCTGTGTAGAACTCTGTGGTGTGTAATGTATACCAAAGTGAGTGGTGCCCCAAATGTAGCACAAAATATGCTTGGCTGCTTGCCAATGACTCTCATGAGGTTCATGTGAGAACCAAGAGACAAGGTTCACAATAAATGTGATGTCGGGATGGGTATGAGTCATGTATAAAAGACTACCTACAAGTTGCCTATACAAAGTGGAATCAACAAGAGGAGTCATACAAGTGGCAGACAACACAATACCTGACTGATATAGAGTGGGGGCAGCCTTACAATCAGCCATGCCAAATCAATGAAGAAGATCTGTCGTATACTTTGGCTATCCAATAGAGATGCCCTCAGAAGACTAAAAAACTTGAAGACCAAGAAAATAATGTAGAAGTCCCAGATCTGTCATATCAAACCTATCTACCAACTTGTCCTTGATGTCATGTATCAAGGACTCTGAACTGCTAGTGAGGATGAGATCATCAACATATAAAACCAAAATGACAAGCTCCTCACCTTGCTTCAGGATGTATACATTGTGATCTGACTCACAACGAATAAAACTAGAACTCAAAATAAAACTATCCATCTTCTCATACCAAGCTCTAGGAGCTTGTTTGAGGCCATAAAGAGAATTATGGAGTCTAAAAACCAATGATGAGTTCTGCACAAATCCTGGAGGCTACTCCATATAGATCTCCTCATGGAGATCACCATGCAAGAAAGCATTCTTCACATCCATTTGAAAAATTGACCAAGAATGTGAAGTAGCAAGAGAGAGTACAAGCCGAATAGAATCCATCTTAGCTATAGGGGCAAAGGTCTCAGAGTAATCAACCCCTTCAACCTGTGAAAAACCCTTAGCTACTAATCTAGCTTTGTACTTATCTACTGATCCATCTGCAACATATTTGGTCCTATAGACCCATTTACATTTTACAAGTTTTCTTCCCTTAGGAAGAGGGACAAGATCCCAAGTATCATTCTTCATCAATGAAGAATACTCATCATACATAGCAACATCCCACTCGGGTATACCAATAGCCTCAGAAAACAACACTGGATCATCTGTACAAGCTTGTCCCAAAAGAGCAACACCAGATGTCTATGAGTGAGTGCGATGAGAATCAGATGGATCACCAACAAAAGAACTAGCTGCCTATAGAGTGCTCTTTGCCCACTTAGGCAAAGGTGGTGAAGAAGATGGTTGTGGTGGCTGAATAAGTGTAACATCATCATCATCAACAATAGAAGGCAAATCCTCACTATCCTTAGTAGAAGAAGGAGGGGGAGAAGAAGAACTAGATGTACACTCCTGTGGAGTCGGTAGCTCATCAACCTGAACATCCCATCGAAACAACACATCATGTGTGATAGGATCAAAAAGATGGTAGGCTTTTACATCTTCACAATAGCCAACAAAAATGAGTGGTTGGCTTTTCTTCTCCAATGCTTTACGTTTGTCATTAGGAACGAATGCCCATGCTTGACTCCCAAAGATATGAAAATCTGAAATATCAGGCTTGATCCTAGACCAAGCTTCTTCAGGTGTCATATTTTGCACAACTTTGTGAGGCATACAGTTTTGAATGTAATTTTTACAATTTACAACTTCAATGCAATATTGTGGACCCAAATTTTTAGAGTGAATCATACAATTAGCCATCTCTTTCAATGTTCGATTCTTCCTCTCTGCTACACCATTTTGTTGAGGAGTGTGTGGTATAGCGAACTGGTGCTATATCCCATGCTCAATACAAAAATCATAGAAAACATTACTATCATATTCCCCCCCCATTGTCAGTGCGTATCTTCTTAAGAGGAAGAGATGATTATTTTTCAACAAAGGCTTTAAAGGCCTTAAAAGTCTCAAAAACTTCACTTTTCAACTTGAGAAAATATACCCAAGTTTTACGAGTGAAATCATTAATGAATGTGAGTGCATATTTAGCCCTTAAAAAAGAATGAGTTGGAAAAGTCATCAAATCACTATGAACCAACTCTAAGGGTGCATTTGCACGTGTGGCCTTACCAATTGGAAATAGATCCCAGTGCTGTTTACCAACTAGACAACCAAGACACACCCCATCAATACAAGAGACCTTAGGAAGGCCTTTTACAAGATGTTTTGTACTCATTTGTTGCATATATCCATAACTCAAATGTCCCAATATCTCATGCCACAATTTGCTGAGATTATTACCATGTGCTATAAGTGAATAACCAGAAGACATAAAAGACTCAAACTTATCAAAAGTATAGAGTCTTGCAGTATGGTCTGCTATACCTGTAGCAACTATCTCACTAGGATCATTACATTCTCTTATTACAACATCATGTGAAGTAAACTCCATAGTTTTACCAGTACTAGAGTTACATATTTGATATACAGAGAGAAGATTAGAAGAGATTTGGGGTACAAGTAATACATTGTTAAAACATCCATCCTGTTTATCAACAGTACCTGATCCCAAAACTTCAATCTGTGAGGAGTTACCCATAACAATATGTGATGTACTATAATCTATAAGAGAAGACAATAGATCCTTAGAATGTGTGAGATGGTGAGAAGCACCTGAGTCAAAAATCCACTGATCATGACATGAAGATATAGCCCTAGCTGAAAGTGCTTTCCCTTTTCTTGCATAAGTAGAAGGTGATGAAGACGAAATGGAAATTTTGTGTTGTCTAACCGCTGCCTCTAATGCTTCCATCTTCTTAAAACATCTAATTTCATCATGATTAGGACCACCACAAAAATTACATGGACCAAATGCTTTCTTATTTTACTTAAAGGACTTTTGGGTCTTAGTAGATTTAGAATGATGAGGTGTTTGGGTGGTGGACTCTGGAGGGTTATTTGAAGGTGCTTGCTTTTTAGACTTAGGTGAAGGTTTTCCTTTAGAAGAATTAGAAACTAGAGCATGACTATGACTAGGTAGAGCATCTAAGGCCATTAATTTTGTTTGATCCCTAGTCAATCTTTCACAAAAAACTTCAAAGGAAGGCCATTTGAATTCATCACCTAATGTATCCATCATGGTATAAAAAGCAGAGGAAAAAACACTATATGGTCCTTTCAACTTTGAGAAAATCATGAAAATGCACTCCTAATCACTTTTATCCTTGTTACCAGCTTTCAACTATGACCTTATAAATTTTAATTTTGCCAAGAATTCATCTATTGAAGGGAAATCTAATGGAGAGAGAGTACTCAATTCTGCATCTAATTACAAAATTTTAAACTCATTAACTTTGCCAAATAGGTTTTTAAATTTTTCCCATACCTCTTTTGGCATAGTAGTATCTACAATGTGAAATTGAAGATTATCTGAGACGTTGAGGCAAATCAATCCAAGAGCCTCATCCTGCTTACAACCATATGCATATTTGTCTTTTTCAGTCGTGAATGCTGCAGGTGTTGTTTCAAAAAAAATTCTCCATAAGCCCTTTGATTGAAGGAGTTGTTGCATTTTTGACTTCCAAAAATGGTAATTTTTAGAATTTAGAGGTTCAAACAATCGAGACTCCATTCCCGAGGAAGATGATGAAGTTGACAAGAACAATCTAGACATTCATTTTTCCTCAAAAAAACACCCCTCCCGTTACAATTTAACGTCTCCCGAGGAAAAAAAATTAGCCTTGGCTTATACAAAATTAAAAAATGGCTTTATGCAAAAAAAAATAAAAATGTAGGGGGATTTGACCCCAAGACCTCCTCCCTACAAATTTTTAACAAAATATCTCTAGCCGCTTTAGCAAAGTCAAATTTGAACTTTCAAAGCTAGAGACTTGCATTTAAACCACTAAAAATTAAAAAAAATAATTAAAAAAAGCAAAAAATGACTCACACATGTGAGATAACAGCTGAATAATCTTTGGATTTATCAAAAATAAACTCTTTTTCCAGCAAGGCGTGGTGGTCAGGGAAATATTTGAGAAAATTTGTAAACACAGCCAAGGAAAAACACCTTTCAGCAATGCAGAATGGCTCCACTGGATCTGCCAAAAGGACTGTACAGCCTGGTCCAAATCCATCCTTCTCAGAATTAAATGAAATATTTGGAAGTCTGATATCACATGAAATTCTCATATTTTGATTTTATATATAATAAGGTGTTCAAAAATGAGAAATCTATATGGATATACAACAGACAAAAAAATAGTTTTTAATTCCTGTTGTTGACTTCCAAAACATTGTACGGCCTGATCCAAATTCATCAAAATTTATATTTATATAAATATATAACATTTATATTTCATTAAAAAGTCTCAGATTCCAAAAAATTCAACCGTACGATCTGACACATCAGAAAAATGGACAGGTACTGCAGTCTGCCAACAGGGACCAGTCAGCAAGTTTTTGAATGAAAGAGATGTATGTCCTGATCCAAATGAGAAAATTAGAATTGAAATTGATTCTTGACTTGATTTCCTACACCCCTATGAAAAAAAATATGATTTTTGAAATCTGTATGGTCATTTAATGAGCACAAAGTACAAAATTTTCCAAAAAAAATGTGTAAACAAGAACAAGATTTTGAGAGAATAAAAGATATCTGTAACACATCAATAAAATACTATTTTTGAATGTGTTATCAGATGAAAAATTTTAGGGAAGAGGATCTTCAACTGGAACTCCAAGCTCTGATACCATGAAGGAATTAGCAGGAGATACACAGGATCCACAGGATCAATCCAGGAGAAAGAACCCACAACAAATAACCTGCAAATATTTCCAGAGAATAAATAAATTTCTCACACCTAAAAAATAGGTGATAATCCAAAAAATTCTCTGTATTCTCTCATTAATCTCACTGTTATGTCCCATATAATGCAAAGTATTTATAATACAAATAGTTTGTTTCATGTTAACAAACTATTTGTAATGATTACAAAATAGAGAAAACAAACTATTTGTTTTCTCATACTTCGAACAAATATATTGTTGAGAGATTCTCAACAATAAAATAAATTAACCAAGGTAAATAAAATTAACCCTTGGTAATAAATAACTTACCCTATTAACCCTAGGTAAGCTTAAATATGCATTATTCCAACAAGGGAGACACTCCATAGCCAAACACTATCTAAAATCAATATCACAAAACCTATAACCTGTAAATGAGTATCTTTCTACATAAAGGTGAGGGAATTGGATAAAAAATCAAGGAGAATAAACTTATTCAAAATATTAGATTGATAATCCATGAATTCACAAAAGATACAAGTATATGAGAAGGAACAATCAATTATATTATTTGTTTAAAGGCATAAAATCAAGGTAGAGGGATCAAGGATGGGCCAATTTCTATAGATTTTTTATTTTAAAAAGGTTCCTCCCATATAATGATAGTTCTACACATTTTTATAGGAAAGAAATCTATAACTTGGTGTCTTAACTTGATCTTATCCACTATCAAGGTGGTTACAAATTTTAGTGATGATCAAGGAAGGGGGGTCAGGGAAGCAAGAATCTCCTCATGATCACCATGGCCATGCTTATGCAACTGCCTACCACATCCCCTTAAGCCTACAAATTTTATTCTAAATGCACTTGATTTTGATCTTCATGCACTCATTTTCATGATGACTAGGGATATATTTTGTTTCCCTTTCTACCACTCTATTGGTTAGAGATGAGTTGCACTATGATTTACATAATGAGCTACTCCAAGATTGTTATACAAATCAATGTAGTTACATAGCCTACTCATGAGTTGATAGTTGAATGGGAGGAATGAATCATAAAATTAGTTTAGGTCAGTGTCAACGTGGATGCCAAAAAACTCTTTAGTTGTGAGATATATCCATGTGTTGACATCGAGCTCATTATAGGACATTATTTACTTTTGTAGGTATATTCCTATTTTGGCCTTCTTTTAACATTTAGTCGATTATTATGATTTGAAGACCTAGCTTAGGTTCATATCCAAATTCTACTTGGAATTATTTTATTTACTATAGGATTCATGTCATTACTCATGACATCCCCTTAGGCCTACTTTATCATGCTTTGGGATTGAATTATACCATGCATCACTTCCTTGACACTCTGTGATCTAGGCAATGACTTTGTCTTCTAGATCAAGGGCTCTTAGGTTGAGTTAAAAGTCACCACATGGTAGCATCCACTCATTCAAAACTCTAACATATTAATTTGATTTTAATAGACCACCTTGATGCCATAGAATAACATGATTTCACCACATTGTATCATCCCATTAACCCACTAACTAAGAGTATTTTGAATTTATATGTATAGTTCTAAGATGTTGGGTAACCAGTATTACAAAACAAGGAAGCATCCTACCAAATAAGAGCTTTGATGACATGGAGACCCATTGGGAAACATTTGAATAAAAATGTCCAAGTCTTGTTAAGTATAAATATGATACATGACTTTGGTTAAAGTTAAAAGAATTGATTAAGTGTTTAAACATTTCCTCTTCACATAGAAATCATGACATAGCTTGGTGTTCATAACTTTTATTTGGAATAAAAGTTCCTACTAGTTCTACTATGTAACATTTTTCCAAAATAAAAAGACTTATCCATTTCTCATAAAGTCATCAAAACCTTTATCTGCAATAATTTATTTGACTAATTTGCAAAATATGTGAAGACCATTACCATTACACAAAATATGAAGAATAGACTTTAAAAAATTTATGAAGCAAACCTTGTAAATTATTGATTTTTATTTGGAGACTTATCCATTTTCTTGAACATGGACTGAACCTTGAAACTTTTGCATGACTACTAAAATATTGATGAATTTAACTAAAAATGGATGTTGTTCTTTCATGGTGACTAAAAATAGTCAACATTATAGTGACTTATATAGATGCTTGCTTGCTAAGCATGAATCCAATAGCCTTTATGCAATCCATTGGGAATGTAGTCATAAAAATATCTAAACTTTTTGATTTTGAAAAAATAACCCTATTGTAACTTTCTTGACATAATATTGAATAAAAAAATTGAGATTCACCTCCATTTAGATAAAAAAAGCAAGAACAAAAATAAATAAAATTGTCAAATCACTTAGAAGAAAGAAGAACAACTAAACTAAAGTGCAATAGTGCCCAAAGGGAATAAAAGAGGCTAAACTACTATGTACAAAGTTTAGAGAACTTCAAGAACATTAATTTAGATGGATCCCATTAACTAAGATAAATAGATCCTCCCCATCCAAATTTGAGAGTTGAAAGGCATTAGATGATTTAGAGTTGGTTATGATGTAAGGGTCACTCCATAATAAATCAAACTTGGTGTGCCTCCCAGGTTTGGATCTATCTTCATCCCATTGTAACACCAAGTCTCCCTCAAGTAAGACCCTATGGGATGATAGTTTGTCCAAACACCTCTTCACTTGAGCTTGATGAAAATACATTGTACACATAGCTTGATCTCTTATTTCTTGCAATTCTATCAATTATATAAATATGATCTCTATGGTACTCTCTTCCATCATTTGTAGTTGATATGTAAGTTCTAGAGTTGGCATATCAAGAGATATAGGCAAATTTTATCTCTACCATAAATGATCATGTAATGAGAATTTGTAATAGACTTCTTAAGGGTGATTCTATTAACCATAAGGTTATCCTAAACTTAGTATGCCATGCCCTCTGATTTCCCTTCATAGTCCTCTTAATGGTTCTAATCAAACTCTTACTATTGGACTCTACCAAGCCATTACCTTGAGGATAGTAGTTGGATGAGGTGCTCAAGTAAAGGCCATGTCTAACTACCTAATCATTTATCCTAGTGCCAACAAAGTCCATTGCATTATTAGAGATGATTATAAAAGGCACCCCAAACCTAGTGACTATAATTTAATAAAAGTCCCATACACTAGCTTTATTTGCTTCTTTTAAAGACACTACTTATGTAAACCTTGTAAAAAATTAGTGGCTATAAAGGCCCATTTATGACTTGCACTAGAAGGTGGGTTAATCATACCTATGAAATATAAACCACACTACATGAAGGGTTTCTCTACCTAGATGGGATGGAGATGGAGGATTGATAACCTCTATTTATTGATGAATAATGCAATTTTTTTGAAATTCTTAACCCATGCATACACATCTCTAAAAAAATTAGGCCAATAATAGCCTACCCTCATTATCTTTATGGTTATAGTCCTTAGAACAAAGTGTCCAACATATGATCCATCATGAAATTCCTCGAGAATCCTATCAATATATTTTGTTTCAACACATCTCAATAGAATAAAATTTACATCTTTCCTAAATAGGAAATCATCTATAAGAACATAAGTCATTGACTACAATCTAAAATACCTTATTTTGGCCTTATTCAATCCTTGGAGGCATTCACTAGTTTGGAGGAATTTAACCATATCTTGGGTCTAACTAGTAGGCAACAAAGGTGTAACTAAGTGTTGGCCATCTTGGAGTACTAGGAGAGCACTATTATAATTATATAATTCTGAAGTTATCTATTCCCACAAACCTATGCCTCTTACTAGCTTTGTGACCTTGATGTCCACATCATACTCCATCACCTTTGTAATCCACCCTAATATTTTCTCATTCAAATATTTGTTTAAGAGGATTTTTTTTACTTTTGGGTGGGATAAAAGTAAATGCACCTTATTGTTAGATAGTAAATGTATAAAATTATTTTTACTTCTTATAATAGTCAACACTTACTTCTCTATAAAGGAATACTTTACCTCATAACCTTCCAAGCCCTGGATAAATAAAGCTATTGGCTGGTCCATGTATTCCTCATTATTATATACTAGAATAGTTGAGATAGTGTCCATACCCCCAAATGCATATGGAGTAAAGTCCTTGGTGAAATCTAGATTTATGAGGGTGGGGGTTTGTTTTATGGATTATTTAATTATTTTGAAGGTTTCTTTCCCTTCTTTGGACTAGTGGAAGATCTGATTCTTCTTTAACATAATAGTTAGAGGCTTTACAAGATTAGAAAAATTAGAAACAAATTTCCCAATGGAATTTATCCTTCCTAAGAAGCATCACATCCCCTTCTTGTAATTAGGCAAGGAAAAATCTAGAATGACACTTAGCCTTTCAGATCAATTACAAGCCCTCTCTTGGAGACAACATGGCCTAAACTATTGCCTTCATGGACTAAAAAATTGCACTTTTTGGGGTTAAGTGAGAATATAAACTACCTACACATTTAAAATACCTATTTGAGATGAGATAAATTTTCATCAACATGCTTAGAAAATACTATAATATCATCAAGATAGACAAGTAAAATATTATTGATTAGTTCCTAAAATACCATATTTATGGCTCTTTGAAAAGTTACCCCTGTATTGGATAAACCAAAGGGCATTTCTATGTGGTCATAAGTTCCCAATTTGGTGGTGAAGGTTGTCTTGAACTTATCCTCCTCCTTCACTAAAATATGATTGTATCTATAATAACCATCCAAGAGATAAAAGCATTATGCACTTGCCACAATTTGTAATATTTTCTTTATGGAAGGCAATGAGTATTGATCCTTTAATGAGGCCCAGTTTAGGTCCCTAAAGTCAACACATAACCTTATCTCTTTATTCCTCTTTCTAAAAGGGACCAAGTTTTTACAACTTAAGATAAATTATTAATCGAGAAGATGATCCTAACCTATATCAACTTGGTCAATTCTTTCCTCATGAGGGGATCTATCTTGTAGTTTATGGGCATCTATTTCTTCTTAACTAGCTTGGCATTAGAATCCAAATATATAGTGTGTTATGCCAAACTAGGGTCAAACCCTTTGAGATCATTGTTATCCCATCTAAAGATGTCCTCAAACTATTGGCATAGTTTAAAAAATGCATATTTTTACTCTTCATTACTGACCTTACCAAGGTGGAGAAACTTATTATCAAAGATGACAACTCTTTCATAGTGTTATTGCTTGATCTTCATGTTCACTTTATCTCCCCTAACCTAATCATCAAAATTGAAAAAGATTTCAAGTTTGATCAACTCCTTTGAAATTTTATTTGACTTTAGTTGAATGACCTAGTCATCATATTGCTGCTACAATTTATTATGATTTTTTATAGAAAACCTAGCTTCTTCTTGAAAGAAAACAAAAATCTACCATTCAATATCAAACACTTTCCAATTATTGGCATTATCAAGTATGGAAGACCTTACATCCACCTTGATATGTTATAATTCTTTGTCCCTTTTTATATCATCTAAAATGTCAAACTAAGCACCAATAGTAGCCAATCTATCAACTTATTTGTTTATTTCTCTTGGGATAGACTAGATATTAAATAATTCAAGGTCTTCTATGAGGTCACAAAATTTGTGTTTATAGGACTTTGATAACTAATTTTGGTCATTCTCTACCCTATTACCTAGTTCAACACCAACTCATTGTCTTTAAAGATTTATGTATACACAATATTTTCAAACTTTATTAATTACTAATGTTTTCTCTTTTGTAAGAACCCATCAAGTCTCAATCTCTCTAAGTGCATGCCTTAAAGGTTACATTGGGAAAGGTGTGGATAGGCCATTGGTGCTTCATAGGATTTTTGTCCCCTATACAACCACTTGCTATCAATTTAACCTTCTCCTATGTACTTTTGTAAGCCTTAACTCCTCTCTTACACACACCTCCAAACAATTCAACACCTTACTTAGCCCCTTTTGAAGCCTAAAAACCTTATTGATAGTTTATAGTACACTGTCAGCCTAGGCCAACCCTATATTCAATTTGTTAAAATCATGTTATAGGTTTAGGTCGATTCTGGTTGACCTAGATTGGTACCTAACTTATTTTTATCAAATAATGATATAGAGTCAAATTGGATCGACGCCATCAGCTAAAATTTTGGAAAGGTTTAGGGTTAGATTCAGCCATATATACACATTTATTTCACCATTTATTAGATAGAGAACAAAGTTAATTATTCATTTGTGCTTCTTTACAGTCTTCTCTTCAACCATTCTAATTGAGGAGTTATTATTTAGGGTTTATACTTGAATAAAAATATTATCTTGTGGAAAAATATTGGATACTTAAACCTTTATTAGTGACCCTTACAAACCACAACAACCTATTTTAAATCACCTTAGGACAAGGGAGAGATTGAGTCTTGACGGGTTCATCTTCAAGGTAAGTATATCTAACTTTACTCCTCTAATTTAGTAGATAGAAGTAGCATAAGTAATGGATTTTGAATATATTGATCTCTCCCTACATTAGGGTATTTTATATACATAACTTAATTAGAATTATCCTATGCATTTTTAATTTAATGTTTATTACCCCAACTTTATGCCATAATTTTTGGTGAGCACTAGATTAGATTTTACTTTATTTTGTTATTTACTTAGTGAATATGAAAAAATAGGACCTAACTAGCATTATTACATAGTGTTATTTAGCTAGAGGCTTTGGAACCCTCTCTAGTGATGTTATTGTGGTAAGATATCACTTGGATAGGTCTAGTGGATCCATCTTGGTCATGACCTCAAATATTTTATGTATTAATAATCAAAAGTGTAAGTAGGATTTATCTTCTCTTAGCTAAGATTGATTAATAGGTCATCTACATTTTCCTTTGTATACATTCTGATGAACTTGAAATGAATCAAACCCTTTTGGGTTTTATTTCATGAATTAATTGTATCAACATATTATATATTTCTATTTTTTTAGTATTGTATCAAACATGTTGGTATAGTTCTAATAGTCTATGTGTAGGTTTAACACACAGTCACCCCAAAATGATTTTGTTCTATCTATGCAAATTTTCTCTAAATACATGTGACTGGATTGATCAACTCAACAAAGTATTCTTATTGAGTTACATGATTTCATACATATTCAAACTAGTTGACTCTATTTGTAGTTTTTTTTTTAGCATACATGTCTGCAAACATAGTCGATCCAATTGACTCTATTCACAACTTATTTTCAGCATATATGTTCTACAAACTCCATTGAGCTAATTGAATCTATTAGCATAATATTTGAATCAAAATTTAAGCATCACAACATAAAATTTTACAATATAAACATATTCAAGCCCACCAAGGTTCATTTTTACCCTTTATGTCACTTCACTTTTTCATTTCTAGTACTATTTTCATAAGTTTGCAATCTATAAAACTGTAGCCCTACAATAAACTAAGTCAACTAGATCGACATAGTTCTATACCCTATTTTATATCTAGAAGACATAGTTGATCTATTTGATTATGTTATTCTATATCTTACTTTCATAAAATAGTAATGACCCAATTGACCCTATTCTACATTGTTTGCATATGGTATCACCTAAACTAATTATGTAATCTTCACAGTTAAGGAATTAACCTCTTTTTTCTAGTAATTAGTTCACTTTTCATTTAAATTTCTTGCATGCTTAAAATAAAAAACATAGATTAATTAGGTGGTTTTTCAATTTAATGGTTTAGTCACACTATTTTTATCTTGCACTCACTTCCAAATCACTTTAAAAAAATTAAAAATCTATCTTCCCAAGGCCTACCTACTTGGATTTCATCACCAAGGGAGAAACTGACTTAGTTTTATAGCCAAGTATAAACACATAGTTGATGGTATATATTGGTAAAGTACTCAACACCCTTATCACTATAGGATTGTGAATAGAGGGGGTAGTCCCCAATACCAATCCAGTACCATCACTAATACAGATCCCTTTCAGCCTAAACTTCTTAAAACCATCCTTAGATTGCTTTCTAGTTCCTTATTACATATGAGATTGGTGGTTCCCTACAAGAAATCCACCACCTAACAACCCTCTCCCTAATACCAATTGAGGTAATCCTCCTACCCATACCCACCTACCATTGACACAACTCAAATGCTTGTGAAAATAGTAAAACAAATGAACATCATGCAAAAATCCAACACCTCTCAAATGATGCAACTACAACATCATTTGATAAACATGTGTAATCAACCTCCCATTTTTTTTGCCTAAAATAACCAAAATTTTATCCCTCCACCTCTTAGATATTCTATGGGAAATGTTATTCCCCAACCTATCATACACAACAAGATTCTTCAACACATTCAAAATGAGCCTTTATCCCCTTTCATCATTTCTATTGATATTAGTAATAAATATCCAACTATTAAATATGATGGGACTAAATACCCTGCATATTTTATTAAGACACTTAGTAATCTTTATAAAGAGTGGATCTAAATTAATACCTTCACCACAACTAAAATTTTAGTTAAAACATTCAATGGTGATGTATTAGAATGGTATTCTTAACTTACCCAACATTCTATATAACAACTAGAGTATTTAGTCAATCCTTTAGTTAAATAATTCCAACATAATGATCTTTCAAAAAATTGACTTAGTCATTTCATCAATTCTAAGCAATCTCATACCAAATCAACTAATGATTTTATCAAATGATGGAATTTTTTGGCTCACAAAGATGATCACAACATGATCAATGATAATTTGTTTAAACTCTTTATAATGGAATTAAAACCTTCACTCCAATACAAGGTTTGAAATTTCACTCCCCAAACTTTAAAAGATGCTATTAAATCAGCTAAGCATCAAGACTTCCTAATGAAATATTTCAAACCTACCACTATAATCATCAAGGGATATTTCCAACATTCAACCAATGAAATAAACATTAGTCCTCCTCAACCCAAAATAGGAGTAGCCAAATCAAAAAATCCCCAACCTTCCCATACTCTATTAAATGTGTGATAAATGAAACAACTTTTATATCCTTCTAAACCATTCATGTATCCTAATAATCCCCATAAATGGTATGATCCTAATCAATTTTGTTGGTTTCATGTTGATATAGGTCATTCCCATGAAACATGTCAAGGGATTAAAAATTTTACATTTACTTTGTGCTTGGTGATTCATTCAATCATGATGCCATGATCAAAATCCATCATCGAGATTATTTTAATGCTTCTCAAAAGAAACAAGCTTCTAAAGCTTCTTCTTCTAACAATCCAAAACATTTCTCTACATTAAACCCTCAATAATCAAACAAGGATATTTGTGAGATTGATGCCGATTATGATCAATATTATACCAATTCCCAATATGTAAATATGGATAAGGTAAATTATCAACTTAAATAATCCCATAAAAGTCCCTTCACCAAACCAAATAAACCATCATTAGAACAAAGATACTACTACCATTAACTTATCTTTAGAAACTAATTAGGAATAACCTCCTCAATCTAAACCTCCAACCATTTCTCTTCCTCCTAAACATGTTTTACCTTCCAAGCCTCATGGTGATTATTCTTATTCCAAAACTCATTAGAACTTTGTAGAGGAACTCAAATCTATGCCTTAAAAAATTCCTCTCATGGAGTTAGTTCACACCTCTCCCTATCATCATAAATTTATGATGCACTGGCTCCAATAAATCAAAGAAACATTTCCCTTAGAAGAGGAACCACCTTCTTAAGAGACTCAACCAACATATGTTCATACCATTGAATCCATTTGTCCTTATTCAAAACCTTCCATAGATTTCCTTGGAGAAGACATGATCAATGATGAAATTATCTTTTGAGCTAATGATCCACCTCTCTATATCAAAATATCCATTAATACCACCCTCATTCTTAAAGTATTAGTATACAAAGCACAAGAATCAATGTGACATCCCTTTGGCTCATTCAACAACTTAGATATAACGAAAATCATCTCAAGAAATTTTTTTTAACATATCATGGATTCAATAAGACTAATCAAAAGTCACTTGGTTGTATTTGTCTCCCTATCACTATTGGACCCAAAACTATACGTATTAAGCTTATGGTCCTCAATTTACCATTATCTTATAACATACTCCTAGGATGCCTATAGACTCATTGCATGAGGGCTATCACCTCTTCCAAAAGCCAATTTATCAATTTTATTCATAATGTCAAATGGTATAAACATGAGGTCGATCCTAACCCACATAGTATTCAACTTCCCAATCCTAAATCTCAAAATCAGCTTCCCACTATTCCAAAGATTAATAGTGACCTAATTCATCAATATGAATATAGATTTATAAGTCAATCTTATCGATTATGATGACGATGAACCAAATGATTTATAAAACACATGAAACACTACCAAAATACCTCCTTACATTTTGGAGTAGCTTCCTCCTTCCTTGTTATCTCATGATCGTACCATCCCTCTTATCGATGAGATAATCAATTCCCCTCCTCTATGTAATACCCATGAAGCACCTTATGCAAAAGATAATTTCACATGTATTGATTATGGAGTGTCCAAGTTATTTCAAGATACTTTAACCATGTCACCATGTAAATTTAGTAATCATAGTGCCTCACTCTCCAAATTTCCTTTAGAGACACAAATATGTACCTTCTCTCCCACTTATGATGATAACTTCATTATGACCCAAATTTAATCAAGAGATTTAGATGTTTAAAATTATCAAAAAACCTTAGCTAAAATACATGCTTTCAATTGTGATGTTCATACCATTTCCATAGATATTGAATTATAACCTAAAGATCATGTACTTCCAATGAATTATCCACTTTTTGATACTCCTCAAGTTGAAAAAATCCTACCTATTGCATATTCAAAACTTATGGAACCTTATATACCTCCTATCACACTATTTATTCTACCAGATACTCTTCCCATCAATGCTTGTAAAGATAAGCCTATTTCTAACCCAACACCACTTATTCAATCTTCCTCCAAAGTTACACCTACTCCTGAGATCACTCTTGATGCCAAGGCTACAAATGTATGCCAAATACATTCTAAATATGATCACAATGGTAAAAAAATCATTGATCTTGAAGTAGATATGGAATATTATGGACCTTTACCTATGTTACCTTGTGATGAAGTTGTCATTGAATTGTTCCATGCCTGAGAACGTCAACTTCCTCAACAACACCACAAACTTGAGAATTTCAAGTGAAAGGACCCTGGTTTTAACAAATTTATTACTAACATTGATCCTAAAACCAACCTTATTTCCTCTCTTCCCAATGCACCATATCATTTTTAAGATGGAAATTCTATGCTTATTAAGGAAACCATGAGAATAGAATATGGCACAACCTCATGTCCTCGACCTATAATAGTTTCTAGAGAACTCACATCAATTCAACATGATAATTTTAATGTATTTTTTGATACATATCATGATATTTTTCTTGGTCATATGAGGACATGCCTGACATTTATCCTAGTATCATTGTACACAACATAATCACATACCTCAATGCCAAACCCATTTAACAAAAATAACAAAAATTTACCCTCTAATTTTCCAGCCTATGCCATAAAGAAATTATCAAACTATTAGATGCGAATTTTACTAAACCTATGGACTATTCTAAATGGGTGTCAAATATTATTCTTGTTTACAAAAAATTTACCATGGCCATTTGCATTTTCATCAACTTCCATAACCTCAACCTTGCTTATCCCAAGGATAATTTTCCATTACCTTTAATATATGCCATTGTCTATTCCACCATTATATACAAAATTTTGTACCTCATGTATGGTTTTTTGGGCTACAATAAAATTCATATTTCTCCCAAAGACTAACACAAGACAATGTTCACTGTAAAATGGGGCACCTATTATTATGTTAAAATGCCCTTTGGCCTTAAAAATGATGGAGCTACCTATCAATAGGTTATGATCCACATTTTTCATGACCTTATCCATAAGATTTTGTAAACCTATGTAGATGATGTTATCACCAAATCCAAAAGTCATAAAACCCATCATCTTTGTTCGAATCATCTAATATAAAGTTAGACTCAACCCCTAAAAATGTGTTTTTGGCATTACATCTAGTAAATTATTAGGATTCTTAGTTTTTATTCATGATATTGATGTCAATCCTAATAAAATCAATGCCATAGTCAACATGCCTATTCCTTGTTCCATTATAGACATTTTTACTTACCCTGGTAAGCTTGGGATAATTTGATGATTCATCCCTGAAATGGCCTATCACATTTAATTTATTAATTCCATTTTAAAGAAAGGTAATCCTTTAGAATGGACCTTTACTTGTCATAAGGCATTTGAAAACATGAAATAATCATTACTTTATCCACCTATCCTTAATCCACCTTCCAATGATCATCCTTTAATTTTGTACACTTCTTCTACACATGTATCAGTTGGGGTAATGTTTGCCTAATAAGATGATATTAGAAGAGAGTTTGCTATCTAATACATTAGTCAAGGCCTATAAATTATAAAAAATGTTATACTAAATTCTAACATGATTGCCTCACTATTTATTTTTCCACTAAAAATATTCATCACTACATGCTTTATCAAACAACTTATGTCAGTTTATTTTGACCCACTTCATCACTTTTTTTATAAAGCCTTTCTACCTAGAGACAAAATTAGAAAGTGGATGGTTTTATTAATGGGATTTAAATTTCACATCATATCATAAAAATATATCAAAATATAAGTCATTTCCAACTATCTTGAAGTGGCACCCATACCCACTACCAATCATCTTCAAGATAGTCTCCACGATGATAACATTCTCTATATTGAAGGTCTCAATAAAACTATCTCTCTTAAAGATTACTTCCATAACTTAACTAATGACTTATAATAAAGTAATCAAGAAGATTCCTATTTCATTCCTAATAATACTAAATCCAAATTAATTATTGAATAACTTCCTAAAATCAATATTGATTTGCATGAAGACACCTGGACCCTTCATTTTGATGGTACCAAATTCTTTCAAGGAATTGGGGTAGATTGTATTATAATTATTTATAATGTTAAAATCATCCCTTTGGAAATTTTTCTTACCTTTTATGTCACTAATAACATGGAAGAATATGAAGCATTAATCTTAGGCATGAGATTGACACTTGAGTTATTTATTATATATGCATGCTTTGGGTGACTCCCAACTCATCTACCATTAGGTTAATGGTGATTACTAGTTTAAAAGTGAAAATATTATTTCTTATTATCAAATGGAAATAACACATGCCAAATAATTTACCTATTTTACCATCGAGCCCATTCCAAGAGATCAAAAATCTATAATTGACTCTCTTACTTCTTAGATATCCTTATTTCATTTGCATCAAGTTCTCAATGATTCCCAATTTCTTATTCAAATAAGAAAGTCTCCATCTTCTATCTAAATATAATATTTGCTTATCTATCATATTGAGGCTATCACGAGTTGATATATCCTATGGTATAAAGATGTTATCTAATTCCTCAAACATCAAACTTATCCTCCAAATTCAAATTCTCACAAAAATACTAGAATTCACAAAAAAAACTTTAAAATATGTCTTTGGATATAAATATTAGAGTATATTTTACTCATTTTTTCTAGGTTTATCTTATGTGGACTTTAGTTCCACATTGGATAATTTATCTTGCATTCTATTTTGCCTTGCTTATATAATCAAGTGCTCTCATTATAATATCCATGCTTTTTTATTCATATATTTTGAGTATAACAATTGTTTTTCTACCAATTTCCTCTTGTTTATGTTGAAGCATCAATGGATTTGGTAATGATACATTAGATAGGTCTTGACTAAAGAGTTTTGATAACTCTTTCATGGTATCAAAGCCACTCTACAAACATCTATTTCTTAGATTTTATGGCAACCATTACTCAATGATTTGTCTCTTTATGTGCATGCCCTATTTAACATTCTAACCAAATATATGTTTATTTGGTGAATTTTTATCTTAGATATACACATATTTAATCCTCAATTCATCCTTT
This sequence comes from Torreya grandis, assembly GCA_037957365.1. Taxonomy (NCBI): domain Eukaryota; kingdom Viridiplantae; phylum Streptophyta; class Pinopsida; order Cupressales; family Taxaceae; genus Torreya; species Torreya grandis. The sequence goes on along the minus strand of JARHVA010000633.1, from coordinate 2,997,731 downwards.
TATGCTGGATTTGCCCTATTATAGAATCCCTATTAGTTTGGTCATATAATCATATTTTGGCCTCTATGCAAGGTTTTAAAGCATCCATTTGGTGGTCATACATATGTTTATGAATTTACTTGTTTTTGGGCCATACTATCATTTTATATTTTTTATGGGTTTCTAAAATCTCAATGGATCCATCTTTAATAAAGGTTTGATCTCTACTGTTGAGATTGGCTATTGCAGTGTCATATCCCCCTAAATCAATTCCTTGTTTTGTCTCATATTTCTTTTTAAATATGTTGATTCTTTCTAGACATAGGATTTATCTTTCAAATCTATTATTTTATAGCTTGGCATTAGAGTTGTAGAGTTTTGGCATTGGAATAATAGTTTGGCACTAAGAGGAGAAGAGTCATTGAATATTGGAGGTGTTGAAGGAGCTCTAAAGGAAGGCATTGAACCAGAAGGTAAGGCATCCTTTTTTTTCATTTTTTGTCCTTTCTAACTTTGGAATCCATCCTTGGATCCTATATTTACTAGGCATTAGTGTCCTTATACAACTTAATTTTTTTTTTAATCTCAAATCTAAAAGATAGCATCATACCTCATATATGAACTTGGCATCTTGATTTACAATTCCCTTTAGAATATTAATTTATGTGCCTTGAAAGTCTAGATATATGAATCTAGGAATTTGACTCAAGAGAGGATGGCTAGTTTCATGTTAGTTTCAAAATGAAAACAAAATGAAAGAAACACACTAACTAGCATAGCATCTCTAGGCCTAGACACTAGGGAGAGCTTAGTTAAAAAACATGAATAAAACACAAAACTAAAATATAAAAGAAACCTTCTTCTACCTTCCTTGGATGAGCCAAAATGCTTGTTGTAGTGGCTTACTCAGCTTGTGCTCATGAAGTCTTCATCAAAGGAAGTTTGGCTACCTACATCTCTCCTTGGCACCTTTGGCTTGTGGCTTGGCTTGGCTTGGAATCAATTTGGCATGGTAACACTAGTTGCTTAAATCTTTTTAATCAATTCTACACTATAAATTTGCATAATCATGTATTTGAATATATTTGATCATAATAAATTTACACAAAAATAGATTAGAAATGATGTGGTAAGGCCTCTTATTTATAGATTTTTGAGATTGATCAGAATCAACCTGAACCATCCATCTCAAGATTGAGATGTGTGGCTAAGGATTAATCCAATTTTTAGAATTAATTTTATAAATAGTTTCATCAATATTTGGGATAGAGGAGCTATTAAGAGGCATGGAGGGATTTGATGAGGCATGGGAGGCATGAATCTTAATATTTATGGCATTTATGGCCTAGGGATGTCTTCCTAGTAAATGAAGTCATTTGATGAAGCAAATATTCAATATTTATTTCTAAAAACAAGTTTTCAACAAGTTTCCATGGATTTCTTGATTAGGCTCTAATTTGGTTTAATTAGCTCTTAAGCATGATTAAGCACTTTGTGCACAAATTACTCAAATTGATCAGAATGCCTTTTTATTGGTCCAAAATTTAACTAGATTAGAATTGGAAGGCTATGTTAGATGTGTTGGATCCATTATTTCATCTAGGATGTTACCAATAAAAAATAACAAAGGCACATGTCTTGTGTAAGAGATTTGATAGAAAAGAGCAATCCAGAGCACCTAGGTGCAAAATTAGCATTTTGACTCAAAATGAAATGATCAAAGTTAGTTGGCCCATAAATTACATTGCCCCATTTAGGGATACTTTAGCCAAAATCAGCACTTGAATATGCCAGTTTCAAATCTTTTAATGTGCTTTAGTGTTTTTAGGTCAAATTGTGTGTTTTAAGTGGAAAATTAGCCAAAAGCTTAGTTAGAAGTTATCGATGGCTAGTTTTAGGTGTCTACAATTTTCCCCTATTTGGGAAGATGTTGCAAAACATAAGCAAAGCAATGTCTTCTTAAATAATGAGAGATGGCATGTATGCCAACAAGAAGATTATGATTATAGAACAAAGCTCCAAATGATTTTGTGAAGCCTATGATGATGCCCCCTTAAGGGAGTGGTCATCACATTTGTTGATGGATGGTCCCTCAAAAAGAAAGAATAAGAAAGGTGGAATTAATCCATTGTTGAGATTAATCCAAATAATAAAATGCCTGCATGTATTGATGTAAAAAGGATGCTGATTTGCCTAAAAGTAGTTATAATTAGGATTAAAATTCAAAATAATGATTTGACCATAGGTGGTTATAATCATTATGAGGACCTAAATTGGTTAAAGATGATGGTGCCTCAATTATGGTTTATTAGCAAACATAACTCAAGGATATAACCTAGAATATAGATTAAATATGAGTGGACACAAAATGATGAAAGAGATGGATAGAGGAATGAGATTGATAAATAAAATGATTCAATTGTACATGTTAATGAGGAGATGCTCATCCTGATTAACAATGATACAACTAGAATGGTCAAATGAGTTAATTTGATCAAGGGTGGGATGGAAGGGTCTGTCAAGGTGCCAAGGAGAAAATTTTGTAGCTCCATTGATTGTAGACCTTCTTAAAGCTGATTTTTTCTATAGCATGTGACGACAGGCTTCATGATAAAACACCCTAAAGACTTGGTCAAAATATGCATAAGGATTGACTCCTAATCTAAACACAAAAATAATTCACTAATGATAAAAACCATGATGATAATGTTAATGGATGAATATGGATGGCCTCAAGAATAATGTGCTTAAGGAATCACCCAATGAACACATATAGACTAAGTTGAGGCAATAGTGCTAGAAGCAAACAAACAGGAAAGAAAACAAAATAAAAATAAAAACAAACAAATAAACAAAAAAAACAAACAACCTAAAATAAATAAATAAATAGAAAGCCTAAAAATAAAAGCAAAAGAAAACATTCTAACAATGATAATGCCCTAGTAAGGTAGATCGAGGATAACTGAATAGGCTTAGACATGACAAATATTTTTGAATTTTTGAACTATTTGAATGTTTTTAGAATTTTGAGGTATCTTAAATCATAATAGAATGACAAGATACCTGATCATAAAAAAACTAGAGTATTTGGCTTAGGTTGCTCACAAAATGGTGAGAGCGTATATAAAGGTGGATTGAGGTGACCTCAACATGAATTGAGCATGACCCACATATTCTTGAAATGAACTCAAGTCATAATAATCCTATCCACACAAAAGGTAGGGAAAAAATAACTAGGTCCCAACAAGTTCTCAAATCTGACAAATGGCCAATCAAATGAAAATAGTAATGGCAAGGTAATGCGACAATGCATGACAAATAAATGTTGCCCCTAGTTTGCCCATAGGAGATTATAACTAGGATACAAAAACATAGGTCAATGATACTAATTTTCCCATAGGTGATTATAATTAGTAGCAAGATTGGTGAAACACTGATTTGCCCATAGATGGTTATAGTTAGGCTCACATAAACAAACTTGATAAGATGAAAGATATCTTGCTAGATCAACTGTCACACTACTTTCATAGAATGTCATTATAAACATGGACTTGATTGATTATTGAAACCTGATTAGAATCCTCTCACAAAAGTGTAGGAAGAACCAAAATAACCAAGATCAAAATAGGATTGGGTAGGATGAGTAAAAACATGCTTTGGTCTAGATAGGAATGGAATGATAGGATGACATGGTCTTGATCTAGGATAATGATGGTTTGATAAATTAGATAAAATGGTAAGAGGGTTTCCCCCAAGTGATGGGGCAAATGGTTGGGATCTACAATAATGGTAAATAAGAATATATAATAATGGCAATGGTATGGCAATGTGAAATGGTAGGGACATGTTGTTGGCCTAGGTATGGTAAATGTCATTTGATTCTATTTTTCCTATTGAGATGGAGATGCATGTTTTAATCAACAAATGATACAAATAGAATACTCAATCATGTTAATTACTAGCCCACACCTCATCTAAATAACTCCTTTGTCAAGAACTTGATATAAATCTGGTTGTTAAGAATGCTTTTGTGATCTTTGTTGATCATTGATTTTGATTCTTTCAAGCATCAAGATAAGGTATCTTTATAGCCTTTGCAAAGAAAAGTGTAACCATGGATGGTAAACAAGGATAAAAGTTGGATGATAGGTTTGTTTATGAAATGGAATGGTAGATGATAATGGAATGGATAATGGTGGGGAAATAAATGAAGATTGAGACTTTCAATCACATGTAATGTTGTTGATGTTGGATTCAACATAAATTTAGTTATGGCAAGGCCGAAGACTTGTTCTCTTGATAGGACTACTAGATTTTTCTATTGTTTGACCTTGAGAGTAGCTACCATCTGATTAGGTTATAGATAGGAAGCTAGTTTGATTTGATCTTTGATTTGATCTTCATCAAATAGTGAAGAACTTATCAATGGAAAATTTTAGGTGTCTATAGTTTGCCCCTATTTGGGAAGATGTTGCAAAGCATAGGCAAAGAAATGTCTTTTCAAAGAATGAGAAATGGCCTATATGCCAAAAAGAAGATGATGACTGAATAACAAATCTCCAAATAGTTTTGGGAAGCCTATGATGATGCCCCATCGATGGAGTGGTTGTCACATTTGTTGATGGATGGTCCCTCAAAAAGAAACAAGAAGAAAGGTGGAATTAATCCATGGTTGAGATTAATCCAAATAAGAAAATGATTGCATGCATTGATGTAAAAAGGATGTTGATTTGCCCAAAGTCAGTTATAATCAAGATTAAAAGTTAAAATAATGATTTGACCATAGGTAGTTATAATCATTACAAGGACCTAAATTAGCTAAATATGATGCTGCCGTAGTTAGGGATAATTAGCAAGCATAACTCAAGGATATAACCTAGAATATAGATTAAAGATAAGTGGGCACAAAATGATGAAAGAGATGGATAGAGGAATGAGATTGATCAATAGAATGATTCATTTTTACATGTCAATAAGGAGATGCTCATCTTGATTAATAATGATACAACTAGAATGGTCAAATGAGTTAATTTGATCAAGGGTGGGATGGAAGGGTTTGCCAAGGTACCAAGGAGAAACTTATGTATCTCCATTGATTATAGAACTTATTGAAGCTGACTTTTATTGTAACATGTGATGGTAGGCATCATGATAGAACACCATGAAGACTTGGCTGAAATATGCATAAGAAATGACCCCTGATCTAATAAACACTCGAAAATGATGCACCAATGATAAAAACTATGATGACAATGTTAATGGATGAATATGGATGAACTCAAGAATAATGTGCTCGAGGAATCACCTAATGAACACATATTGATTGAGTCAAGGCAACAGTGATGGAAATAAAAAAATATCCAAATGAACAAAATAAAAAGAAAAATAAATAAACAAATAGCAAACAAATAAACAAACAAACAACTTGAAATAAGCAAATAAATAGAAAGCTTGAAAACAAAAGCAAAATAAAGCATCCTAACAATGATAATGCCCTAGTAAGGTAGATTGAGGATAACTGACTAGGCATAGACAAGACAAATATTTTTGGATTTTTGAAATATTTGAATGTTTTTGGAATTTTTAGGGTATCTTAACTTGTTAGAGAATGATAAGATACCTACTTGTAAAATGACAAGAGCGTTTGGCTTAGGTTGCTCACAAAATGGTGAGAGCGTATGGAAAGGGATATTGAGGTGACCTCAACATGAATTGAGAATGACCCATATAGTCCTAAAATGACCTCAATTCATAGTAATTCCATCCACACAAAAGGTGAAGAAAAACCTTCTAGGTCCCAACAAGTTCTCAAATCTGAAAAATGGCTAGTCAAATGAAAACATCAATGGCAAAGTGATGCAGTAAGGCATGATAAACAAATGTTGACACTAGTTTTCCCATAGGTGGTTATAACTAAGATAAAATTGCATAGGTCAATGATAATAATTTTACATAGGTGGTTATAATTAGTATCAAGATTGGTGAGACACTGATCTGCCCTTAAGCGGTTATAATTAGGGTCACATAAACAAGCTTTATAGGATGACAAATATCTTATCAAATCAACTATCACACTAATTTCATAGAATATAATTTAAATAAGAATTTGATAAGAGTTTAAACTTGATAAAAATCCTCTCACAAAAAGTGTAGGAATAACCAAAGTAACTAAGATCAAAATAGGATTGGGTAGGATGACTAAAAATAGGCTTTGTTCTAGATAGGAATGGAATGATATGATGACATGGTCTTACTGTAGGATAATGATGGTTTGATAAATTGGATAAAATGGTAAGAGGGTTACCCCTAGGTGATGGGGTAAATGATTGAGATCTACAATAATGGTAAATAGTCATATATAACAATGGCAATGGCATGGCAATGTGAAATGGTATGGGACATGTTTTTGGCCTGGGTATGGTAAATGGAATATGATTCTATTTTTCTTATAGATATGGAGATGCACATCCTAATCAACAAATGATAAAAATATAATACTCAATCATGTTAATTATTAGCCCACACCTTGTCTAAATAAGTGCTCTATCAAGAACTTGATGTAGATTTGGTTATCAAAAATGGTTTTGTGATCTTCATTGGTGGTTGATTTTAATTCCTTCAAATGTCGAGACAAGGTATCTTTGTATCCTCTACAAAGGAAAGTGCAACCATGGATGTTAAACAAGGACAAATAATGTATGGTATGTTTGATTATGAAATGGAATGGTAGATGATAATAGAATGTAGAATGGTTAGGAAACAAATGAAGATCAGGGATTTTAGTCACACGTAATGTTGTTGATGCTAGATTCAACATAATTTTGGTTGTGATGGGGTCAAAGAGTTTTTATCTTGATAAGACCACTAGATTTTTCTATTGTTTGATCTTGAGAGTAGTTACCATCTAATTAGGATATAGATTAGAAGCTATTTTGATTTGATCTTTGATTTTGTCTTCATCAAGAAAGGAAGAAATTTTATGCTCAACTATTAGTGCCTCAAAGAGGTTTTCACAAATGAAGTTGTCTTGATTGTCCCATAGCACCTTCTAGAAGGTTTCACTAAAGAATGTTGACTTCTGAATTTGATTATCTTCTAGCACTTCTAAAAATGTTTCACTAGAAGATGCTGAGTTTTGACTTTGATTATCCCCTAGTGCCTTTGAAAAGGTTTCACTAGGAGAGTGCTCTTCTACTACATGAATGTGTTCTTAACCTCCTTTTTCTTCTTCAACTACTATGTCACCATGGATGCAGTTTAACAAAGTGTGATTCTATCGATCCCAATTGACACTTATGGGAAATGGAATGTCAATGATATGGCTATTTTGGTTAATGGTAATGGCATGTGGAATGGTAATAGAATGGGGAGAGGCTGCACAATCCTCATAGAAGATAGTAGGAAAACTTGTGTCGAAGTTGAAGTACTTAGCCTAAAAAATTGTAGAAGGATCAGAAATATATTCAAATTGATCTACAAGGTATGCATAATCAATGTTGTAACAACCATGAACATATTCTTCTTTTAAATCTGATTCTAACTCAAAGGACTCTAAATCTGATGTTGAGACTAATGTTGATTCTAATCTTGATGCTAAACCTGAAGTTAGTTCAAGAATAAAACCTAACTCTAATTTTGTTTCTTCATCTGATGGGTACTTTGTTACAATGATGTCTTGTTGAATGTTTAGTATTGGATAAGTAACAACCTATGATGGCATAATGGGCTCCATAAAAACTAGTTTGTCAAAGTGAGACTCCTCTATGATGGGAAATAGTTCAAGAAACAACTCCTTAGATAATGGCTTCTCAATATGAGGCTCTTAAAATATAGGCATATGGTCAAGGTAATGATTTGTCTAAAGGTAGTTATAATCATTAAGGAGTGACTTAACAAATATTATCTTATCAGATTGAGACATCTCGACAAATGGTATAGGATCAATAGGAAATTCATCATAGGTTGACTTATCACAAATGGTTGGTTTAACAAAAACATCTTGGATTGGTTGGTTATCTTGGCCTTGGTTTCCAATGAGTTGGAAAATACTAGTTTTGAACATAGCTTGGTCTTTGAAGGATTGGATCAGTTGAGGTTTGGATGGGATTAGTACTGGATGAGTAATTGTTTGTGATTGGATAATGGTAAGACATTAGGGAGAATGATTTCTCACATGAGCCAAAGGAAAAAGTTCTAAAATGGTAATGATAGGGCATTATGTGGCTTGATTGCCTACACAAGCCAAAGGACTAGCTCTTAGAATGATGAAGGGGTGTTGTGGATCTTGATTACTTGCACAAGCCAAAGGATTAGGTCTAAGAATGGTAATGGTATTCCTTGGATATTGTACAAATTGATTGCTTGCACACACCAAAGGATGAGGTCTTGGAATGGAAATAGTGCAATGTTATGGTCTTAGAATAGAAATGGTATGATGTGGTAGAGCCTGATTACTCTCATAAGATAAAGCATCCAAGTCTTCCTCATAAGCCATATCATCCCAGTTTTGAGTTGTCTAATAAGCTGGTTCTTAACTATGTTCCATGTACTAATTATTGAAAAGAGGGTATGGATTCATATCCCAAACAACATTATCTATAGTTAGGTCTTCAAGGTCTTCCTCATAAACCTCTTCATACAAATCAAGGTATCTATTTGGATATCGTGGATTTTAACTATGTTCCCCATATGGAGTATTATAGGTAGAATTATAAAACTCCTTAGAAAATCCTTTTCTATAGGGGTTCCTAGTGGGAGTTTGTGTGGCCATTTTATCATAAGTTGGATTGTATGTGACTGCACCATAAGTGTAGTGAGACATATCCACGTAAATGATGAAAGCTCTGAAACAAAAAGGCTTAGAGTTATACAAACTCTGAAAAACTATGTCCAAAGGAGAAATGGTTCAAGCTTAGTATAACTTGGTCGAAGGGGTGGAGTTGTATCTCCAAAATAGTTCGTGATAAGACTTGGCATAAAATAGTCTAACGTCAAATGTCTAATGTAAAATTTCATACACATAAAAGGTCAAGTGTATAAATAAAAACTAACATTTCAAAGGTCTAGGTCAAAGTGTTCCAAACAAGGTCTAAACTAGGAAAGGAAAAAATTGAGTTGCTAGGTCTTTTGTCCAAAAATGGAGTCAAAATATAGGCTCAAATAAATAGGCATATGTTAGGACTTTTAGCCAAATGACATCAAAATATAAACTTTAAATAAAGGTATCATGTGATTTGATTTAATCTAGCAAGTATGAAAACAACTTTGACATAAACTCAACATATAGAATAAAAACATAAACATGATCAATTGGCATAAGGTATAGGGCAAAAGGCATTTTGAGAAAGACTATGTTCTGCCAAATAAAGGTACAAATAATGATGATGATAGGCATTGAACAAACAAACCATCAATAGTTTTCAATTTTGGGTAATCAATTAATCAAAGTTATGTAACCCAAAAAGGAAGATCTATGTATCAACCTCATGAATTAAGGCTTAAATAGAAATCAATCAATGTTTGAATCCAAACTTGACAAGGCTAATTGAAAACTCAATGTTGAAAACTAGGATTTTACCAAACAACCTAGACAAGATTGGACAACATGAGAGCACAAGACAAAGGTCTAAATAATATACACAAAATGGTTTGAAACAAATAGTTTTTGACACAAGGTGAAATAAGTCTTAAAATAAATTTAGCAGCCTAACAACATAAACATGTTCAAATGATGTGATCTATGTTATGTTTCAAAAGACTCAAAGGCACAAAAGTTTGACATGATTTGTGAAACATAACACTACCCTCCTCAAATAAAATATATTATTTTGACATGGTTTATGAAAAAACAAACAAGTTTTAGTCTCAAAACATACCAAGCAAAAATAACCAAAATACTCTAATTATAATCATCTAAATCCTATCAAGGGTATGGAAAAATGGGGTTGACTAAAACTAGCAAGGTTTTGATCATTCTAGGGGAATCAATTACACAATGAATTTCACACCAAATAATGTAAAATAATATCATGGAAATCAGGTTATCATGGCATTCACTAGTTGTTAAAAGATTTAGTCCTTTTTACAACCACTACATCCTACTATTCACTTAGTGTAGAGTGATGTACAAATACATATACGTCCCATGTGCAACTCAAAAGGAGTAATTGAAGTAAATGATAAGAGATGAAACCCTAGGTCATTGCTTCCCTAAATAACTCATGGGAGGTAATGACATCCCCTTCACAAGCCAAGTTTACATAAAAATAAATAAAACATAAAATAGAAAGACTTTAGGGTCATTTTCAAGATCACCCAAACTTTAACAAGTTTTTGGGGAGCACTTTAGATGACATTAACAAGTTTTTGGGGAGCACTTTAGATGACATTATTTCTAATCCTTAGACTAGGATTTTTGCAATAGGAATATCACTTTTTATTCCAAGGGTTCCTTAAAGGGGACAAATGGAAGAGCATACATGTAACATCCCTCTTTTTGCCAAACAAAAATTTAATTTGAATAACTATGTGGATATAAAAAGCTTGAAAAGGTGAGTTCATTATTAATCCTAAATGGAAAATGAGGTGGTGTTTATTTGACCCCTTGGTATTAGTTGCAAACTTTGAAAACATTCATCATAAAAATCTAATTTTTTTGTTAAACACCAAAACAAGGTTCCTAATTGATTTTTAAACATGCAAAATGTGATCTAAAACATGTTTTTAGAAAATTGTCAAGCTTGGTCCTACAACAAAAATGTTAGCATGTCCTTTAGCCTTAAAGCTCTTTTAGGTTTGAAATAATGAACTTTAAAAAAAGATCTCTCAATTCTATGTTTTAAGAAAAACATAGTGATCGATGTTGGTTATATAATCGATAATGGTTACATTGGCTAATCGATGATGGTTATCTATCTGATATCAATTATACCAATAGTGACTAATGATAGCTATCCAACTGATGTCAATTTTACTAACTGACATCAATTATTGTGTAAACCTGTGACAAAAGAAAATGGTAAAATAAAGTTAGAAAATCAATTTACAAGAGTTTTAATGATCCAAATGAAGAATTTAAGCTTTAAAAAGATCTTCTTCATATGTGAGATGCATTTAGTCCCACCAAGTGTGTCATATGTGAAATAGGAATTTGACTCAAAAGAGGATGGTTAGTATGGTGTTATCTTCCAAATAAAACAAAATGAAAGAAACACACTAACTAGCATAAAATCTCTAGGCCTAGATACTAGGGAGAGCTTAGTTAACAAACATGAATAAAACACACAACTAAAATGCAAAAGAAACCTTCTTTTACCTTCCTTGGATGATCCAAAATGCTTGTTTTAGTGGCTTTCTTAGTTTTTACTAATGAAGTCTTCATCAAAGGAAGCTTGGCTACCTCCATCTCTCCTTGGCACCTTTGGCTTATGGCTTAGCTTAGCTTGGAATCAATTTGGCATGGTAACACTAGTTGCTTAAAGCTTTGTAATTAATTCTACATTATAACTTTGCATAATCATGTCTTTGAAGATATTTGAGCATAATAAATTTACACCAAAATAGATTAGAAATGATGTGGTAAGGCCTCTTATTTATAGATTTTTGAGATTGATCAGAATCAATCTGAACCATCCATCTCATGATTAAGATGTGTGGCTAAGAATTAATCTAATTTTTAGAATTAAGTTTATAAATAGGCTCATTAATATTTGGTATAGAGGATCCATTAAGAGGCATGGAGGGCTTTGATGAGGCATGGGAGGCATGAATCTTGATATTTATGGCATTTATGGTCTAGGGATGTCTTCCCAAGAAATGAGGTCACTTGATGATGTAAATATTCAATATTTATTTCTAAAAACAAGTTTTCAACAAGTTTCCATGGATTTTTTGATTAATCTCTAATTTGGTTTAATTAGATCTTAAACATGATTATGCACTTTGTGCACAAATTACTCAATTTGATCAAAATGCCTTGTTATTGGTCTAAAATTTGACTAGATGTAAATTGGAAAACAATGTCAGATGCATTGGATCTAATATCTCATTTAGGATGTTACCAACAAAAAATAACAAAGGCATGTGTCTTGTGTAATATATTTGATAGAAAAGAGTAACCCATAACACCTAGGTGAAAAATTGGCATTTTGACTCGAAATGAATTGATCAAAGTTAGTTGGTCCATAAATTGAATTGCCCCATTTAGGGATACTTTAACTAAAATTGGCACTTGAAAATGTCAGTTTGAAATATTTTAATGTGATTTAGTGTTTTTAGGCCAAATTATGCATTTTAAGTGGAAAATTAGCCAAAATCCTGGTTGGAGGTTATCAATGTCTAGTTTTAGGTGTCTATAGGATCTACATTGTAAATTATTTACATATTATTTCATGTTGAAATTTACAATAGCTTCTATGGAGTGTGGAAGAGCAAATTAGTTTATTGCAAGTCAAGGAGAGTCAAATTATTCTGAGAAAAGGCATTGGAAGTAAAATTTATGCATTTTTTTTAATTTATCTTATCTTAGATCTATTGATAACTTTGGCTAAGGAGGAGATTTGCCTATTTGGAGAAAAGAGATTTAGCATTGGGATCTTTTTTTTAGATCTGAGCTTTGATAAGGAGGCATTGAAATCAACATTGGTTTCTCTATTTTCTATTATTTATCTTATATCTATGTTCAAAGGAGACTATTGTCTATTGTGTGTGGAGGTCTGCATTGGAAGAAGGTTGTTGCATTATTGCATATTGATTTCTTAATCTACAAAAAAGATCAGACAAAACCTATGCTACATTATTCCTTTTAAGATCTCTAATTTGTTGTTGGATCTACATAAGATCTATTATTTACTGTGTTGGAGTTCTTGTTTAGATATGGAGAAAAAACAAACAATATTCTCCATTTTATCCTATTTACACAACTAGGAATTAATTTATTTGCTTTATTAAGCTATCTTTTATACTTAAAGAGGAAGTCAAACTCACTTGTATACATATCGAGGTAACTGGTAAATCTATTTTTCACTTTGGTTAACTTTTTTAAGTCCATGGAAAAATTATGGTTTCGACGAGTGGTTGCACGCCTATGTTTGTTCTTAATTTGGTCTCAAAAACTAGTTTGTGTTATTTTAAAATTGTTTTGACCTATTTTTATGAGAAATCAAAATGCTTATAACTTTTGAACTTTAACTCAGATTTGAGTTCTATTTTTTTCAAAAGTGCATTGTTTTGATTTTTTATCTATTAGTGTCATTAAATTATAAAAATGAATTATTTTATAAAATACTACATTCTAAGGGGGTCTCTTTGCATTGGTTGTGATACCTTTGCTATGATTTGTGGTGACATTTTAGTAGTGATGTATTTGTTATGTTGTGAGCATTTTTAGAGGTATTATTCATTTTTTTGCACATACCTTATATCTTTTGTTTATCAGATATTGAAGGGTGAGGTCTGGTCTGGTAGGAGGTTAGACCCCCTCACATGCAACACAAACTTCCTTTTTACTTCCTTCTTTGCATTGTTATCAATTTTTACACTCATAGATGCATTTTTGACTGAGTCTAACACCTTATTATTGAGTGTATATTGTCACTACTATGGGTTTTTCCTATGCCATAGGCTCTTCATTGTACTTTGCGTATGTACTCATAGACACATTTTTGGATGAGTCTGACGTCCTTTTGCATGTGTTTTGCATGCTTTATTTTTGGATGCTAATTTTTTTGGTGTGTTTACATATATTATGACTCTTTTCACCATTTTATACACTCTTTTGTTATCTCACAACATGCATTCATACTTTGACATATTGGTAGTTGTGTCATGTCTCATTGAGGCCCCTTTCTTAGCACCTTACTTTCTTCTATGGAGACACCTCTTCACTCTATTGTTTTTGGAGCATCTCTCTTAATGGTTTATTCCATAGGTCAAAAGTCTCCACATTTTAAGCTATTCTAGTGAATCTCAGTGTCTTATTTGTCTCCATCTAGTGTTTTTTTGTATGTAGGTTATATTATACTCACACTGATTTATAAAGTACCATGGGAGGTTTGTTGATTTAGCCTTGTCTACCTTCATGCATTTGTGTGCTCTATTTTGGGCACCTTTTCACTTCATTAGTTGTTTGTATCTTCCACCACCACCATGGGCCATCATCTTAGAGAGACTTATCTAAATTTTTGATAGCTTTTTTTGATAGTTGACAGTCTCTTTATTTAGGGCTATTTTGGTGTATATAGTGTCAACTTGTTTGGTGTTCAAGTAGTGGATTCAGACCACTTATGTAGACACCTTTTCTCTACTCCATCTATTCAGTAGTATGGATGTGTGTGATGTATATTCTTATTCTTGATATTAATTTTTCCTCACACATGATATACTTTTTTGTACTTTTATCACCACTGACAGTCTTCTTGATTTAAAGATATTCAGTTGTTTTTGTGATCGAGTAATGGATTCAGACCACTCATGCAGATTGAGAGTATTCATGACTTGTGAGTAATTGGAGTTGGGACTTCTTTAGCATCAAATTTGTGGGAATTTTCTCTAGCTCTCTCTTCTTCTTTTCTCTTTTTTTTGAGGGGGGGAGTTTTTCTTATATATTTTCTCTTTTTTTCACTTTATGAGAGTTGTGTATTTTGCATTTTTGAGTTTTTTTTGAATTATTCTTTTATGCATGGGTATCTTATTTAGGCACTTTATTTACTTGAACCCATATGAATATTGTTACTTGAATCCATTTCATTCTTGGTGATTTTTATAGTGACATTAGTGTGGTATCCCTACCAGTGACACCAGCGTGGTAGCCCCACTAGTCTTTGTGTTCACTTTTCACCATCTTCTTAGAGAGTGTTCAAATGATGCTTCCTTAGGTTCATCATTCTACCTAATAATTTGGATCACAATGTTTGTATTTATTGCTCATCATATTTAGTGGCATTTCTACTTTGACTTAGCATTTACAATGAATAGACATCCATGTACTCTAGCATGACAGATCAACGTCCATAGGGAAACATGGATTCAACATCCTCTATTGTTATCCCCTAGCTTCACTTGGGGGGTGTTAGAGTATATTTTACTCATTCTTTCTAGGTTTGTCTTGTGTGGAATTTAGTTCGACACTGACTATTTTAGTTTGCATTTTATTTTACCTTGCTTATATAAGCAAGTGGTCTCATTGTAATATTCATGATTTTGTATTCATATCATTTAAGTCTAATAATTATTTTGTCAATTGGTTTCCTCTTATTTATGATGAAGCATCAATGGTTATGGTAATGAGTCACTGGAGAATCTTAACTGAAGAGTTTTGATAACTCTTTTAATAATATCTTTTATTATCACAACACCAAAGGTACCCTGCTCCACTATGTAATGAAAGATAGGTCCCTCCTCTCCTTGAACAAACACATGGGGGAATTTATGGTGTTCATTGTCGTGAACATGCTACATCATTTAAATGCCTATGTATGGGATATTTTTGGCCTACTCTCAAAAATGATGATATCAAGTTTGCTAAAAAGTGTAGTCCTTACTAACTCCATGATGAACTAATCTATTCACCACCAATCAAGCTCCAAAATATAGAAGCTCCTTGACCATTTTTCATGTAGGTATTAGATCTCATTGAAAAACTACATAAATCATAAGAAGGGCATGTTTTTATTATCACAACTACTAAATATTTTAGTAAATGGGTATAAGCCATGCCTCTTGTCAATGTCATGGGAACTACTATTTAAAAGTTTGTCCTTAATCAAATCATTTGTTGTTATTATTAGAGAATAAATCTTAATTTGAGTCCTTTCATAGGTTTATAGGCTTATCATAGGTCTTAATTATGTATGCATTTATTATATTTATAAATACATTTTATTTATACCTTTATGAGGTGTCACTCATTTCTCTAATCCACTTGTTAGATTTAGAGTTACTTGCATGTAACTCTCCATTCTCCACATGGCACACACCTCCCTCTCTTTGTAAGAGATTAAGACACAAGTGGCACACACTTAGAGGACTTGTAATATCATAGTAGAGTCTTATGTAACTCCTATTTTCCTTCTCTATCTTTATAAAATAGTTCTTCTTCTTCTCTTTTATTCACTAGAATTCTCTAGCTCTCTTTCTTCTTCTCTTGTGATCTTGATTAAATGTTTTACTTGTGCAAATTTTGGTTGCAAGCCTTCTAATAGATTGTGGGGTTTTTTCATCATTCGACGGTTTTCTCCACTATTGTGGCTTGATCTTTTCAAGGTGATGTTATTCCTTTACATTCATTTTCTCACTTATTTCAATGTTTAAATCGATCTTTGGTAATATTTATATTATGGTATCAGATCCTTGGTTATTTAACATTGTTTTTTGAGTGCTTATGCAGATTTAGGGGTGAAAAGAAGGTTTTTTTCTAAATTTATGATTAATTGATTTTAAGTAATTTTTTAAAACTTGGGGCATATAAATCTACCTTCTAACCTCTTTGTATAGAACTCTATTGTTTTTTGTGTAGATGGTGGTGGTACACCATTTTTTTAACCCATTATGTGTGATACTTAAAAAATTTAATTCAGGCCTTTCAAGTATTCCAATATTATCATAGTAGAGTCTTATGTAACTCCTATTTTCCTTCTCTATCTTTATAAAATAGCTCTTTTTCTTCTCTTTTATTCACTAGAATTCTTTAGCTCTCTTTCTTCTTCTCTTGTCATCTTGATTATGTGTTTTACTTGTACAAATTTTGGTTACAAGCCTTCTAATAGATTGTGGGTTTTTTTCATCATTCGACGGTTTTCTCCACTATTGTGGCTTGATATTTTCAAGGTGATGTTATTCCTTTACATTTATTTGCTCACTTATTTCAATGTTTAAATCGATCTTTGGTAATATTTATATTATGGTAGCAGATCCTTGGTTATTTAACATTGTTTTTTTAGTGCTTATGCAGATTTAGGGGTGTAAAGAAGTTTTTTTTCTAAATTTATGATTAATTGATTTTAAGCAATTTTTTTAAACTTGGGGCATATAAATCTACCTTCTAACCTCTTTGTATAGGACTCTATTATTTTTTGTGTAGATGGTGGTGGTACACCATTTTTTTAACCCATTGTGTGTGATACTTAAAAAATTTAATTCAGGGCTTTCAAGTATTCCAATATTCTTTCTATTTATTTTCACTCTAAAACATGTTTTTAACCCTCTTAGGAGTGCTAAACTCTTTTAGGCATAGTTTTTTTTGCTTCACCCTTTATGGTTTGTTTGTAATTCTTTCTAGTGCCTTTATGTTTGACCTTTACACCTTTCCTTTGGAATTTTTCTCCAAGATTTTTTCTTTGCTTGGGCTTTATCTTGCTTCATCCTATTATCATGGTGTTTACTATTCTATTGGTATATTTGGTTTTAGTTCATTACTTTTAGTTTTTTTTTGGTGCTTAGGATCCTGCTTTCACTGTCTTTCTGATGATCTATGCATTTTTTAGGCCAAGACCGAGCCTATCTTATTTTTAGCACATTTTTATTTATAAAAAATTGACTTTTCAATCTCTCTTAGCCTTTTTTATCTGCGTGTTAGCTGTGCAATTAGTTTTTTTTCTATGTGGAGCATTCTTTTGGAATGACTTTCAATTTAAAGTAATCTTTCTTCTTTTTTAATCTTTGTTAAGGCAATACACTTCCCTCATTTTTCTGATGCTTTTCTTAAAAAATATATATCAGAGTTCTAGTTTTTTATTGTATGCTTCACTAAAACTTTTATTGATGCTTGCTTCATCGATATCAAATTTTAAATATATTTTGATAAATAAGCATTCTACTCTACCATTTTTCCATATAACGTCTCTCTTTTGTGCATTTTTGTCTGTTTACTTTAGTGTTACTTTGACAATAATTTTAAAAATAAAATTCTAATATGGTCTTGTTGTAATGTATCTTTTCTAAAATGTTATAAGCTTTACACGTATCTTTTCCATTGATACGCTTTCACACGGTTTCTTTATGTTACAATCTCATTTATGTTTTTTTTCTCATAAGACTTCATTCTTCTTTTAAATTCATAATCTCATTGATATTAAGTTTGTTTTCTTCAAACTTAAAGCCACGTAGCTATTTAAAATCAAATATTATTTTAAATGCTTCTCATTTAAAGCAATCTTGGCTTTTTATTTAAACCAATCTCAAAGTTTTAAATTAAAAAAAAAAGGGCATCTTTTTTCTTTACAAAGTAAATTCAAAGTTTATATTTTTGGTTCCCATGTGGAAAGTTTCTATTTTTAATTTTTTTTTTTTTTGGAAAGCTTTGAAAAAAATATTCGGATGCTTTTGTATTTTCTTGACAGATGGTCATAACTTTTTTTAATCTATGGTTATGATTCAAAACTACATTTCTCATACATACTTTTAAGACTTTTTTATAATTTGAGATTTAGTTTAATTTTACATATACGATTTAAATCTCATTTTATGTAAGCATTTTGGATTGATTTATGTTTAAAAATTAATTGATCTAATAATTTGAAAAAATAGTTTTGTGCAAAATCATTTTTAAAGTATTATTGGTACTTTTTGTAAACATAGATTTTGTGTTAATGGTATTTAAACTCATCATTTTTTTAGCATTTAAAAATACTTCACATCAAATCAATTTGAAAAATGATGAAATTATTGCACTTAAATGTCAAAATCACACTATTATTGCTTTGCAAAACTCCTTTAAATCTTATGCAGAGAAAATGCAATCATCTATTGATGCTCTTAATGAAAAATTTGCATCTTTTACTAATGATAATATTTATAACGATGATGGATTTCATTGTGTTTCTAAAAAAACTCTACCTCATATGCACACCCCTACAAAACTTATTTTCAAAATCATGCAATCTATGGGCTATTCGGGTGGTGCACTTGGTAAGTGCGAAGATAGTATTCTTGAACCTATTTTGCCTACTTGTAATACAAATTCTAAACGTCTTGGTTATGTTGATTTTACTAATTTATATGTTTCTAATACAAAATCAAAATCTTATTGTTCTCCTCATTGAAGGACTTATAATGCAACTTCTTTTGACTATACTACTGCTAATGCTCATGTATTTGTTAAAAATGTTAAGTCTTGTATGCATTATGAAAAACATAGGCATCATATATCTCACTGTTTGAAATTACACCCATGCAAATCTTGTGGTAAATCCATGCATGATACATTTCATGATTGAAAAATGATTAAATATCCTACCTCTAAGGGTAAAAATATTTAGATTCCTAAAACTGATGAATATTCTAGAGACTTTGATATGTCCTCTTATGATAATTCTTCTCATGCTTCACACATAATATCTTTTACAAGTGACACATATTCTTTGTATCCTTTTTGATTAAATAAATCTCTTTTTGTATTCCTTGCTTTTTATTGCAAAGAATAGATTCTTTTAGAGATTCTATGACTAGCTTCTTTTCATGCAAGTTTATGCACTTTATGATGGAAGTTGTCTTTGCTCAAAGTTGTCTAATTGTACATCTATTTTTACTATTGTATGTATGTAGATTATATTTTTGACATAATTGATGCTTAACATGAAATATTTGTGTTAGCTTGCTTGTTTTTTAGGTTTGTGGATCATTACTCTTTTTGGTTGGTCTTTGTTCCATGACAGCTTGACCACCTTGTCCGAAGAAGATTTTTGGAGATTCATGGTGATCACACTTTATTATTGAAAATTTTAATGGCACCTTATCCTCTTTCTTCTATCTAAATTTTTATAATTCTTCTTGATGGAAATTTTTATTAAGGGGGAAATTTGTGTAATTTCAACTCCCTTCTTTCTTTGTAAAGGTGCTATCTACTTTTGTAACCCAATTTTTAAACTTAAGGGGAAGTTTTGTAGAATTAACCTTAATTTGGGTCCTTCCCTAGGTTTATAGGCTTATCCTGAGTCTTAATTATGTGTGAATTTATTATATTTACAAATGTATTTTATTCCTAAGTTTATGAGGTGTCACTCACCTCTCTAATCCACTTGTTGGATTTATAGTTAATTACATGTAACTCTCCCTTATCCACATGACACACACCTCCCTTTCTTTTTAAGAGATTAAGACACAAGTGACACACACTTAGAGGGATTGTAAGATCACAATGGGGTCTTATGTAACTTATATATTTTTTCTCTAGATTTATAAAAGAGCTCTTCCTCTTCTCTTTTCTTCACTAGAATTCTCTAGCTCTCTTTCTTCTTCTCTTATGCTCTTGATTCAATGTTGTACTTGTGAATATTTTGGTTGCAAGCCTTCTAATAAATTGAGGGATTTTTTCACTGTTTGATGGTTTTATCCACTTATAAATTTTTTGTCTTAACATTGTGGCTTGATATTTTCGAGGTGATATTATTCTTTTACATTCATTTGCTCAATTATTTCAATGTTTAAATTGATCTTCAGAAACATTTATATTAGTTATGGAGTTCCCCATACTATCATTTTTGATAATGGAAGTAATTTTAAGAACAAGGCCGTGAAGCAGTTATGTACTAAATTCAAAATATTCCACAAATTCTTCAAACCTTACCATCTACAATGCAATGGATAAATTGAGGCCAAAAATAAAATCCTTAATAAAATGCTTAAAAATACCATCTATGAAACCCACATGGATTGACATCTTCATTTATATCTTTCACTTTGAGCCTATTGTACTAGCATTTATACTGTCATAAGGGCAATACCATTCTCTCTAGTCTAAATTTATGAGTCTATCCTACCATTAAAAGTTTAGATTCCATCTTTAAGTATATATATTCACATTATCATACATGGTGAGGAATTAAATGAATCTCACCTTCATGACCTTGATCTTCTCAATGAATAATATCTATCTACTTTACAACATAATCACCAATATAAGGCTCGTATAGCCAAGTAACATAACACAAAGGTTAAAGTCCACACTTTTAATGTTGGTGATCTAGTCCTTAAATTAGATTATACCCATGATAAAGAAGGTAAATATGCCAATAAATGGTGGGCCTCTTATTTAATAAAAGATATTCTTGGTCCTAACACCTGTCACCTCAAAATTAATGAAGGCTATGTTTTCAAAGAGCCCATCAATACATAATTTTTAAAGAATTACTTTGCTTATATCTTTCCCTTCTTATCATATTTATATATGTTATCCTACTAACTTTTTTTGTAGGATTTATACATGGGTCTCACCCTTTGAAGGAGTCTTCTCTTTCCATAACCCTTAGTTCATTCTTTTGGTTCTTTAGTTTCTTTTTCTCATGAGTTGCATTGTAATGCCATGGATAAGATCCAGTGTTCCTCATGAATTCTTTTCACTTTTCTATTTTTCCATACTTTTTACACCATCTCAAGTTTCTCTTTTATGAGTTACAGTTTAAGATCATGGATAGGACTAGGCCTTCCTCATAAATATCATTGTCCCATCTTTATTTTCACATGTTTTATTCACTCTTTTTATTTTCTCTTTTGTGAGTTGAAATGTAAGACCATGGATAAGACCAGGTCCTCTTCACAAATATCATTTTTTCTTTTATTTCACCCACTTGGGTTCTATTTTATGAGTTGTAGTGTAATACTATGGATAAGACTAGGCTCTCCTCATAAAATCACCATTTTAATTCAAAACACCTTTACTAAACCAAGTGTTCCTTTTCTATAATGTTAAGTAATGGTTACAAAATTGTGATCCCATATTCTTCAGCATTGGTTTTTTTTCCTTTTGTAGATAAAACTTGCACAAAAAACTAGGTTATCATGTTCCCATACACTTACATACATTTTTATGATAAGGAATCATACTTAACTATCATTATATCCCTTTTCACCTTTGTCATATTTTCTTTTAATTTGAATTGATTCAAATTGTTTCATGTTTCCTTCCCCTTGATTTCCTTTCCTTTCATTCCAATTTGGATAAAACAAGGTAAAAGTCAAAATAACACTTTTATTTCACATGACTTAACAAGACTCTTAGACACCATGCTCTCTAAGTTCTCTTTCTTACCAACTAAGTTTCAAGTTTTCAAATGATAGTTATTTTTAGCATGCATGTTTGGTTCTTTAAATCCATATAGAAGAGGAATAGAAAAATCCATCAATAGTTAGAAACTAAATCATTTAAAAAAAGGCAATGATACAAAAGGAAACATACATAGTCAAAAGTCAAAATCACACCAAAATATGTGATTCATAGCACATCTCCTATCTCTAATTAAAGCTCAAACTCCATAGTTGGCCTCATGATACAACCAAGGTCCACTGGGGTATGGTAGGTTAGTATATTAGAGTAAGAGAATTTGAAATAATATAAAATGCTACATAATTTCTCACGTAAGTACCCAATCTTCATAATAGACCAATAACTTTATTAGTGATCCTAAGGAATGGGGAACACATTGTGGGAAGGTAGGTCCATTTTTATTTTAATGTATAAAGCCTTCATGGGATGATATTAATACTTCATTTGGTGACCTAAGATTTGTTTTTTTAAGAAAATTTCTTCAAAGTCCTTAATGTTGATAGTCCTCTTATATTGACAAACTTAATTTAAGTGTCTTAACTTCTATAAAGAGTTTCTCTACTTTGATTTTTCTTTCATTTTTCCCCACCACCCATTTGATTTCCCCCCTTGATAGGAAGGTTTGATTCTTAATCTATTTTCCCACTTATTTATTCCTTATTCACATATTAAAATATGCTATCACTATTTTTTTTTTTTTTTTCTGTTTTATCTATCTGTAAGAATAAAACAATATGCTGGAGTGACTGTGGATCATTTTATTTATACCATTGATTTAGATCTCTAGAATTGCCTTGGTTTGTTTGTAAAATTTTACATTATTTTACCTCTTTTTTTCAAACACATGCATCTATTTTTACTTTTTAGTATTTTTTCCATTGTTGAGTGAGGTTGGATTGTTACTTCTCACTCACCAATGTTATTTTACCTTTTATGCACTTTTTTCATTAATGATTGAGTAAGGATTGTTACTGCTCACTCATCAATGTTATTTTACCATTTCTTGCCCATATTTGTTTAAGTAAGGATTTTTATTTATTTCACATTGATGTTTGATTACCATTTTCACTTGTATCCTTAGTCTGACTTGGTTTGTTTGATTTTCTTACTCAAGGTTTACCTGTTTGAGTTTTTTGGTCATTTAGTAGCCTTAAATTTTTGGTTACTTGATTTAATCTAAAAATTTGACCTGGTCATTTGGTCCTATCTTAGCATTTGTTAACCCAAATTACCAAATTTGTATGTACGTCATGCCTACACTGCATCCATTATCTTGGCTTTCCTATGTTTTATTTTTTTTTTCTCTTTGGTTTTATATCCTTGGGTTTGTCCAAAGTAGTCTTTGTGACCTCCAAAATCAAAACTACAAACATAATAGACAACCATCCTGTGATAAAGGTAAGTCAAGGTATGCATACATTAATTTAATTTTTTAATTATTTGCTTTTTCCATCACTTAATTTCAATTATTTATGCTTTAAAATACTATAATTTATTTAGCTTTAGTATTGTGTGTTGCTATGTTCTTTTATCAAAGCACCATCCCCTATTACACCTGAGTGATATGTGATGAGCTTCAAATGGGGCATATGTATACGTATAATATTTTTAAACTTTATCATTTATTATTGCTTTATATTTTTGTAACCCATCAAGTCATAATCTCTTTGAGTGCATGCTTTAAAGGGTGCATTGGGAAAGGGGTGGGCATTCCATTGGTGATTTGTAGGACTATTGTCCCTTATACCACCACATGCTATCAATCCAACCTTCTCTTATTCACTTATCTAAGCCATACCCCCTATATTACACATTCTTCTAAGAAATTCACTGGCTTACTTATCCCCTTTCTAATCCTAAAACCCTTTTTTATAGTTTATAGTATACTATCAGCCTACGCTGACCTTGTATTCAATTTGTTAAAATCATGTTATGGGTCGAGTTCAGCTCTAGCCAACCTAGTCTGAGACCTAAATTCTTTTATCAAACAATGATACAGGGTCAAATTGGGTCAACTTTGTCGACTAAAATTTCAAAAAGGTTTAGGGTTTAAGATTAAACTATATATACACATTTATTTTTCCATTTATTACAGAGAGAACAAAGTTAATTATTCATTTGTACTTATTTAAATTCTTCTCTTTGACCATTCTACTTAAGTACTTATTACTTAGTGTTTATACTTAGGGAAGAATCTTATCTTTTAGAAAAGTCTTGGACACTTAGGCCTTTTTTAGAGATTTTTACAAACCACAACCTCTTGTGAAGCACCTTTGGCCAAGGGAGAGATTGAGTCTCGATGAGTTCATCTTCAAGGTAAGTATATATAAATTTACTCCTCTATTTTAGTAGATAAAAGTATCATAAGTAATGGCTTTTGAATATATTGCTCTCTCCATGAATTAGGGTCTTATCTATACATAAATTAATTAGAATCCTCTTATGTATGTTTAAAGTTTATGTTTATTACCTCCAATTTATGACACAAGCTTTGGTGAGCATTAGATTATATTTTAATTTACTTTTCATTTACTTAGTGAATATGAAAAAATAGGATCTAGCTAGGGTTATTACAATGTTGTTTGACTAGAGGCTTTGGAACCCTCTCTAGTGCTGTTATTGTGGTAAGAGATCCCTTGGTTAGGTATAGTGGATCCATCTTGGTCATGGACCTAAATATATAATGTATCAAAAATCAAAAGTGTAAATAAGATTTATCTTCTTTGAACTAGGATTGATCAATAGGTCACCCACATTTTTCTTTGTATACAATTTATATATGTTTAATTCCTTTTTCCTTATCCCATTAAAGACCATGGATGAGAGCTTCATATTGAGTTGAGTAATTGGTGTAGATGAAATAAAATCTCAGAGTATAAAAATAATTCTCCTTCAAGGAAGACACCAATATGACACCCCCTCTGACTCCATGTCTACTTTTGGATCTATGAAAGTGCTATAATCCATCATCATGTTCATCAGTCTTTAAAAGAGTCAAAATGAAAGAATATTATTCATGAAAGCAATAAATACCCATACCAACCTCTTTAATGAATCTATAAGGATAAAAATCATGATGGTCATCCCCCCTTTATCAATTAAAAGATTAGGTGCACTTTCAAGGGGTGTACTTGGAGCTTGATCAACAGAATGGTATTCTTAGTTGAAGATGGTGCAATTGACATTTATGGAATTTATAACATATGTTTCAATATGATTCCTAGTAATTGGATTAGACCTAATTGTGACTTTAATTCCATACCTAGTTATAAATATCATATGATGCCAATCAGATGACATGTATCCTACAATCTTGGTAGTAAAGTCCCTAGAAAGGCACAAAGAAAAGTATGGAGGGAGATCATTTTTGAAAACATCTTGGGGAATATAAAATTTTGGGAAAAAATGTAAAGTGAATTCCAAACCCTTTATGACACTAAGAGTCTTAAAAGTCATTCCATCTAGCTAAACTACTCCTTTAGAGAGTGGCTCATATTCCAAACCCAATTTGTCTACTATCTATTTCAACATCACCAATCTACTAGCCCCTAAATATATCATGTAATTAAGGGTTAAATGACTATGAATGATCAAATAAAAATATTATGGTGAATGTTTTACACCTTTATTTGATTGACCTTCCTTTGGTTGAGGGGTATTTGTGAATATTACTTTTGGTTGTTCCTATGATAACCCTTCTAAAAGACTAAGGTTAGACAAAGTTACTTGCAATAGGTCCTTTTATCTTGGGACGGATAAGTATTCCCAAATAGGTATATTCAATTTTTTAATTCATATTCTCAATAATATTGAATGAGGAAGTACCAACCTTTTTTTATACTTTGGCAGTAGCAGTACTTTCTTGCACTTGTGTTAATTGAGAATGGTTTTTGGGTTGTTCTTAACTTCATAAAGTTTGATTCTTCTAAATTTGTTGTACATTTGGTACTAAATTATGATAATAAACCTATTTTCAAAATATATAATATGATGTAGGATAATTCTTAGATGTTGGTTTAATTTTTAGAACCCTTTTCTTGGACCTACTATTTGCTACCACACCTAAAGAATAAACTT
This sequence comes from Torreya grandis, assembly GCA_037957365.1. NCBI lineage: Eukaryota > Viridiplantae > Streptophyta > Pinopsida > Cupressales > Taxaceae > Torreya > Torreya grandis. The sequence continues at coordinate 2,971,639 of JARHVA010000633.1, read as the reverse complement.
GGTTCTGACCTTGCAACTGATTCACTCCACAACACTCATCTCCTTTAAAATTTATAAGTGTATAATCACTCTGTAATATATCTTAAGGAGCATGTTTTTGTCATGATACCTCAACTTATCTCTCTTTTTGTGGTTTTATGAATTTCACCAGCAATGTTTGGTTAAGGACATCATTAAGACAAGTGGTTTGGTTATGAGGAAGATTATAGGGAAAACACCATTCATAGTTATGTACTAAGTTGTTTTGGATAGGGATTAAGGATTTATATGTGATGGAAGTAGTAGGATTTAAAGTTTGATAAGGCTTTATAGGAGTAATTTGACCTTGGCCTTGAATATTTTCCTTATATGGTAGCCTATTTGGCTAGTAAAGTCCCTAATATGGAGGTTTATTTTTTGATTAGGTTGACAAAGCACTTGATAGGGTCTATAATTATAATCTTACAAAATTTAAAGAGTAACCAACTTATTTCCAAAATTTTGAAGATGGATCTTAACCTTTGGAAGAACATTTGATGGGCTAGGGATAGCTATATCTTGTCTTGGTGGTTGGATAGTTGGCACTAGAATATGCACTAATGTGGGTGTTTGAGGTGGAAAATGGGTTGTATTTATATAAAATGGAATTTGAGGCCTTGGTGAGAATTTTATAGCCTATATAAGACTATTATTATCCCTAATGAATACCTCATAAGCATCTATGAATTTTCTACCACCCATTGATTGGATCATCACAAAGATATCACAATTCAAGGATTTAAGAATAGAGAAAAACATAGTCAGGTGTATGCCTTACCAATAGTGGAGTCCTATCTTATGTTCTCTGAAGTTTGAGATTAAAATATACTAAGTACTCATATGGTGACCTCTTAATAGTGGTTATCTATTAAACTAGGGATAAATGATCTGACTTATCTTCATAATGCTTACATAGAGCTTCTCCTAGATTATCCCATGAGTTGATATAATTGGGTCATAAGATATTATATATTTGGAGAGATTTGCCTTTTAATAAGGAAGATAAAGGCCTAATATAAAAATTCTCCTTAGTAACATGATGTATTGAATATATATTAGCAATATATTTAATGTGCTCTAAAGGTGTGGTATTATCCCCTCCAATGAAATAGGGGATACTCTTGAGGAATGCAATGGGTATATCATCATATTGAGTAAGGTTTAGTGGGATTAATCAATTTAAATGAATAAAGGAATGATTTCAAGGGATAACCATGTAAGGTATTTGAAGGAATCCTATTTTTGGATGGTGGAATCTACCAAAAGGAGGTGTAGACTGAGATCTTGAGGAAGGTTGTCTAATGTCTCTAGATCTTCTTACAAGAGACACGGATTATTTAGTTACTATTATTATAGAGGGTATAGATAATTCAATGAAATATAAATTACCTTTCGAATAAGCTCTTGTTTCTTTCAACATGAAATACTTAGGGACTACTTTGTTAGAGGTCAAAAATATTTAGAGACACCATGTACTTATTTGATGTCTTCAACCCTGAAGCTTATTAAGAGTAGTATCAAATTTTCAGCCAAAAAATTCTAACTCAATGAAATTGAGAAAAGGTGCAACAAGGCATGCTATAAAATGTTGTCACTTTGAGTTTCACCCTTTGAGGAAGAATTTCATATCTATTCACCTAATCAACATAATGGGAACACCCCAAGGCTGTGGGTGACATATGGTTGGAGTGAACCTTCAAAGAAGGTTAGATTCCCCTGATGGATCACATAATACTAACAATAATGCTACTACACTTGTAAAGAAAAGGGAGAAGTACATAAAAACAAAAAAAACTAAAAGCAAAAGGGGTGATACACTAGAATATTATGATACCCTTTGCTCACTTAAGTATACACAATGAACATAAAAAAGTTAACAATATGCACAAATACAAATATAAAAAGCTTTCTACATAAGCGTTTTATAGGGAGGCAGAGAACTCAAGAAATCACTTAGAAGGGAGACACTCCATAACCAAACACTACTGAACTCAATATCACATAATATACAACCTGTAGATGAGTATCTTCCTACATAAAGGTAAGGGAGCTAGATAAAAAATCAAGGATAAATAATCTTATTCATAAGATAAGATCGATAATCCATGAATTTACATAGGATATAAGGATATGAGAAGGAAAAATCAACTCTATTATTCATGCAAAGGCATAAGAGCAAGATAAAGGGATTAAAGATGGGCCAATTTATATAGTATTTCTATGATAAAAAGGGTCCTCCCATATAATGATAGTTATACCTATTTTTATAGGAAATAAATCTAGAGCTTAGGGTCTTGACTCGATCTTACCCACTATTGGGGTGGTTACAAATTTAATGATGATCAGGGAAGGGGGGTCATGAAAGTGGAAATTTCCTCAAGATCTCCATGGCCACACCTACACGACTACCTGCCACATCCCCTTAAGCCTATAAATTTTCTTCTATGTGCACTTAATTTTGATCTTCATGCACTCATTTCTATGATGCTTAAGGATATATTATATCATCCTTTCTCCCACTCTACCAGTTGGAGCCAAGCTATGATATGATTTACATACTAAGTTGCTCTAAGATTGATTCTACAAATTAATGTAGTTACACAAAATGCTCATGATTTGATAGTTTAATGGGAGGAATGGGCCATCAAATTAGTTTTAGTCAATGTTAGTGTGGATGTCAAAAAACTCTTTAGTGGTGGGCTCTAGCCATGTGTTGACATCAAGCTTGTTCTAGACCCTTATTTGCTTTTGCAAGTATATTAGTCCTTAGGACTTCTTTCAACACTTAGTTGATTATTATGATTTAAAGACCTAGCCTAGGTTCATCTCTTAATGCTACATGGCATTATTTTATTTATCATGGGATTCATGTCACTTCTCATGACATCCCCTTCTACCTACTTTATTATGCACTTGGCTCAGATTCTACCATGCATTACTTCCTCAACATTTCAATAACTAGGCAATGGATTCATCTTCAAGATCAAGATCCCCTAGTAAGTTTCCACATGGCATCATTTCACTCACTTAGAACTTTGATATATTTCTTTTCTTTACTTAGACCATCTCAGTGCTGTGAAATAACATGTTTTTACCATGTGGTGTCATCCCATTAACCTAATAGCCTAGAGGATTTTTAATTTGTAGGGATAGTTATGGGACATTGGTTCATTATGATTATGACACATGGAATCATCCCACTAATTAAAGATTTGCTAATGTGGACACCCACCATATAACTTTTGAATAAAAATGGCTAAGTCCTACTAAGCAAAAATGTGACACGTGGCTCCAAAAAAAGTTTAAATAATTGACTATGTGTAGAAACATTTCCTCTTCATGCAGAAATCATGAAATAGCTTGGTGTTTATAACTTTTGTCTAAAACAAAATTTTTGACTAGTTTTGTTGCGCAAAATTTTTCTAGGATTAAAAAACTTAGTCGTTTCTCATGAAGTCATTAGAACCTTTATTTGTAATAATTTATTTGACTAATTTAAAAAAGATGCAAAGATTGCTTCCCATAAAAAAAAAATGAAGCCTAGAATTTAAAAAACTTGTGAATTATTGATTTTTATTTTGAGACTTAGCCATTTTATTGAGCCTAGATCGAACCTTGAAACCTTTACATGACTGTTAAAATCTTGAAGTCTTGAACTAAAAATGGATGTTACTCCTCTATGGTGACTAAAAATAGTCAATAGTGTCTACGTGATTTAAAAAGGAGGATAATTATGGGTTAGACATTTTCCAATTGTAAATATTCAAAAATAGTTGACTAAATTCAAATCATCCATTTTTGAATGCTCTCAGCCTATATATAGACATGCTAGGGTTTTGAACATAAAAATACTTATAACTTGAAATTTAACCCTTAAAAAATACCTAAAATTTTCATAAAGATTAAAGAGGATGATTTTCAAGGTTTAGATTTGGTTTTAATAATATTTGAGACCTAGAGGAGGAGATATCCTAAAATATCATATTTGTAGATTTTAGAAACCTAGAAAAATTTGATTTTAAAACACTAAAACTAATTTATATCCTAAAAAATAAATAAAAAATATATGAAAATTTGTATAGGGTTAAAAGGGGATGTATTTGATCTATTAAAACTAGTTTCATGAGTTTAGGATTACTATACAAAAATATATTATCAAAATACAATCAACATGCCTATAAGTGAGGGTTTTGGAAAGGTTTATCATGACTAAAAGATACATTTATTATAAACGATAGAGACAAATCATTTAAAATTTTGTGAAAAGATAGGTAAGGTTATTTTTTGTGTATCAAGTGGTTATATTTCCAAAATATTTCTTGATAGAAAGTTACATCAAATACTTAGTCTATAGGCCTAAAAATTAGGCCTATAAAACATTGTTTTGTGTTTTCTTGTATTTTCAAGGTTGTAAGAAGGTAAAGATAAATATGTTGAGTTGAGATAACATAAATTAAATATGATTAATAATTTTATAGCAATAAATCTCATTTTTTATATTAAATTATCATAAAGAATATTAGAGAAGGCTTGTAGGCCTAATCTTTCTCATAAGCAAATTGCAAGTTTGTTTCTTCCTTTACCCCATCAACATAAATCACATGGTATAATAACAATTAGGTTAAAGTAGATAAATTTTCCCGAACTACATCCTTAGTTGAATCAATAGAGTAATTGGTCTACTCATGATGAATTTGATGTCAATTGAGCCATAAATCACATTATATAGTCACAATTATGTTCATGGACCCAAAATTAATCTTTGATATATAAATTAAGGAATTGGTTTAATAAATGATAAAAATAGGGAAAATTTATCCCTAAATCACATTGTATTTTCACCTAAATTATATATTTGATTGAAACAAGAAAGTAATTTGTTCAATTAGTGATGAAATTTGAAACATTTTAGTCCAAAATCATATCATATAGTTTTAATTAGGTTCATAGGGAATATATTGGAAAATTACATTATTGATTGAATAAATCATGTAATGGGTTAAATTAGTGATGTAATTTGGTCCAATTTAGCCCCAATTCACATCATTTAATTTTAATTAGGTTTATAGGGATAAAATTGGTAAAAATTAAGTCCCTAATTAAAATAATCAATTAATTGGTTCGATGATCAACTCCATGGTGGCCAAGTGAAATCTAAATCATGTCGCATAGTTAAAATTAGGTTCATATAAAAATTCATGATTCAATATCCTTTATCAACTCTCATTATATGTGGGAGATGAGAGGTTTGAAAAATTTAATTTTGACACACCTAGAAGTCCTACAATGCTAAATATCAATCCAAAAAGCTCCAAAACCTAAAAAATGACTACATGTTTTCTAAAAAGGGACATCGGTTGTAAAATTTACAACCTAAACTCCTTAGGTTGAATATTAAAGCATGTAAAAGACCATGTACTGACTATAATAGCTTTTGATAAAGATCTTCTAAATAGTAACACCTAGAGTTGTGAGACTAATTCTAAAAGATAAAAAATGGCCCTAATTTTATATATTTATTAAATAAATTTAAAATTATAAGTGACATTTATATGTAAGAATATAAATTTCACTTATATTAACATTTATTTTAGTTAATGCACACTATGACATTTAGTTATTTAACTTGAATAATGTGGAAACTTTCAAACTTATAAAATAATAGTAACACATACATGGTATAGTATGTATGAATTTTAATGTTTATGAATTTTAGGTTTGATGATTATTGAACCAAAAGTAATACATATTATATGAATTTCATAAAATCCTATGTGTGTTTTTATGCAAATCATATTTTTTTAAAATAAAGTCTTACTTTTGGTTCAAAGGCTTCTTTCACTTGCCCCATTTGATGGTTTTACTCCTTATACATGGGGTGGTGAGGCTAGTACCCCTTGTGGTAATACTATTATCAAGCCTCCACCTATTACTACATCACCTACTCAGGTTGATGCTATTATTTTTAATATATCTATGGTTACACCTTGTATATACAAGACAACAATTAACAAGCAAAAGCATTATAAATCAAACAAAAAAAAAGTAAAATATTTATGCTAAGAGATTAAATGGTTCCCTAAAATAAGAAAAAAGGGAACAAGTATCACATACCTTCACTTGCCAATGGTGAATATGACCCTCTTGATGTTGGATTTCTCTCTAGATTATGGTTGGGATATGAATGCCCAATGTTTATTTGTAAGCAAACAAGCTAGTAACACATCCCCTTGTGAATGGACTATTTACTTAATGAATGTTTTTTTTGATGAATTGATTTCTCTTAAATTGGACAGAATATTGCTAGGTTCAATTAGATTGTTGAAAGTGAGGGGTGTGAGATAAATTTATATATTTTTAGGATTAATGTGGACCATTGATCTTGATCCCATATCAAGGGTTGAGAATGAGTCAAATTCTTCATTAAATGAGGGAAGTTGAGGGTTGAATGTCACAAAGTTGAGTGTGTAAGGATTTGGAGTTTTAAAGAGTGGTTTGATTACACTTCTTGTCCATTGCCTTGAATTTTGTTGATCATCTTGGATTTTGGGTGATTGACTTGGGGATTTGGAATAATTTAATTTTTTTTTGGATATATTGATTTTAATTATTATGGAATTTATTATTCCATGGATTTTTTATTAAGATGAATTATTTAATTAATATGATTGGCTAGTTAATTAATCTAGATTTAACATTTATTGGGGGTGGCAAGGTTCAATTATGCAATTGTATTAATATATTAATTGATTGGGGGTGATGTAGAACAATGATAGGTTGATTAAGTATTTGTATAATGAAATTATGATTAGGATGTGGTGAAATAATGTGATTATGGATATTATGTCAAGATTTAGGATTAAAATGATAACTGGATTAATGATTCAGGTTTACATAATAAGTTAGGGTTTAATATGGAGAATAGTGAATGGTGATGATGGTGAATAGTTATGACTCCAAGGTGGTAGAAATGAGGTATCTAAAACCTAAAAATTTCAAATATGAATGTGTTTACAAAGAATTTATATACTCAATCTTTGGGTATTAAACTAATCATGACACAAATCATACCTATCTTAATAATGTTAATCATTCGAAGCCATATATTCCAATGTTAATCATACATATAATGGTATAAATATTGATCTAAAAATACAAAAACTTAATGAAATGAGAATGTAATTTTTGTGATTATCTCAAACATATAGTAAACCTTGCCATTTGGTTTTATATTATGACATATTAATAACATAAACCTTTATCTCATGAATTACTTATTAACCCATTGGTTCCATCATTCCAAGTTCCTAAGTTTACAACATTTAGTAGAAATGGGGATCCATCTCAACATATAAAATAGTTATTTGCATCTTATATTGGTTTTCAACATGATTAATTGTTTATCTTGAAGTTATTTCTTATGATTCTCACATGGTATGCATTATGTTAGTTTTAATCCCTACCTTTAGGATCTATGAATATATTACATGATTTAATCAACCTATTCTTAGTGCATTTTTTATAAATATTTTTCAAAGGGTCAATCTTATAAAATTTCATAAATCAAGTAAGGGCATAATGGATGCATTATTGACTATGTGCTTAAATTTAATAGAATGCTTACCAAAATTTAAAATTGACTTCTTGATAGTAAAATCTAAAGTATAATCTATAGTATTTTTATTATCCCACTTAAATACAAATTAATGCTTAACATGTATGATGCATTTGATGAGATTTGTCATGTGCTACACAACATTGGGGTTAAAATTATGGATATTAATATATTAAATTACACACATATTTATTCTACATTGAATATAGTATAAAAATAATGATTCAACCTAAGAATAATGATGCACCTAATTTCCATGCTAAGAATTAAGCTAAGGCAGTTAATGTAGTTTTGTGAACATCTAATAATCTTAGCTATCCTAATCCTAATCAAAGGTGGTATTTTATATCATTAACTAAACCACCTAACCATATATTAAAGAAATTTCTCAAATGTAATGTGATTTATTTGCTAGAACCATTTCAAATATATACAACTCAAACATTTACTAAAGGTGTGATTAAAAAAAATGAATATAATCAAGCTTAAAGGTATAAAACTAATTGTTTTTAAAATTAAACATAATATCTATGATATAATTGATAAAAATGCTAGTATTATTGATGGGAATAATTTTACATTGAATTAATTGGTTGTAAATCCCAATAAACACATACACATATATAGTAATCCATTACCTAACCATAATGTTCCAAACCAAAAAAATGTGCATATGGAAATATTTATACATCATTCTACTATGCTACCAAAGGATGAGATTAAAAATATTATTGGCATGTTTTCAAGTTCAAATGCAAGTTCATTTTATTACATTTAATGACCATGAGATACCTAACGATGCATTAAACAATGTTCCTATATGCATATATGGTTTTATTTACTACCATGATTTTATCACACATGGCATTGTGATTAATAAGAATTTTGAAAACAACCTCATTTCAATGCCATTCTTATCTAGTTGAGGATATAGTGAGAAATGTCATGCACATACACCCTTAAGTGGTATTTATATTATAATTATAGTTTGTCGTTAGACCATTATGCTACTTGGATGCCCTCAACTCAGTTACTTGAGAGTAATACCTTATACACTACACTATTGTGTTAATTTTGTATATAATAAAAAATTACTTACCATTTGTGGCATCACTTATTAAAAACTTTTTATACCTATGATATCACATGTGTGACCATTTATTATTCCCGAAAAGGAATGACAAATTTATGCTCTAGTGATCTCTTAATATATTCCATAACCATATTATATCAGGTACCTACTATATTTAATAATATGACATCATCATCTAGTGTAGAAGATCCTAGAGATTTGTTTCCTAAATTTGCACATTTAAGACATGAAACCTAGTCATCCACATAATAAGATTGATTTTTTTATGTACCATAGTTTTTTTACCATGATATATTGTTATGTAGTTTGTAACATCTCTTTGAGCCCATTATATGCACATTCCTCCTAGGGATGATAGAAATTATTTCATATCTAAAAATCATTTTTTATATACATAGATTGAAATATCAAATCCCTATAGTCATGGATTTGATGATATGAAAAAAATTATTGGTTATCATTGCTAGTCTAATCCTGATATTTATTGGTACCTCGTTATTATACTATATTTATAGGTTAATCTAGTAAACAAGGGGACAAGGTGTCATGTGAGTATAGCTTGACACAATTTGGGATAGTTCACACATTGGAATATCATACATGGAGGAAAATACCCATGAGCTCACTTGAGGCGTGAAGGAATGAATGATCTGGGATGGCTTCATGTTGGTTATGTGTGATAGGAGAGAATGTTTAGGTGGTGTGGGAAGTAGAGATAACTAGCTAACTCAAGGAGCACACCCATAAATACTATCAAATGAACATGTAAAAGAGAATTATTTAATATAAAATATTTTGTTAATCCCACTATTTATTACATATAAGTGAATGGATTAACATACTCGACACACAAAATGACATCACTCTAAAACTTGGAGCTCACTCATAGCTCTTATCTCTACCTAATACAACCTAATAATATTGATCAACCTTGCTAGTATATATTATGGCTCTTTGGTTCTCACTCTCTATTATTCACTGACCTAACTTATCTCATATTATATATAACCGTTGATCTAATTATGCTTGGCTCTACTTCTCTATCTAAAATCTCTCTTTTCTAGTAACTTTCTCATATTCTTGTCTTTCTTATTCTTTTTTATTTTTATTTTTATTCTTGAGATTTTCCTACCCAATCCCATATTTTAATTTCCATCTTATCCAATGACAACTACCATGTCATATATCATCATACCACCATAACTCTATGTTAGGATCCATAACTAGCCACTCTACTTATGGCTTTACCCCTAATCTCATATGCAATTCCTAAGTCCATGTGCTTGATTTTCCCAAGGTCATACCACCTTTGTAGCATGCTTATTAAAATTGACATATCCTTTGTTGGAAGTTATTTATAAGGTACATGCACAAGTTATGAGGTTAAGATTGCATGTGCCTCTTGACTAGTGGTGTTGAAATTGCCTTAAGTGCACAATCACAAGCTTGCCTAATACTTAGATTTTAGGGGTCAACATCACTCCAAACTAAATTGGTTGTTCATTCACATAAGAATTATTTTGTCATCTGGTTTCTTGATGGATCCTCCTTCTATCTTTTTCTAGGCACTTAGATAGGGCCTATCATTTTTCTTTGTAGGAACTTCTAGGCTGGCCTCCATCATCCAACATTTTCTTCATGCCTCTAAGAGATGATATATTTCAATTTTGGATGAATAAACCCCATACCTCTAATTATAATTATATTAAGGGGAATCAAATTCCTACTATAATGAAGAGGCTTAGGGGATAAGTCTCAAACAACTAGATCCTACCCTACCCAGTCATGACTTCCTTTGAATCCCAAATGGGCCTAGTGAGTGACTACATAGAATGTTAGCGGGGAATCCTACTATCCACATGTTATAATTCACTTTTGTATCCATTCTTAAAATTATTTATAGTTTATAGACAAGTTTCTCTATCATATATCAACTAGGCCTATGACACTACCAATTTTTAGTAGTGCCAAGCTACGCTCATTGACTTCATGTTTTTCCATGATTTATTTCATGATGGGTTCATGCACGAGATCCTCATGAGACATTCACATCTTATCTAGTGTTTTCAAAAATTTTCCCATCTATCTGTAATGGAGGCCCATGACTCTGTCTTGTGTCATCTGCTACTCAACTCTTCATTTTAGTTAATGAGATACTTTTTCCTCTTACTACTTATAAGTCTCTACTTTTCCTGAGATATCCCAATAGAAAGGGTATCTTCCATTCCACAACCTTATCGAAATAAAATGAGCCACATTCATAGGGTATTATGGTGTTTTTATCTCCTTGGATCTAGTTCATCCTATCTAACCTTAATAGCTTCAACACTTATGGTCTGATTTCCTCCTTCTACCTATGAATTCAACTTTATTTTCTATCTCTCTAGTAGAAATCTTCTTAAGGCTATATTTTTAATTTATCAATGGTCTTTCCCACTTTTTCTCATAATTTGGTTGAGTATCTGATTGACTGATTGATAGGTTGATAGTTGTCCATGTATGTGAAAAAAGAGTAACTAATTGATCTGATTAATAGGTTAATAATTATCCATATTATTGCCTATTTATACCTATGCATATAGTAGCCTATCTAATTCATACTTAAAAATTTAAATATATAATAGGTGATATATATTTTCACATGCCTCAATCCTTATCATGATTATCCTTCCTTGGTTGAAGCACTTCCTTCATTACTCAGCTCTAATAATAATAACTCGAGATCAGGCCTAAGAGTATGTCAGTCCTTATGTATGTTAGATAAGTCACTAACATTCCTATCTCCATAGATTTTTATAAATAATCATACCTCATTCCTTGGATATTAATATGGCACATATCCTTTTATATTTATTTCTTTGACTTGGTCAACATGTAGACTTACTTATAGATATCATTCTTCCTTCTACGTACTTCCCACCATATCCTCCTATGAAATTTTCTTCAAGACATCTTCATCAAATGCCTTTCTTCTTCTCTCAGCAACATCTCCTATCCCAAATAAAAATCTATGTCTGGTCCTCCAATCCAGTGTTATGTTGAGATGTGTCTATCTGGGTGTCGATGCATATTTTATTTTTAATGGCATAAACATGCCTTTTCTGATTTTATGGTACTCCCAACCTCATTAGAGATACTTAGAAATATGACATAGAGGCCTTATGAATAAATTACATGCTTGACTTCCTTGACTGGATATTAAGAGGTGAGCATATATTATTACCCAAAATAACTTTTATCACCAAGCAAAATGGATAGAATAATGGCTAATAAATCCTTATTACATGATCATGTTAAATTCCTTATTACATGATGGTTTTACGGCCTTCCAAGACCCAAGTCAATGAAATTTGACAACTTTTGAGGTACTGGTAAGTGAGGGACCTAACTTTTTCCTACTGATTAGCTATCAAATCATGTAAGTGGTCATGGTTGATTTATCTATCAAATGACCTATTTATAAAAGTAATAACTTTAGTTAGCCATTATTTTGTGATTTGGGGCACATTTCTCACCTTGGGTGTATGTGGTGACTCATGCATCTTTAGTCTCACCATCCTGATTAAAGGGATGAAAATAGGAATAAGGTCTATTGGTGGGGTAAAAATTCACTAGTTCTAGAGTAATACCAAGAGATGGGGAACCATATCACTCCTTGAGAGTGTTGTCACTATAACTCCATGACCATTATCATCTAATACTAATGGTTTAATTAGGGTATGAACTAGTTTTTCTTACATCTCAAGATCAAGGAGGAAGTTGATGTGCATCATACTAAATCCCTAATAAACTTCCTCATAGGATTCCCATACCCAAGGGAAACATTTGATTTCATCTAGTGTTGATGTAGATCACATCTTGATTTCATGTTAAATAAGGTTGTCATCAAGTATCACCTATTTCATGGCACTTACTAGGAAATCCTTATTAAAGGCATAATTTTCACTAGGTTCCAATTCTTCACACATGGGGAACCCACTCCAATTATTTTAGGAGAACCTACTTGTGGGAACTCAACCTTATCACTTCATGTCTTATAAAATATTGAGTGTGTTGATCAAGGGAGACATCTATTAACACTCTAATCTTTTGAAGTCATATCTGAATTAGTTATTATCTCCTCTGGGCCAACTGGAGATCACTTTGTAAGGCCTAGATGATACACACATCATCATGAAATGCCTTATACCATTTTACCTAGTTGTAAGGGTTGGTGATTGAGTGGGGATTAGTATTTTCTATGCTCACATGTTTCTTAGAGTGAGGCATAGAGTTAGGCCCGATCTTCTTTGAGGATTTATGCATATATCATGCCTTCACTACCATATTCCCTATCTTAATTCATACTATAAACTTCACATAGATATTGAGACACTCATCAACATTATGTCATTTTTAGCAATAGGTACAAAAAAGAGGGATGGGGAAATCATGCTAGAGATGATTCAATAATGTGCACTTATAGAATGAGTGTGGATTAGACCATTGCCATCATAGATCTTGTTTTCAAACATCTCTTCTAGGTGGTTACTACTTGGTGATATTAGGCACTACTCTTTATTCCTACCATGATATTTCATGACCTAAAATCTTCACACCATCACCAATATTCCACTTATGTACATGTAAGTACTTACATGTTTCATGTTTGCTTAAGTTTCCATCATCATCCCTACTTTTGATAATCTTCATAGTTATAACTTGTTGTAACTTTTACCTCATCATTAAAACTTACATTTATAATTATGGATAAGATTATTTATCCATCTAATGCATTAATTCATATTTTAGCACAACTTCTAACACCTGCTGGGGCTCATAAAAATATATCATGGACAAAGTGTGTCAGATCAAGAGGAACAATCCATCAAATAACTATTGAATGTGCTCAAGTGGATTGAGGTCATATGATATCTTTGAAACTAAGGTCTTAAACCTTATGTCATAGGAATATACAATCCACAAATCCTCCTTCTTGATGTCTTTAAATTATATAAAATCTTCATGCTCCACATTTAAGACATGAAACTCCCTTAGAAATGATACCTTGATGAAGATGAAGTCTATGATTTTATGCATCAGATCAGCCTTTTGATACCAATTATTCACTCACACTCACAAAGTGATATCAAATTGATATGCCTTCTACTTCAACTAGATAATCCCTTGAGATCTCTAAATGACCTTACACCTATTGACATGGTCTAAAGAATATTTCATCTAACAATACACTTGAAGGTTTAGATCCAAGGTATAACAGATCTGCTAGACTAGTGTGATCATAATCTACATAGAGAGCATGTTTATTCCCATGATGGTCCCTCCTAATACAACATATCTTATCCTAAGCCTCCTCAACTAATGTAACATGTGTACTAGCTATGTTGCTTCTAGTTTAAACATGGGGCCATGAAACACCTGATCAATAAAAGTACCCACATCCACCTCTTTATCATCTAGTCCTTGTGGATCTTGAAATACCTCTTTTGATTCAAAGAGGGTCATATGGGATCATGTGCTAAGACCAGGGACATTAGGCATCACTCCACTAATTTCTTGGCACCCAATCATCACTTTAACTCTTCCTAGATCCTTTTCCAACTTCATGGTGTGTATGATCCTTTCCTCAAGGCGTATTATCTCTATGCAAGAGTTATCTTCATGCCCTTACCTTCATCCAAAGGTCCTCATGGAATTTCCATAGGTGAAATATTAACTTATCATAGGGTACTACTTATCCATTCTTAGATATCAATTCCTATCTTGTCTATGCTCTATGATTTCTTAACTATCTATTACTTCCATGCTAAACATTGATCCACTCACTATACAACTCATATGTGTATATATATAACTAATTAATCTTTAACATGTCATGTATCCTTATACCATCAAAATTATTGACTATTTTTAGTCACCATGAAGAAGAAACATCCATTTTTAGCTCAAGACTTCTATATTTTAGTAGGCATACAAAGGTTTCAAGGTTTGGTCTAGGTTCAAGAAAATGGCTAAATCTCAAAATAAAAATCAATACTTCTCAAGTTTTAATTTGTAAGTTTTGTAAATTTTGGTCTTTATATTTTGTGCAAGGGTAATTTTATTTACATATTTTGAAAAATAATAAGATAAATTATCTCAAACAAAGGTTTTAATGACTTCACAAGAAATGAATATCTTTTTCTTGAGAAAAATGTTATGCAACAAAACTAGTCAAAACTTTTGTTCTGGATAAAAGTTATAAACACTAGCCTATATAATGATTTATACACAAAGAAGAAACATTTAAAAACTTAGTTAATTATTCAAACTTTTCCCAAATCTATGTGTCACATTTTTTCTTAACAAGACTTAGTTATTTTTATTCAAAAGCTGATCAATGGGTCTCCACATTAGCAAAGCTCTAGGTTAGTGAGATGCATCCACATGTTGTAATCCTAGTGACTTGACATCCTAGAACTATCCATATAAATTCAAAAGCCTTTGAGATAATGAGTTAACAATATGATACCATGTGGAGAAATCTCATTGTTTCAAGACATTGAAGTGGTCTATGTAAAGCAAAGTAGTATGTTGGAGTTCTAGGTGAGTAGAATAATACCACATGGAAACTTCCTGAGAGCCCTTGATCCAGAAGATAAAGCCATTGCCTAGAGTACATAACACTGAGGAAGTAATGCATGGAAGAAGTCAAGCCAAGAGCATGATAAAGTAGGCTAAATGGGATGTCATGAGAAGTGACATATAGCAAATAAAAGAATGCCATGTGATATCTAAAGATAAACCTAGGCTATGTATTCAAATCAAAATAATCAACTAAGTGTTGAAAGAGAGCCTAAAGAGGAATATACTCATAGAAGAAAATAAGGGCATAAAATGTGTTTGATGTTGACACATGGCTAGAGCCCACAATTAAAGAGTTTGTTGGCATCCACGTTGACATTGACTAAAACTAATTTGATGACCCATTCCTCCCATTCATCTATCAACTCATGAACATGTTGTATAACTACATTGATTAGAAAAATCAATGTTAGAACTGATCAATATGAAAATCATAGCATAGCTCAACTCCAACTAGTAGAGTGGGATAAAGGGTGATAAAATCTACCCCTAGTCATCATGGAAATGAGTGCATGAATATCAGAAGTAAGTGCATATAGAAGAGAAGCTATAGGCTTAAATGGACATGAAAAGTAGTCACACATGCATGGTCATGATGCTATCAAATAGATTACCACTTCCCTGACCCCCTTACCTGATCATAATTAAAATTTATAACCACCCTAATAATGGGTAAGACCAAGTCAATACCCCAAACTCTATATTTATTACCTATAAAAATAGGTAGAACTATCATTATATGGGAGGACCCTTTTTAGCCAAAAATACTACAAAAATTGGCCCATCCTTGATCCCTTTACCTTATTTTTATGATTTTTAACAAATAATAGAGTTGATTTTACCTTCTCATATCTTTTTATCTTGTGTGAATTCATGAATTGTCACTCTTATCTTGTGAAGAAGTTTATTTTTCCTTAATTTGTTGTCTAGTTCACTCACCTTTATGTAAGAAGATAGTCATCTGTGGGTTGTAAGCTGTGTGATATTGGGTTTAGGTAGTGTTTGGCTATGGAGTGTTTCCATTATAAGGGCTTTCCCAAGTTACCTACCTCCCTATAAAAAAATTATTCAAAAGGGTTTTTATATTATGATTTTTGCATATTACTAACTTTTTAATGTTCATTATGTTTGCTTAAGTGAGTAGATGGTATCATAATATTCTAGTGTATCACCCCTTTTTCTTTTAATTTATTTACGTATATGCTTTCCTTCTCCCTTTTATTTGTAAGTGTATTAGTGTTAATGTTAGTATTAGGTGATCCATCAAGGGAAGCTGATCTTCTCTAGAGGCTCAGTCTAACCATAGGTGACCCACATCCTTGGGGTGTTCCCATTGTATTGATTAGGTGAGGATATGTGAAACACATACTCAAATGGTACAATTCAAAGTGATAATAATCACAATGAGAGATAACCCTATCCCAAAAATAGAACCAAAAATGTTGGCTAATTTAGTCAACAAGGGACCAAGGCATCATGTGAGTTTAGCTCAGCACAACTTTGACTAGTTCTCAATTAGCTAATTTTCCCCTGGTCTTACCAACTTATCATGTACCACACATTGGCATGATTATGATTTCTAACATAACATATGTTTTAAATTCTTAATAAGTTATGCACATGGGTTGGGAGGTTTGGATTGTGCGTGCCTCTTGTCTAGTGGTGTTAAACTTGTTTAAAGCATGAAATCATGTGCTTGTTTGGTACTTATCTAATTTTAGGGGTCAATAATATCCTCATTACTATACATTTATTTTTTCTTATATATCTCATATATTCTATGTACTTTTTTTAATTGATTTTAGGGTTTGTGGGTCCCCTTCCTAATACCATATAAGCATAAAAGGAAACATAATGGTCTAGGTTGATGGTATTACCAACAAGGAATTTAACGATAAAAAAAACATACCCAAACATACATAAGTAAAGTATATATATTTATATAAACTATATTACAATACTCAGCCTTTGACAGTCTTAATTTACTAAAAAAACATTTCACATAAAAGGCTAAATGACAAAAAACCAAATACATAATACTAACAACTAGTCAATAACAATGATATCAATCTCCCCCAACAAAAATATGACCACCTATCTTATATTTTTCATGCAAGCCTTCTCCAGTGACTCAAAAACCTTAACTACCTATCCTTGCAAGCATGCACCAACCTTCAACCTAACATTCCCCTTTACACTCTCTACCAATAGAACCTCAAAAAGGGATGAATTATACATGATCAAATTCTTATTATGGCCCCCCTATGCCTTAGAATTTAACCTCTAATAATGCCACCAAGGTGGAGCTAAGAAATGGCCATGAGTAAAGCCTCATGCCAACCATTTAATGGCTTACAGTCTACCAGGGGACCTCCTTACTATGTGCCATTCATCCAAATAAGGAATATGAGTGAGAAAATCCTATAAAAAGGCATGGAAACACCCTTGGATTCACCCTCCCCACCATCATCTGAACATACCTCCTCCACATCTTGAGAAAATTTTACAAGGGTGACAAATCTAGTTTCCAAGAATCTAAACAAAGATAAGGGTATAAAACTCAAGCCATCTTTCCTAGAAAAAGGAAGCTTTAAGAAAGGTCCCAATGATAGACTATCTAAGGTAGAAAGCATCTCAACCCTATATTCATGCTAAACAAAAAAATCACCCAACTCTTTTACCTGATCTGTATCAACCATAACCAATCATAACTTACTTGAAAATAGGGCCTCCAAGTCTGAATTAACTTTAACTCACCTGATCCCTTCCAACAACTCCACTCCCAATATTTTATACAATGCATATAAAACTTTTAAATATAACACACAAAAGACATTCATTAAATGCATCCTAGAAACACCTCCATAAAAACCCATATCTTTAGTTTTGGTACCATCAAAGCATAGTGACTAGACCAATGAGTCAAGAAATTTTAACTCCATCCAGATTACAAAATATATCCCAATTCCAAAACCTATAATGTCAAATATTAATGAGCACATTAATGATAAAATATTACTCCTAGAGAGCTCACACGATTTGAAATAAAGTACCATCTAATATGTGACATTACAATAATCACACACATTATTACCTACTTTGTCAACCTCTGTTAGGCGAAAAATTCATCAAAAGGACATCCATCACCCTAAAAACCACCTTAATTAAGGACTAAAAATTATACAGCCACAAACTCAATACCAACATAATAAAGACAATGATCATTATTATTATCAACCCTAACCTCATCATCTTGGTTAATGCCAATATTTGCAAGGAAGTCCACCACTTTATTAATTTCGTGAAAGTAATGCAAATAGGTCCAATTATGAAAGAGACACAATTTGGCCCAAATTTGAGAAATAATATTTTTTAGATTCTATGCTTTGGCTTTTTGCTCCAAAAAATCTTGAATTATGACTCTGGAATCACATTCAAATTTTAATATCTAGACAAGCTACTCCACACTCTAGAGATAATTCAATCCCAACTACCCAAGGTTGAAATTATACCTTGTTATTTGTACCTTATAAGATTCTAATAGATGTAATTCTAATTAAGGAATCACTATAATATTTTATTACACAACCTGCACCAAAAGCTCCTAGATTTCCATGATAGGCATCATCAAAATTGATCTTGAACTAGCCTGGCTTAGGAGGGCTCCACACTACCAATGCTCTATTATTATTATTTGCATTATCTACCATTATCCATTTAATAAGGATGAATTCCATGTACTTTACACCATATAAATTTATGACATTCTCCTATCTTCTATACTTAAAACCTTGGCACTGACATTCCATTAAGTTGAGATTATTCTAGCCATTTGGTATATGTTATTACTACATTACAATGGCCTATCCCATTTCATTGTTTATTTTATTCTAATTACTTATAGTAGATTCTAATGATGAAAACATATATATTGAGACCTCATGCCCTATAATGTATTGATTTATGAGGGAATTTGAAGTTTATGTGGAATCCTCCTAGTATTATTCATCTTTTTATTTCTTTTGGATTCTATTTTAAATTATGTGAACGTTGATCCCCTCTTGTAGTGTGTGTCTCTATGTTTTATTCATCATTTATATTCTTATAATAAAATTCAAAATAGTCCAAAATTATAAAATATAAAAGTAAATAAATATGTATTTATCATTAGTTACATATATGCCAACGTTAGAGGTTTTTATATCCATATACATGTGCTTCTCCTAGTATTTATCAGAGTGTTCTATGCAGATGTATAGGTTATATATGATACAAAATCATTAAAATGCCTTGCATATACATTTAAAACACCCTATGGGCATGATGACATTGGTGGAATGCTTATGCTAGAGGTATTTTCATACAAAAAATTATCATGGTGATAATTTTCATTTTTATCCATTTATCATATTTAGCTACATTACATGGCTTATATATATATATATTTATATTACCTAGATATTTTATACTATATGGATACTTATATGGATTCATTACATTATGGGTTGAGTGAAGTCATTATTTTCTTAAGCATGCTTGTGTATATTATTTTTCCTTGTCCTCAGAGGATTTTATTGTCATTTTATCATGTCTTATGAGTTGTGTCCTTTCATATTGGATTACTAACTTATGTGTGATATTGACCTAATTATGATTCATTATGATTTATTATACTTATTTACATGAGACTTATCATGAATATTATTATACTATGGTTTTTTCTTGATTTATACCATGCACATTTATTATGGTAGGTTTTATTTTCACCTTTTTTTCAATGGTACTTACCATACATATATAGGGCCACAACTTATGTTTGTTTCTCATTGTTGTATTTATCCCTACTAGGGACATAATTTATGCATTAGGGCTTGTTGGTTGTCCCTATCCTACTTTTCCATATTGGGGATGATCCCTTTTTGTATTGATATTTTCATGATCTTATCCTTTCTATGTGACACTATGTATGTATATATACATAATATATTTGCATGTGATATTTCATTATAGTTTCATGTAATTTTAAAATATTATAGAATATGTAAAATATTATTACACATGGTTATTATAAAAATAATATTTTTATATGAGTGATTGTAGGATAGGTCATTTAATCCCACACCTCTAAAGTGGTGGAATACATCAAATAATTTTTTAGACATGATAAAGTGAAGGCTACTAAGAAGAAATTTGGGAAGATCTACTTGGATTAGTGCCTTTAATTCCTTGGTCAATAAGTAAGAGGGTTCAAAAAAATCCCAGAGAAGTGGGGCTTATATATAACACTTGTTAGAAACATTTTTAAGCATAAAAAGTGGAATAATGGACATTGTTTTTCAAGTTACAATAACATTTATCTCAATACAGAGTAGGTATATTCATTACCATGATCTTTTTAATTTCAATTTTAAATATCAAATATCAAATAGTTTATTTTTTATTACATGTGTGGACTATTTTTAACAATTGGACATTATTTATAGGTATGTCAACAAAATTAGTGTGAATGAAACTTATATTTAACATCATTTAGTCCCTCCACCACTCCATAGATAAGTGAGGGAATGCACTTAAATTATTTAAATTTATACTTTGATTTACATGTGCATTCACTCACATATGCAGATAAAATCAGGGACATTATGTAGACAACTAAATTTGGAATAAGACACTTTTTAGTAGTGTATTTTATTTATATTTTCATGTTTTCTACACTTTTATATATCTTATCATTTATATAACCTATTATACCCCACACTAATCCTTTTTTGTTCATTAATCCCTTCAAATGCATCTAAAACTTCTCTAAATCTATCATTAATCATCCCTAAACCCAATTATATCTATTTATATGTTTTTACTCAAATGTCACATTATAATTTTTCCTAGGATGGTAATGAAATCCAATATATCCTAAAATAGGTGTCAAAATGGACCTTAATTCTTATTCTTCATCATTTCTTGTAATGACCCCTTCTTCACAATAAGACTTTGAAGAAGATTGATAGCCTATTTGGTTCTTGTAGGTTAATTCATGTAATGATACGGAACATTTATGTGGGGATCACTATTCATGAGTTTATATTCATAGGTACTATTCATGTGCACTATTCACTATTACTATTCAAGGTGACATGATAGGTGATGCAACATAGGAGGTGACTTATGGATGATGTGGCATGACCCATGGGGCAATCACATGTGCTTAAGTTGATGTGAGAGAAAGTGGGACAAATTTATAAGAGGGAATAGTGTTTTGGCATGTGAAGATATTTTGAATAAGTTAAAAGCTAATTAGATCTTGTTTGGGAATATTTGGGGTCACATGGGAGAATATGACAAGACTACACTATTCTATATTTGCTCTCACATGTGTGAGAGAGGTGTAATTTTTGAAAGATATGGAATGTGGGAGACAAAGACAAAAGAAAAGGTGATCATGTGATCTAATTTTGACCATTCTCATATGGTGAAAATCTTGTCACTATAGCTTAATAGTTCACCCACTAAAGGAGGTTAAAATTCTTTGTTTACCCATGAAGCTTCCCTTTCTCTCTCTCTCCCTCCTTTCATTTTCTATACATGAAGAACTCTCTCCCTTTGTAAGATATGTTGAAAATTATAAACCCCTCTCTCTTGTAAGTTTAGAATTGGTTAAACTTAAGTCTCTACTAAGGATGAAAACCCTTAGAGTGAAGATATTTTGGGGACGTAAACCCTTTAAGATCTTTTGGATTTGGTGGTGAGAGATCCACCCTAGCAAGCTAGTGGTAGTTTCATTCAAAAATTGCATATGTGTTTCAAGAAGTCTATATATAAGTAGTTGTTTTAGTATTTATATATTATATGCGTTCTAGTAGATTTATATGTATTTTTATAGTTATTGAATGAATATAAGAGTTGGAAGATATTATCAGTTTTAGACATTGTAGTTGCATGAGTGTTAAAATTTATATGTTATTTCCAAAAAATTCAAAAAATTGTAGTAAATATCCTTAAGGGATATTATAGTGGTATCAAAGCTGATGATCTTGCCAACCTATAGGTCTTATGCTTTTGATGTTTCCTAGTGATAGGAAATTGAGGTATTTTCAAAGAGAGATAAGGAGGTTGAAATTAGAATAACTTGTTGATTCAATGGAAGAAAGAGATGGAATATCTAGCAGAGACCCATCTAAAAGGGAAGATAGATTTGAGAATTTAATGGGTAATTTGATACATAAAATGACTTAATATCAAAAACAAATGACTCAATCTTAGTAGCAAATGATCAATCTCATAAATAAATTACTTAGATGCTTATTCAGATAATGAACAACATTAGTAATAATGACAACACTATTAATAATGGAAACAATGACAATCATGGCAATAATGGTGCGAATGGAAACAAATCAACCAATAATAAGATTACTCATAATGGGAATTTTAGTGGATCAATTCACTTTAGGCCTCTCATCTCTAATTTTATTTCAATGAATAATCCTCATGAAGGGATTAATAGACTAGAAGATGATCAAAAACTTATTAGAAAAATAGTGGAAGAATGGAAGTAGATTTTCATGTTGAGGTAATGTGTAGAGTATATTAACATTGAGCAAAGGTAGAGCTCTTATAGAGGCAGGAGATGATAGAATCAAGACTTGAAAAGAAAGGTGGGTAAATTATCCATTCTTTTTTTGATGGAATTGGTAGGACTATGACAAGAGCTTGGGTTCAAAAACTTGATACTTTTTAGCTCAAATCCATGGCTGAAGATGAGGCAATCAAGTATGTAACCTTTCATTTGGATGGTTGTGTACATGAATGGTAGTACCATAGGTTGATTAATCTAGGTCATAAACAAATCAAATCTTATGTTGATTGAATTCATATAAAATTTGATCGATAGGTTTGATAAAAAAAAATCCTAATTTGCACTTCAAGGAGTTGGCACAACTAAAGGAATATAATTTAGTAGATGATTACATTATTGATTTATAAAGATTATCAGTGTTGGTGATTGACATTTAAAAAATAATATTGATCATGATTTTTGTTGATGGGATATTTGACCCCTTGAGAGGTTAGATTAAGGATCTTAGTCCATCCACATTACATGTAGCAATTAAAAAGGTAAGATACATGGAGTCCTCTATTGCTAGGATCAAAACTCAATCAAAAGGGTTCTAACAAGACAAGGGAAAAAAGCACATCCAAAAAGATTCAAATCAGATAAATAAGGAGACCATAAGGTTGAATGCAAATAAACTTAATGAACTCTAAAGGAATAAATTTTGCTTCACTTGTAAGGACCCATGGGGTCTAGATCATAAGTTCTCACCTAAGGCCAAAGTCAATCAAATTGAGTACTATTAAATGGATGAATTTGCTATTGAAGAATCAGATCCACAATCTAATCAAGAGAAAGAAAGCTCTTCATATGAATTAGAGGAGTAGGGAAGTGGGATCACACTTTCCCAACTCTCTTGTTTCTAAAGAATTATTTCTTTTATATTTTGGGGAGTATTATGTGGACAAAGGATAGTCACTCTCATTGACACAAGTGCTACACACAATTTCATTGATGAAGGAATTATGGCTAGAAGGGAAATTAAAACAAAAGAATTTGATGGGTTCAAGGTCATGGTAGTATATGGATTAACCCTCATATGCACTAGGAATATTCCTAGCATGAGCATTCAATTGGGAGATTATGAGTTTAAATATGATTTTTATGTGGTAACCATAGGAGACACAAATGTAGTTCTTGGAATGTAGTGGTTATGATCTATTGGAGAATTTTATATGAACTTGTAGACCATGGAGATGAAATTTGAAGCTATTGGTAAGAAGGTTTTGCTTAGAGGCATGTCAAATGGTGGAATACATATAGTCTTTTTCAAAAGAATGGAGAGACTTATTAGACATGACTAGGTAGAGTGGGTAATAGAAAGCCTCATCAAGCCAATCATTATAGAGAAATAGAAGAAGAGTTACCTTCCATATGTATAAAATTTATTTTCCAAGAACAACAAGGTTTTTCGTATCATACCTCCTGAGATTCCTCTTGAGTGAGGTATGGAGCATGTCATTGAGTTTGAGGAGTGTTACAAACCCATTATCATCACCCCCTACATAAATATAAAGAGGCATAAAGATGAGATATAAAAGGACATCAAGGAACTAATTGACATGGGACATATTAGGCCTATTAAGAGACCCTTTGCATCTTTAGTAGTGTTGGTGAAGAAAAAGGATGGGGCTATGAAAATATGTATAGACTATAGGGATCTGAATAAGAAGATAATAAAAAATAGGTATCCCATTTCATAGATAGATGAGCTACATGGTGCATGCTACTTATCTAAGATTGATTTGAGATTGGGATATCACCAAATACAAGTTCATGAGGAGGATGTGGATAAGACTACTTTTAGGTGTCATTTTGGACACTATGAGTTCTTGGTCATGCCATTTAGTCTAACCAACACTCCTACCACTTTATAGTCTTACATGAACAAGGTATTCAACAAATAACTTTGCAAATTGGTTTTGATTTTATTTGATGATATTTTAATATTTAGCAAAACTCGGGAAGAACATATGAGGCATTTAGATGAGATTTTAATCATCCTTAAGAAAAAAACTTTATATGCTAAAGAGTCAAAATATGAATTTGGTATGATAGATCTTATTTACCTTGGTCACATAATAAAATCTAAGGGTGTTGGAATGGATCCAAAATAGATTAAAATAATTTCAGATTGTCCACCACACACTAATCTCTCACAACTTAAGGGGTTTTTTGGTCTATGTGTATTTTACAAAAGATTTGTTAAGGGGTTTTCACAGGTGGCTACCCCATTCACTAATTTGACCAAAAAGGGTGATTTTATTTGGTCTAATGCATCATAACAATGCTTTTATTAATTTAATTAGATTATGAGTTCATGCCTAGTCTTAGCTTTTCCTAATTTTTCCAAGCCTTTTGAGTTTGAGTGTGATGCTTCTGGAGAAGGAGTAGGTTCTATATTGATGTAGAATAAGCATCCCATTACATTTGAGAGAAGAAAATTAAAGGGTGTTAAGAGGAGCTACTCTATCTATGATAAGGAGATGATGCCCATTATGCATGCCTTATCCAAATTTAGATCATATCAGGTGGGAGGTGAGTTCATTGTCAAAACCAACCACAACAACCTCAAGTATTTATTAGATCAAAGGGATATACATGATAGAAAATAAAAATTGGTGAGTAAGCTTCAAGATTATGAATTCGGAATTGTATATGTCAAAGGAAAAAGAAACATTATGGCTGATGTTTTTTCCAAGAGACCACATTTATGTTTTTGGGTGGAAATTGTAATATATTGGAGAGAGAAGATTTTATTAGAATATGTTAAGAAATCTTAGAATACTAGTATCATTGAATTTACTATGTAGGGTGATAGGTACATCATGGTCAATGATTAAAGATAGGATCTATTTAGTACCTAAGTTAGAGTTTAAGATGAAGGTTGTGAGGTTTTTGCATGATGCACCTATGGCTAGTCACCTGAGTTTCTTCAAGACATACAGATATATCTAAGAGAGATTTATATGGAAAGGAATTAAAAAGGAAGTCCTCAAGTATGCTCAAGAATGCTCTACCTATCACTAAAATAAGAATAAGAATACTTATCCTATAGGTTTGTTTCATCCCCTACCCATTCCCAGTCAAAAATGGGAAAATTATTTTGATGGTCTTCATCACAGGGTTACCTGATGTGCAAGGTAAAGATTGTATCTATGTTTTGGTGGATAGATTAACCAAATTTTCTCATTTATTTACTACTTCAACAACATTTTTAACATCATAGGTGGCAGATGTATTCTTCAAATAATTTTTTAGGTTGCATGGGATGCCTAGGAATATAATCAGTGATAGGGACAATAAGTTTTTGAGCTTATTTTGGTAGGAAATTTTTAGATTGAGTGGGATTAAAATTAATCATAATACCAAATATCACCCATAGATAGATGGACAAACTGAGATTATGAATAAGTGGGTAGAAGGGTATCTCTAAAATTACATTTTAGGGTTTCAAAAGGCCTAGGTGAAATGGTTGCATAGAGGAGAGTATTACTATAACTCTACCTACCACATGTTAATTAAGATGTCACCATTTATGGCACTATATGGACATGAAGCCCCTAGCTTCATTGACTTATTTTTAGGAGATAGTAGATTGTCTAAAGCCAAAGATTTCTTAGAGCAGAGTCATAATATAATGAAATCCTTAAAAAGAATATTTTCATCAAGCTCAAAATAGGTAGAAATTATATGCAAATCAACACCATATTGAGCATATATTCAAAGTGGGAGACATGGAGTATTTGAGGTTGTAGCCCTACAGGTAGTCCAATCTCAAGAAGCGTGGGTCAAAGAAGTTAAATCCATAGTTTTATGGCCCATTCAAGATATCCAAAAGGATTGGAGAAGTGGATTATGAGTTGGAGCTACTGGAAAGTAACAAGGTGTATAATGTCTTCCATGTATCATGCCTTAAGAAGGCACTCAGGCATAATGTAGTTCCTTCTTCTAAGTTACCACCATTGGATGAGGAAGGAAAACTCATTCTCATTCCATAGGCATATTTTGAGAGAAAAAACTATTAGGGAGTACTTATTTAAGTGAAAGGACTTATCAATTGAGGATACTACTTGGGAAAGTGAATAGATACTTCAACATCTAGATTTGAAATTGCATGGGAACAAAAAAATTTAGGAAAGGAGGACTATAATGTCCCCTTCTTCACAATAAGACTTTAAAGAAGAGCAATAGCCTATTGAGTTCCTATAGGCTAATTTAGGTAATGATAGGGAACATTTATGTGGGGGTCACTATTCATAAGTACTATTCATGTGCACTATTCATTGTCACTATTCATGGTGACCTGGTAGGTGATGAAGTTAATGATGTAACATAGGAGGTGACTTTTAGATGATGTGGCATGGCCCATAGGGGAGCTCACATGTTCTTAAGTTGATGTGAGAGAAAGTGGGACAAATTTATAAGAGAGAATACTATTTTGGCATGTGAAGCTCTTTTGAATAAGTCAAAAGTTGATTAGATCTTATCTGAGAATCTTTGGGGTCACATGGAAGAAGATGACAAGACTTCACTATTCCAAATTTACTCTCATGTGTGTGAGATAGGTGTCCTTTTGGAATCATATGAAGGTGGGAGACAAAGACAAAAGAAAAGGTGATCATGTGATCCAATTTTGACCATTCTCACATGGTGTCAAGCTTGTCACTATATCTCAATAGTGCACCCACTAAAGGAGGTCAAAATTATTTGCTTACCCATGAAGCTTCCCTCTTTCTCTCTCTCCCTTCATTTTCTATAAATATAGATTTCTCTCCCTTTGTAAGATATGTTGAAAATTATAAACCCTCCTCTTTTATAAGTTTAGACTTGGTTTGACTTAAGCTTCTCCTAAGGATGAAAACCCTTAGAGTGAAGAGATTTTTTAGGATAGAAACACTCTAAGAATTAATGGTTTTGGTGGTGAGAGATCCACCCTAGCTAGCTAGTGTTAGTTTCATTCATAAACTGCATATGTGCTTCAAAAAGTCTATATGTAAGCAGTTGTTTTAGTTTTTCTATATTATACGTATTCCAATGGATTTATATGTATTTATCTAGCTATTAAATGAATATAAGAGATGGAAGATATTATCAGTTTTAGATATTGTATTTGAATGAATGTTAACATTTATTTATTATTTCCAAAAAATTCAAAAAATTGTAATAACTATCCTTAAGGGATATTATATTTCTTATGTCCATTTTCAATTTTTTTGGCTTGATGTGCCTTGATTATCACTTATTGTTATTTATAGAGTTATCCTAAGTTTCAATTATGTCCTAGAATATATTATTTTTACCAAGTCATCCTAATCCATTTAAAATATATAGAGAAGAGGGAAGACATGGATGACTAGGAGAGAGAACATCAAGTATTGGTCATCTACTCCATAAGTAAAGTTTGAGTGAACCCATTCAATTATATTTTTACACTTACAATGAAGTAATTCATTGTGCATCACCTTATTCTACCAACATAAGTTCTTGGAAAAATTGCATATAGTTACATATATTTACATTCACACTACACATAAATAAGTGAGGTTAAATTCTAGTATGTCGATACAGAATACAACTCCAATAAGGGTTGCATGATCCATAAATTTATATTTTTGTGAGTTGATGGCAAGCCAAGAAAAAAATAAGGAAGAAGACATCATTTATACATTTATGTCTGTTAGATCAAAGAATCATAGGTACATACATGAAAAATATCTAGCTACAAACCAACATATATAAAAAAGTAATAAAGTGAACACATAAATAATGGTTAAAAAAATATGGTTATAGTCTTGTTTAGTCATAGGTAGTATATGTACTGATTATATCCTTTCATATTCAGTACTCCAAATTTGGCATACACTTAGTTATAGGTATACACAACTCATATCTACATTTAAAATTATATAATTTATCTAGGTTGATTGTTCCATCATCTTTTTCATATTATGAATTTTAATTTCCAATTCAACATTTTTATTTTGCATGTTTAATATTTTCAACACATAAAGCTAGGTTAGAATTCTATATTTAAATAATTTAGCCAAAAGTAATTTCTTTTAGATAATTTTGTAATGGAATGAACATAATCCAATTATATCTAAAACCATTCTTAATTTTTACTTCAAATTATATTGACAATAAAGCTTAGATAATAAAATCTAAGGATACATTCCTAATTTAAATATCTAACAAACATGGATAGAATTTCTAAAGAAAAAGTATCCTTAATATTGATAACTTAAATTTATATATAGTAATTTCCCAAACATTTTGAGATAAAAATAGGTGAATGAGATATGATAAAGTGGTTTAAATGTAGATGAAATATACTAACCGATGAAACAATAATTTAATTTATATCATTATAAATTTACCCTAAAAATAGTAAATTCATACCTAATTATACTAATGGATGATTTGGATTAACTGAAATGTGAAAATATAGGGTCATGAAAATTATAATAAAAATTTGAAAATATGTAGAATGCTCATGGATGAAATTAATATGAAATAACTCTATTAACACCAATTTTTTTGTATCAAACTGATAACTTCTATAAACTGACCAAAACCATGTTGTTATGTTCCTAGGTCAAAAAATACCATACTTCTATGCTTTTTGTCACTATATATTTTATTGAAATAAATTTTATGACTCTTATAAACTAATATTGGGCTCCAAAATATTGTTAAATTTCCTATAATTCATTGCAAATCACTGTGAAATTGATCACATTTATTGAATCCCTAATAAAATCATAAGACCTTGTTATACCTTAAAAATGGTGTATTCATTAAGGGGCTTGAAGTCTCAATTAGACCCATTTCATATAAAATTTAGAAATTAAAAGTCTCTGTATTTTAGAAATGAATTGTGGATTTAATCTTTGATTCTTATATGATGTTTCACTAGCATGAACAAATAGAACTGATGCAATATGAATCCTCCAAAAAACTTACTTATATCTTTATTTTGAAATAAAATTATATATCTTTGTTTATCACTATTAACCTTATATTGCATCTATTTATTATAATATATGCACTAATTTACCTGTGCATATATATACTTTTCAAATTTAGATTAGGAAATAATACACATAAGATAATAAACAGAGGGTGGGAAAATTGAATTAAAATAAGCAAAAACCTCAAGGAAACCAATGAGAAAGTTATAAATGACCCACACAAAATTAGGACTAGGAACAGAGTGGTATGTTCATATTCAACCAATATTGTACTACTACACTCTTAGTTAAATCCTATAAATCACTAAAATATATATAAAATAAAATGAATAAAAGGATAACCACATGCATATAATATAAACAAGATAAAGAGGTAGAAAACAAGGCCAATAACATTAAAAAACACATGGTAATAAGAGATTAATGTGAGATGATAATATTAAAACTCATAAATATCATGAAATAATGTAGAATGACATCTAAAACAATCCTTAGACAAAAAATATGTGTCTACATAATGCCCCACTTTTATTTGTGCTTGTGCATACATATCAAAGGAAAATAAACAAGTGTAATGATTAGTTTTTGTAGAGGATGTTGTTGTTGAAATATAGAAGATTTCACAAATTTGATATGATAATAATTATCTAAAAGTCAAAATGAGAGAAAGCTTATTTGATTGTTGTAGTAACCTAAATTTGGTCATGATTACTTGATCATGCATATTTTATCCCTTTTTACCAATAATTGACATGCACACTTACTTGACACTTATTTCACTGATTTGACCTTTCCTAAGCACAATAAAACACATACTTTGATTACAAGCCATCTATTGTCACCTATAAAAATGATATTATTTTTGAAAACACCTATATGCATTTTTATGCTTTGAATTAGACCTAAAACTCAACACCTTTCTTGAATGGATAGGAAAACATGTTGTTATTGTCCCTATCTATAGATCATATCCCTTCATATAGATAGTGAAATTTTAAAAAAGGAAAGTATCCTTAGGTTTGTCCTAAATATTCTTAAATTATCTAGTGGGACTTTTCCCTCTAAACTCACTATAAAATTAGATTACTTTGTTTCATTTCAATCATGTTGTAAATCTTATTAATATTATCACAAGAGATTATTTACACAAGTGAAAGAAATGCAAAAGTTTTATATTCTTTCCAAATCAAAGTCTAAATGTTTTAAATAATCACAAGCCAAGTATGAATTCAATTTTACATAGCCAAAGGCAAATCATGATCAAGTATTCAAGCCAATTCTAGATATATTCATATAGTCAAAGGATCATAACTTCCCAAATAACTTAGGTAGGAGAACTACATGGGAATTTGATCCTTCTTTAGAGTATTTTATGTATGTAATGATCAACATAGTGGGGGTTTATATCTATTACAAATCCAACTGCTAACCCCATTTTACCCCTTCAGATAAATTTATCTCCTTGTGGTACAAATCTAAGGTTTGTAACTTCAAGAAGGAATATACAAATCTCTACATAGTTTCCAAAGATAAAATCAGTGCCAAAAGACCTAATTTTCACTATCACACCCAAATTTTCTATACGTTCCAATCTTATAAAAAATACAAGATCAACCAATAAGGATGTAAGTCACTATCACTCTTGTCCAACTAGGCATTCCTATCCTTAAGGGCACTTAGTCTCATCTTATAGATCACTTTTGGGTTTTCTACATTATTTATATTCTTGTATTTTATTTTCTTGTGCAATCAGCTAATGACTCAAAAAGCTAAGTATATCTCATTTTCATGAATTTTGTTTTCCTTTACATAGCCCCTATTTTTTTATGTTTTTATTTGTCCATTTTAGTTAGTTATCTTCAATTTTTATGTTTAGGAATGTATTTACAATACCTAACACTATTATATTCCATTTATCTAATTTAGGATTATTTAATCATATTAATTCCAAAACTGATAAAATATTTGGTGAACCCACATATTGATCAAACTTTGTCTAACCTTGGGTTTCCCTTAGGATTCCAACCTTATAGAGTTTTCACATTTAATTTAGATTATTACATATTTATTTATTCACCATTATGGCCATGGAAATTAATAAAACCAAAGAATTTAAACATTCTCAAGAAACTGGTTTAGTTAATATAGAGGCCAAATAATTTAGTTAATACCTCGATGCTTATATAAAGTACATTTAATCATTATTTGTAGCATGAAAATAATAAAGAAAACATGTAAATGAAATTGCATATCAAAAATAAAATTATTTTATTGATCAACTTAGTCAGTCCTACCACAAGCATGGATAATACCATGGATGAACCTATTATTCCATCCACATATTTAGGTTTTGGGTAATACATACTAAATCACATATTTTTATTACCATTCCTAACCATGTAAGTGATTCTAATCTTTTGATAGATACACTTACTATACTACATGCCTCATTTAATGTAAATCCCTTAAGAAAATAGTTGCATTTATATAAGATAAGGTTTGTAATTAGATCAAGGTATTCTAAAAGCTAGACAATTACTGGATTCCCATGCTTTACTTTACAATCCTTTAGCACATGTTATTGCATCCTAGTATTTAGCCACTAGATTTGTATATCCTAATATTACTTTCTATGAGGCTAAAGGATATCCTAAAAAAATCTATGATCTTTTCATGCTACATGTTTATATTATTTTTTTAATGATAAATTATTAACTAAAATCTTTCCAATGAGCCTAAAATACTATTCTTTGCATTGTTTTTATGATTTCTCTACTAAATCTATGAAATTATTCATTCCTTTAGTAGATTTTTTCCTTAAGTAATTTTATATAAATATTGATGAGAAAAATTTTAATGCAAAAATTACAAATATAAAATAAGGAATCGATGACCTATCAATGAGTATGTGATTCATTACAAGACTATGTTGGCCTTAATGACTAGTGTACTAGCAAACAATGAATTAAAAGATATATTCAATCAAAGTTTGTTTTCACCCTTACATGAGTTAATAATTTCTAAGACATTGAAATCATTTTAAGATATTTATCATATCATAAGAGATAGAGAGGCTAAAATTATCACTTTGAACAATCTTAAGTACACATTTACACCTCTTATGGTGAAAAACAATTTCAAAGTAAACCATATTATGAAGCCAAGGCACAAGATTATAAAGTATAAAGGTAAAGTCCAATGTTATTTCTCAACATAATAATAAAGTTGTTTTATCAAATCAACCATGAAGGAAATTTTATAGATTACCACAACCACCTTATAAATTACTATAAAATTTGATTGAATGTTATGTAATCACTCTACCTCTTCCATATTAAGTTGACATGAATAATACATAAATAAAATATTTTGACAAAAATGAATATTTTGATTATCATTGATGTAATGGTAATTCTTAAAAAATATGTTATAAACTCCAACATATCATTCAGGATCTTATTGATGATAATTTCATTGTGGTAAACACCCCATAAAAGAAATAAATCCTTAACAAAATGACAATACTAAGTTTAATATTTTCATTGATTTATTTATTAAACATGATACTAAAAATTATTCTTAAAATGTGCATCATAATTACAATGATTATCCACCTCATACATCATATGAACACCCTTTAGATGGTATTATTGGTACAACTACTCTAAATGTTACACCACACCTTATGATTAATTTTGACAATAGTAAAATAATTTATGATGACTCTTATTTTCATTCTTTATGTGTAAGGGTTCATAATGATCAAAATCTATATATAATGTGCTTCTTGATAATGTATAAATAAAAAATTCATGTGAATTACCTTGATCCATTCATTAGGATACACATAAAGTGGTATATAGGCATCGACTAAAATTATTAAGTCTTTTATTGGTAATAAACAAACCACTTTAGTCGAATTTATGTTACCTCTTTAAGTATGTCTTGTTATCCTATCCAATCCATTTTTTGTAGTACCATAAGATGGATTTTTGAATATGATATTTGGGCACCCATGGTTGAAACAAATTCACATTATATACCTTCTATGGTTCATATATACTTTATATATATTTATTATTATCAAGTTGTTACTATTTTAAGGATCAAGTGTAAGCATCCTTTACATTCCATGTTACCTCCTCCTCCCAATCCACCACCAAAGTCTAATGATGCATATAAGAACAATCAAATAATGAATTTGAAATATAAGCAAAATAATTATATTAAATAGGTGCAAAATATTTTAGTGCAAAAAAAAAAAAAAAAAAAAGAGATTTGATGTTTTCATAGTCCATGTGATTGATCAATAGATTTATAGGTGAAACTATGTGCTTATTTTTAGATAAACATGTTTTGAATCACCATCCATGATTCATACTCAAAAAAATTTTATGAATGGAATTTCAGCCCAAATCCCTTATTTTTGAAATGTGTTGATCCAAAAATAAGCATATAGTCTCACCCAAAAATATGCAAATAAAAATCAAAATCAAGTTTATAAGAAAAAGAAACTCCTTTGAAACTATCACACACACTTGCACCATTTCCTAAGGTGTAAATTCATACTATACAACATATTCCTCAAGAGATCTAAAAATTGACACAATATTATACATCATCTCATGAGACTTCATGTACTACTATATCTCCTAGATCAATGATTCCTACTCAAGATCATATGAATAGTCATTTGGATAGCTTTATCACTAAAAAGGACATATGTTATGATTTTGATATTTTCAAAATCAATAATTTTCACTAAAAAATGGAAAGAGATTTATCACTCATCATTGATTAAATTTATTTAAATATTTATGGAATTATTAGAAATATTATGCACTGTAAAAATACAAAAACACACTCAGACATTTTTCAAAAACATATAAACTTTATTATACATAGTTTATGACTATTTCATCTTATTATTATATTTGATTGCCTTTGAAATTAATATATCCATTCTCATATGCCCTTGGATTTCAGTGACTTATGGCCTCTTGGCCCTTAATTTTTCACTTCCAAGTCTAGATAGTCTCAAAATAGTATTCAATCTTGCTTAATCATGACATTAATCTACATTTGTGCATAGTTTTTTTCCATAATTTTATCATTTCCCCTAGAAGACATAATCAACTAGAATAGGATTAAAATGTCATACATGAATATCCTATTGGTCAATATTTTCCTATATTTTTTTAAACTCATAATATACATTTTTAGAACATAACACTCTAATTATATTAATTTATAGATTATTCTTGCAATAACAATAGATAATTTACAACTTTCATGCAAAATATCTTTATTTTCAAGCTCAACTACTCCATACATATGACATATTACAACACATAAATTTGATGAAATGAGAATGTAAAAAAAGTTACCTATGTGCATTTTTCAACCCCCTACAGATTTATAACAATTCTAATTCACATTCCATAGGGGGTGAATCCTTCTATTGATCCATTCAAAACCTTTCTACTGCATGTCTTCCATTGACACTTTTTGTGAACTATCCATAGTAGTCTCATTTATTCTACTTTTGAAACCTTGGTTTAATTGTAATATTTATTTTTTATAACTTCTATATTGCAAAAAAAAATCATATATTTTCAAAAAATTCAAAAACATTCAAATATTATTAAAAAATACAAAACTAAGAGCAAAGCATGATTAACAATCTAGTTTACATATTTTCACTATGTTATCTATCTCATGATTAGTAAATATCATATTATTTATATATCATACATGCATTTCATGGGTATATATGAAGTGTTTTGCATGACATATAAGCATTTTCATAGGTTAATATGTTGGGCTCTCCTCTACCCATTGGATTTGTTAAGTTGAGGGCATGTTATTCACATGTGATAATATATAGGTGTTATCCTTATATAAACCCTATATTGTTGAAATCCTAAGTTTTTTATACACATGCCTTTGATTTGGTAATTATCCCTATGTGTGGTGTGTGACATTTGAACATGTCTTTGCTTTAAATCTTGGTCATATATGTCTGTAGAATTTGAAAATTTCCAATTTTTAGGATTTTCATCATGTTTATGCTTGTTTTAGACATTAAAATGTGTCCTTAAATTTATTGCTTGATGTCAAATTTGTATCATTTATGCTTGTTGAGCTTAATGAGTTTGATAAGTGCCATGATCCATATTATTCACTCCTAACATACTAACATATTAACATATTAATTTTATGAACTTTAATGATACATCATCTAGGTCTTGCCTCTTCCATTTTATACACAATTCAATACTTACTATGATAACACATTTACATAAGCTACAATTTTCAATGATGACATCCTATTAGACATGTTTCAAGTTAACTTTTATTTTGAGGTGAGTGAATTTTCAGGAGCAAATTCCCTCACCTCAAAAGAGGGAAATTTTAGTGGGATTTTCAAGCATGAGATAAACCATTTTCAAAAATAAAAAAATTAGTTATGGACACAATTACAGTTTCAAGTTCCAAATTCAATATTGGAACATATTATGGGGGCATATGCCATTGCGACATATGCACTCCTATTTTAGTTTCAAGGATAAAATTCACATGATTTGAATTTTATAATGAGAATTCACATAAAGTTTAAAATTAAATAGTTAAAAAGGGGGCATAATAAAATGTTTATGCCATAGGTTGTATCTTCATAGACATGGTAATATCATGGGTGTACTATATTCTCTTGTGATCATGTTCTCAAATACCAAGATTTTACAATTAAATCTAAAAACCATCTACGATGATTGATTTAGTTTATTTCAAAAGTGCATGAGTTGGAGTAAACTAAAAACTCCAACATTATTTGTGTTATCCATTAGGATTCCAACATGTTTACATCTTGGGGTTACAAATATGGACATACACAATCAAGTTTTCAACATTCTTTAATAAGCAACACTTTCACTTCAAAAGAGTAAACACAAGTTTGGGTTTGATCACTCCTAGTTTTCTCCAATGGTTTCACTAAGGAACCATGTTATCCAAGTTATTAATGAGAGGCACCAATTATACAATGCTTTATGGAAGCATCTTCACCAAATAAATTCACAAAAATCAACATGGTTGGCATACATTAAGTGTATACATTTCATACTCACTTCAATTTTCAAATTTCAATTTATAAAATTTAATGTCAAATTAAAAATTTTCAAAGTTCAAGTAAAGTTTAAAATGTTTAAATTTACATTTTCAAAGGAACAAAATAACTACATGTGTTTTTTAGGGTTTGCTAAATTGTGCGATGCCTTTTATGATTGAAGTATGTAACTCAAAGACAAAGTGTGTCATACACATTAAGGTATGGATTTCCTTTAATATATTAATTTAATTTAAAAATTAAATGGGGGGAGGGGGTTGGGGGTGGTGGTAATTTATTAAACTAAATTTTGGTCATGAATACTTGATCATGCCTATTTCATCCTTTTCAACCATTAATTGATATGTGTAGTTAATTTACACTTATTTCACAAATTTTACCTATCTTAAGAAAAATAATAGACCTAATTCCATTGAAATGTCATCTATTATCACCTAAATAAATGATATTATTTTTTAAAACACTTATACACATAAGTATGCTTTAACTCAAACCCAAAAATCAACATCTTTCTTGAAGGGACATGAATTCCTATCGTTCATGTCCATGTTTGTTGATCTTGTCCTTTCATAAAAATAGTCATAATTAAAATAGGAAAGTATCCTTAGGGTTGGAATAAATATTATTAAAATCTCCAATAGGTCTTTTTCCCTCTTAAATTACTATAAAAACACAATCAATTATTTCATTTCAATCATCTTGGCAAGCTTATCAATATTATCACAAGATCTTATTTACACAAGTTCATAAAAGACAAAAGTTCCCTATTATTTCAAAATTAGATTATAATTATATACACATAATATTTTCAAACTTTTATTGATTATCGACACTCTTTATCTTTCAATAACCCATCGAGTCTCAATCTCTCTGAGTGCATACCTTAAAGGGTGCACTGAGAAAGGGGTGGGAAGACCATTGGTGCTTCGTAAGATTGTTGTCCCTTTTGACACTTGTTATTTACACACTTATATCCTAAAAATAATATCCATAAATTTTTTATTATCTATTACACACTCTTCAATCATTTTATACATGTTATCCTCCTTTTCCTAACCTTAACCCCCTTTTGACTATTCATTGTAATAGGTCAACCATGTATAGTTTTAGGTGAAATTAATTTAGGGTCTAGGTCAGCTCTTGGATGACCTAGCCCATGACCTAATGAATTATTTCCCATATATATGCTAGGTCAATTGGGTTGACCCTATCAGCCAATTTTTTTGGAAGGGCTTAGGGTTAAATCCACTTATATATACAAGATCAGTTCACCATTATTTAGAGAAGATAAGAAGTAAAAGCTATTCCACATCTGCTTATCCACCATTCTACTTGAAGATCAAGCTTAGGGTTTTATACTTTATTTAGAGATACAAATCTTGTCTTGTGGAGAAGTCTTTTTGATGCATTGATAGGTTGTGTAGCTTAGAGATAATTTATCCTTGTCATCCTTATATACCATAATAACCTCTTGTAAAGCACCTTGGCCAAGGAAGATATTGATGCATTGATAGGTTGTGTAGTGTAGAGATAATTTATCCTTGTCATCCTTATATACCATAATAACCTCTTGCAAAGCACCTTGGCCAAGGGAGATATTGAGGCTTAATGGCTTCATCTTCAAAGGTAAGTATTCCTAACTTTGTTCCTCCTTTGTAATATTAGATAGATATGCATTTGTACTTCTCTTCCATGCATTAGGATTTGTATACATTAATGTGAGTATATGTCTTATATGCATGTTTAATTTTATTATTTCTAACCCCCACTTTGTGCCACAAGCTTTGGTGAGCACTTGATTAGACTTTACTTGTTATTAGTTTAGTGAAATATCAAAAATAGGACCTAACTAGGGTTATTACATGATTGTGCTTATCTAGAGGCTTTAAAAACCTCCATAACATTGTGTATTGTGATAAGAGATCCCCTTATTGGGTCTAGTGGATCCCCATATTGGTCATGTTCTTAATTATCTAATGTGTCCCCAATCAGAAATTTATGGTATGATATATCTTCTCTAAGTTAGGATTGATTTATATAAATGATGTATTTTTGATTGCATACATTCTAGTGAACCTGACATGAATCTAATAATTGTAGGTTTTATCTCACATTTTTCATTATTTCATTATTTTATTTTTATATATTTGTGATATTGGGTCGATAGTGTCAATATAGTTCTAACTTATATGCACAGGTTTAACACACATTTGCATCAATAAGAGTCTATTTTGTTTGTGTAATTTTTTAATTAGATACATGTTACTAAGTTGACTCTATTGATACAATATAGTTTCTAGACTTCTAGACAAACTATTAGGTTGACTCTATTGACATAGTACAATTTCCAAACTTCCAAAAAAACTACTAGGTTGACTATGTCAACATAGTATAGTTTTCAGACTTCCAAATAGACTATAAGGTCAGCCTTGTCAACATAGTACACTTTTTAGACTCCCAAAAAACATACTAGGTTGACCCTATCGATGCAGTATACTTATAAGCTTCAGCATTAGGGTTTTACATAACTAAGTCAACCCAGTTGACTTAGTAAAAATTTCAAGCATTTTAAATAAATTTTTTACAAATTCTAAGCATCTTCTAACCCACTAAGGTTCCTTTCTCTCCTCTATCATTTTTTTATTTATTACAGTTATTTTTTCATAAATTTTAGTCTTTAAAACTACCCCTGTACAATAAACTAGGTCAATGCTATCGATGTAGTTTTATATTTTGTCTTTTGTTTGGAAAACTAGGTAAAATCTATTGACATAGTTATTTTGTATACCCTTGCTTCAGTAGTATAGTAGTGACACTCTCAGTTCTATTCTATAATCTCTACATACACTATCATTTAAAATGACATTGTACTATGTTTCAAAGTTAGAATTAACACTTATACGCTAGTAATTAGCTCACACTTTCATTTTTTGTTACTTGAATGATTAGAATAGATCACATAGTCTAATTAGGGGGGTTTTCAATATACTATTTAGTTTCACTATTTTTATCTTTTATTCACACACTACCAAATCACATAATCTTAAAATGCATTTAATTAATTGTTTACCCAAGGCTTACCTACTTGAATTTCATCACTAAGGGGGAAACCGACTTGGTTTTTTAGCCAAGTATAAAAACATGGTTAATGGTATATATTGGATAAGCACTCAACACCTTTATCACTATGGTGTGTGAAGTGAGGGGCTAGGCCCTAATACCAAGCCAGTACCATTACCAATACAGATCTCTTTTAGCCTAAATGTCCTAAAACCATCCATAGATTGCTTTCTAGTTCCTTGCTTACAACCAACTTCCTATCACCTCTTAAATAATATTCTAATAATCTACTAAAATTCAAGTTGATCATTTAGTTAGCATTTAATTTCCAAGTTGACTATTTTCTCTTTGCTCAATTATACATTGTATTGCAAAACTTGTATTGGCCAGTGTTGGTGCAAGGTTTTGTGCAGTGTGCCTCAATTAGATCAACGTCATTAACCCAATTGATTGTGTGTTTCCTTTCATTTATTGCTTTCAAAAATAATTGATTTTTTTAAAGATTTTAGTACACAATCATTCTACTTGAGATAATCTCTTATAGACTATCTATTTTCCATACCTGTAGTACTAAGTCAACCCTGGCGACATAGTACTCTTTTTTGCTTCCCAAGATATAGAATTAGGTTGATCCTATCGACTCTGTATCTTTTTCTACCTATTTGTTTCTCAAGTTACAAAACTAGGTTGACGCAGTCAACTCTATATTCCTATTTTCTTAACTTTTAGACCCTATTTTATGTACTAGGTTGACTAAGTTGACTCTTTATAGTTTTTTACCTCTTCTTATTTCTTTATTTTAGCATCACTTTTTCTTTATCAAGTCTTCCTCCTTCATCATGAACTTCCTATTTGAATATAATAATGAGTTGAATTCAATAGATATAATGAGTCTTACCAACCCTCGTAGGGTCTCCCATAACTATATTAGGGCTCCTCTCCTAGATGAGATTAATGTTCATATATCCACTCACATAATGAATTATGGTACCCCTCCTCATTCCTATTCATTGCATAATCCTCTCTTCTCACTTGAATATCAACTCAAATTAGAGTATACCCTTGAAATGCTCTTTGTTATCTCTAAGTTTCATCAACATTGAGGAAAGGATTGTCCTACTATTTACCATCTCATGATTATTGCTCAAGTTGAATAGCCTCATTCACCTTCTCCGACATTCTCACATGTATTTGGGGATACTAGTTTATTTGATTCTCGGCCTCTTCCCTCTATTTTGGCCCCTTCTCATACCATGACTTATTATTATTTAATTTATTCTACCTCTATACCTAGTATCTCCACTAACATGGTAGGTTTTACATCTAGTAGGCCTCTCCCAAGACCCACTCTCCTCAAATCTTCCATTAGTACATCGTTTGCTACCCATGGTACTCATACTTCTAGTTCATCCTCTTCTCATCCCTTCACTAGTCCATCTTTTGCTACACAAGAAAACTTTTCCACTAATGCCTCACATTTTAATAACTCTTCTCAATCTCCTACCAACACCAATATTGATACCCAAGCCACTACTTCCAATTCTAATGCTGTAAATAATGCCAACAATACAACTCAAACCCATCAACTCTTATTAAAAAAAATTAATCAAATGAATATTTTTCAAGTTCATAATACAAGTCAAATGTTGTGAACTCAAAACCACCTTAGCCATTTTTAAACCCACCCTCAATAGATGCCATGGGTCATGCATAATCAAAATGTTCCCCCACCTCTTCTTCGAGATGCCCATTATAATATTATCCCTAAACCTCCTCTTGTTAATAAGAAAATTAATCATATTAAAAATGAACCTCTTACATCTCAAATTGTTAATATTGATATAGGAGGTATCACTCCTACCATTTCTTAAAATGGGTCAAATGATCCTACACTTCATCTAAAAACATTTGTAAATCTATATAAATACTGGGTCAAATTAAATACCTTTACCACTACCAAGATAATATCCAAAAATATCATGGGTGATTATTTAGATTATTAAAACCAACTTAAAACTCATTCTATTACTAGTTTGGAAGAGTTCCAAACTAGTGATCTTCTTGAGAATACCTTAGCCCATTTTATCAATTGTAAGCAACTTGAAAATAAAAATGCTCAAGATTTTATTAAAAGGTGGGAAACATTGTCCAAAAAATGTGAACATAACATGTTCGATAATAACCTTTTCCATCTTTTTACCAATTTTCTTTTCCCCAAGTTTTAATATCAGGTCTACACTCTCTCTCCATGTACTTTGGAGGATGCCATTGACTAGACAAAATGTCAAGATTTCTGTGTCAATTCAAGCCACCCAAACCTTCTATGGGTCCTCATATCTTACTTAAGAACAAGAATAGTCATGCTACTAATGATGGTGTCATAGAATCTTAGGACACCATTCACATTATTCAAGCTATTATTCGCAACCAATCTTTGAAACCAGCTCCCCCTTCTCAATAATTTACCAATCCTCACTTATCTTCACCAAATAATATCAATGTTCACAAAACCTTATCCAAATTACTAAAATGTCTACCAAGGCCTCTACCACAAGAACTTGATCCCACTCATCTTATGAAATCTTTTTTATGATCCCAATAAATTTTATTGGATTCATGCTAGTTAGGATCATTCTCATGAGATATGTAGGTAACTTTATAATTTAGATATGGATTTTTTTCTTGGTCCCAATTTTGATCATGATTCTATCATTTAGAGACACCAAAAAGATTATGACATTGATTTCAAATCCCATGAAACACATACTAACTCTCAATCTTTGAATCAAGTTAATGCTTATTTGGCCATCTATAAAGACCCTCTTCCAAATCAATAAGATAACCAAGTTAACCCTAAAAATTCCACCAATAATGTCAAAAGTCTTATTGACCCAACTCCTCAATATAATGTGGTTAATATGACCAATATACAA
Organism: Torreya grandis; assembly: GCA_037957365.1. Lineage (NCBI taxonomy): Eukaryota > Viridiplantae > Streptophyta > Pinopsida > Cupressales > Taxaceae > Torreya > Torreya grandis. The sequence continues at coordinate 2,928,584 of JARHVA010000633.1, read as the reverse complement.
AGGGTGGTTACTTTCATTGACCCTCAACCCATCTATACCCCTTTATTGTCTCACACATTTAGTATTATCCAAGATTCTTCTCCAACTCACTTAAATGATTTGGGGAAAGATGACCTTATAAATTTTCATGAGCCAATTCCAACTCCTCCCTTGGATAACACTTCCCATTATATTTATACCATTACTCCATCTTCTTTACCTAACACCAATGATAATCAAAATTATCTCAAAACTTATTTTAATGATTCTCAACCCACACCTATAATAACTGATTTAGATTATTAACATAGTTTAAAACCTTGTTCTAAACCTTTTGCCTCTTATCAACATAAGTTCCAATGTACTTCAACTCCTCCTTCTGAAGGCCTCCTTCAACACTATGAAACTATTTCTAACAACCTTATTATGGGTTATTATGAGTGGGATCCCACAATGCAACTCACTAATATCCCATCCCAAATCCAATTTCTTGAGCTTATGATGACCTCTCCACATCATCAAAACCATCTTATGAAACTTTTGTTTGAAATGAACATCCCTCATCCTCCCTTAGTAGGACATGAAACAAATTTATCTAGATCTCAAGATATCAAATTGAAATAATGTGAAGAGATGTCCATACATGTTAATTAAGTACTGGACACTTATCTTTCCCTCAAGTTTCTCATCACTTCCATGATTCTTGATGAGATTTTGATTCTTGTGGATGATCATCCTTTATTCATTAGTGTCTAAATTGGAGATATCCAAGTCAAGCATACCTTGATTGATGAGGGTTATTACACCTGTGTTTCTATTATAGCTTCAATTTTCACCCTTGGAGAGGGTTCTTCAGGATTTTTTCAATTAAACTACACAATGGGAATAACCCTAGGCTATGTGACACCTATGGTGGGGTTGGACCTTCGGAGAAGGCTAGATTCCTCTTGATGGATCACATAGACAAATGTTTGTCATAGGTAAAATTGTTAGAAAGGGGTAAAGGGTCCTAAGAATGTTATAAGGTGATGTACCAAATAAAAAATGGGAAAATACCATAATATTGAACCCATAATAAATCTACAAAATACAATTCTAGATCACACAACCTCAAGATCAAGCTCAGTGTATAAGTATTTCATAAACTAGGTTCAAGAAGAAATGAATGAAAAAAATAGGAGTTATAAGACTCACTAAGAGATTACATTAATGTAAAAAATAACACTAATTTAGACCTATAAATAGCTTGAAATCACCATAAAAGAGGTCAAAAAGGAGGAAAATAGATGAGGAAGACTCTCCTTCACACAATTCCATCATGTAGAACTAATCAAACACAATTACAAGGTAGGATATAGGTAAATAAAGTCTTATTGGATCAAGAGGTAGTTCTTACAAATGTTTGATAGGGTTTAGCATAATCAAGAGGATAATTTATTACAATATCTCAAAGAGTCCCCTATTTTTACAAATCAAAGAGTCCTTATTGGGATGAGAGAGAGAGAGAGAGAGAGAGAGAGAGAGAGAGAGAGAGAGAGAGAGAGAGAGAGAGAGAGAGAGAGAGAGAGAGAGAGAGAGAGAGAGAGAGAGAGAGAGAGAGAGAGAGAGAGAGAGAGATTTTACCAATTGAAAAGAATTGGGTGATATAGAGAACTGGAGAAGATAGAAAGAAAGGGGAGCATGCCATCTGAGAATAATTAATGAGATTCCACCTTTCAAGGGATACTGCACCATCCTTTTGGTCTCATCAGGGCTAGTTTATCATCAACAAGTTAATGTGCATTAGCCCTAGTTAGGCCTATCTTCTCACTGGCTGAGAGATCCACTTGAAGACAAGAGTTCAATTTTGTAGATGATGGATCATGATCCTATAAATAAAGAAAGATCTTGAGATATAATCATCATTGAATGCTTTAACTACTTTTCCAATCCCCCAATCTACATTGTGAACTTCAACATACCTTCCACTTGGATTCATTATGAGAAAAAGGTCCTTGTACCCTTAGAATTGATAGAGCCATGAATAATTATTCTTAAGTGGTTGATCTAACTATCACATTTATGCTTGAACATGCTCTTTAATGTAAATCCTAAACCTAACTTAACTATAGATTGAAAACTAATCTAAATTATTGGTTTTCATATAGCTATTATGTCGATTAAAATCCATAGGATACATAGCCTTGATTCTAAACTGTATTAGGTTTAAATAAACCTATTCTACCTTTTAACCCTATAGGAACCAAGAAATCATTACATGTATAGGTACCCCTTATAGAACAATGAATAAATTTAAGAGACCATATTGTCACCTTAAGAACTAGGTTGACAAGTTCTAAACCTTTGAATCAAAGGTCAAAACTAGACTCTAATGGTGAAAGTTCCCTTTGAAATATCTTATCTAGTTTACTTTAGTCATATTCGAGCATGGATCCATGTATATAACCTTGGTCAAAAACTACTTCAACCTTCAATGGAAAATCTCTTGGGTCAACTTGGTTCATTGGATATTGATATTGACTTGGCCTATTGACTCTTTTGACATTTATTGCATTATTAAATTTCCATGGTATGAGTTAATGTGACCCTTAAATATTCTTGTTCCTATTTACATCATCCTTGTCCTCACTCCATTGGATCTATATGTACGTTCAAATGCCAACTATTGGATTTGACTCCATTTGAACTCAATTAGTTATCTACCACGACTTAAATTTGATATTTATACCCCTATCATTTAACATTTGTGTGACTATCATTTAAATTCATATGAACATCAATATTTAAACCCCAATGGATAATTTATAATATTTATTTTGACACTCACGTGATCATTAATGACATCTACATGACCATAACATTGGAACACCAATCAATTAATTGCCAAGCTTAAAATTGACTTCTATGTGCCCATTATTTGACATTCATACAAAATTATCTGAAGTTTATGTGAACATGTAATAATTTTTAAATCCAAATAGTTATTTGCTAAGGCTAAAATTTGACGTTTACGTGCATGTCCCATTCTGCAAATTAATCTTTGAAGGCTTATATCTTGAGATAGAAATATCATCAAGACATGAATTTTGTAGAGTAATATCTTGGCATAAAGAACATTGATTCCATGTGATACTTCACCCTATTAGGATTTCCAAGCATACTTATAAAATTCAAAAGTAATCTAACCCATCTATTTTTGCATGATGTCCTAGTGATAGTCTAGCTCTTCATAACTTATGTTAGTCATCTTTTGATCCTTCAAAGCTTTGGAACTTTGATCATTTATTTTATCCAAGAAAAATATTGGTATGTGGACCAATTTTTTTTAACATTTCTAGCAACTTGTAGGGAAGCATGCCTGCTATGTTTGAAAACCCAGACTAGTTACCTTATTTGATCCATTGGGCATGACTCGAGTCATAAGTGTTTACTCTCAACTGAAATAAAATGATGCAAGGTTTCACCTCTAGATAAATTCTCTTGAAGAAAAAAGAACAAAAAGAAATAAAAAAACAAAATCAAGTGCATGTAGGACTTGCAGGAAAGGAAGAACAACTAATCTACTAGAAAAATATGCACAAAGGCACTTAGAGGAAAGCATGAAACCTATCTTAATATATAAAATATTGTATAGTAATTCAAAATCACCTCCCTCTTGGGTCAAATGGAAAACTATGAGTATCATTCACTTTTAACATAACCAAGATTAAAGATACCTTACTTTGGAGGTATCAAAATTGGTGAACCAAGTAGCTTGATACCCAATCCTTTTGATGTGCTCTACAATGTATGAAATGGAACAAACATGTCTCCAATGTATACATACTAGTCCAGGTCTTCCAATATATTTTGATGTTGGACTATGGGAGCACTTTATTTCTATTGTTCATCACTCTTGAGAAAGCCTTGTATGAAGACTTCATTTGGGCTCTTGGGAGTAACTACACGTGGTTCAATTGGTGGTTCAAAAAGACCATGTTATTCCACCTTATCCTTATGTAAATGAGGACTGATCATGCTTAGAGTATCATGTTCATAGCTTTTTTTAATAAGGACATGTCCCTTAGCCTCTTCAAATTCTTTGGTTATGGCATTAAATTGCTACCATAACTCTTCAAGCTCTTCATTGGTATGCTCATCAAATTGTATCACTTGAGCACTTGAGATGTCTATTTCATTAATCTCACTCAATATTTCATCTTTTTTTAACTAAAAATGAGGGTTGATTTGACCAACCAAGGTCCGAAAAGACACATTTATGTTTTTGAAGGTTTGATCTACTTTTCTCTAGCTCCAACATATCAAGGCTGTTCTTAATTGACACCTCATATTGAAGTGGACAAAAATATGGTTCTTAGTTCTGATCCTCTTGTTCATTTATGTAAATGGACCTTCAGTAGTCCATTCAAGGTCTACTCTATATTAAACTTGAGGATTATTCTCAATAGACAAGTTTGCAACATTAAGATGTTCCATTTCACTCAAGAAATCTAAGCATAAAGCCTACCATTGATCATCTAAATCACTTGAGCTTCCCTTAACCTCGATAATAGGTTCATAAGGGTTTTATTCTTGCTTATCATCAAACTCTTACAAATTAAAAGATAAAACATTCTATTCCTAATGAATTGGGATGCCTATTATGATCTCCTCATTATATACACTTGCATTGTCCTCCTTTGGCTCATTTATGACTACAAGCTCCTCCTCTATCCTTTATAGAAAATGTTCTTTTTATAAGATGGAGATGGTGGGTGGATGAATAATTTCACCTTGATTTTATCTTAAGAGAGTCTCCCTTCAGCTATAGAATTTGAATGGCTTCTTTGGAGGCTCTTGAACTAGTGCCTAGACCTACACAACCAACACCTCCTTATTTATGCTCTTTTGAACTAATTTCCATGATGGAAATGAGGATGAAATAGACCCTTTATCTTCATGTTTAATGGTTATAGGAGAGGGTTTCCTCATAAGTGAGGGCATGGCATAGCTAGGATTAAATCTATTGGAGAAGATCCATGATGGAATGGCTTCATGCTCTTGAGTGGGAATGGGTGTAGGAGTAGGAGAGAGCAAATTAATGGGTTCAGGCTTGACATACTCTTTCTCTCATTTCTCAAACAATTTTTCAATGGATAATACCCACCCTTTTAGTTCTTGCTTTTCAACCTATGGATAGTCAAATTCTTCAATGGATGCCCATATATTACAAAATTATTATAAGATGATCTTTATCTCCTCCATGGCATGAAAAAGGAATTCTTGTCTAAGCTTGATCCCTTAATTGATTTTCATGATTGTACTTATTTTGTCCACTATTTCCCTTCTAAGTTTTGACAAGGATGGAATTTGACAAGGTTGACTAGGGGGTTGATCAAAAACTCTTGAAATTTGAGCTTGAGGCTCTTGGAGGGGAGTGGACACATAGGAATGATCTAAATGAGCCTGATACTCCTCATAAGACATCAACACACTATCTACATTCTATATCATGCTTATCATAATTACTGTGTTCTCATTCTCACAAGATGACCATTGTTCACCCTCACAAATTGACCATCTATTATTGACCAACTGAAGATCACTCCTTGCCTTTTGTAGCACATGGATAGGGATTGTGAACTAGGAATTTGATGATAAAGGGGATATTAGTATTATGTTAGTGGATAAATCAAATCAAAAGAATAGTAAACTAACACCTTCATGCCTAGTTACTAGGGTGATATTAATAAAAAAAATGAAAGATACAAATAAAAAAGGAAAAACAAGAATCATTCACCTTCCTTGGATTCTCCAAATGCTTTGTTGTAGTGGTTTGCTTGGTTTGTGCTCATGAAGTCTACATCGATGGAAGTTTGACTACCTCCATCTTTCTTGGCACCTTTCTTGGCTTTAGATTAAATATTTTGGCATCATAAATTTGGCATGTGAGAGATCTTTATAATCAATTTATCATGGTAACTTTGTATAATTTAAGCTTAAAATTCATATGGTAAAGCCTCTTATTTATAGATTTTGGAAAATGGCTAGAATCAACCTGATCCATCCATCTCAAGATTGAGATGTGTGACTAAGAATTAATCTAATCATGTAATTAAATATTCATGAATAGGCTTATCAATATTTGGGATAGAGGGGAATTTAAGAGGCATGGGAGGCATTGATGAGGCATGAGAGGGGTTAACCTTGATATTTTATGCATTTATGGCCTAGGGATGTCTTTCCAAGAAATGATGTCACCTAATGATGAAAATATTCAATATTCATTTCTAAAAATAAGTAATCAACAAGTTTCCGTGGAATTCTTAATTAAGCCCTAATTTGGTTTAATTATCTCTTAAGCATGATTAAGCACTTTGTGCACAAATTACTCAAATTAACTAAAATGCTTTATTATTGGTATAAAATTTGATTAGATTAGAATTAGAATGCGATGTTAGATGCATTGGATCCATTATCCTATTTAGGATGTTTCCAAAACCAAATAAAAAAGTCACACATCTTGTGCAAGAGTTTTGATAGAAAAGAGCAATCCAAAGCACCCAAGTGCAAAATTGGCATTTTGACTTGAAATGATTTGATCAAAGTTAGCTAGCCCATAAATTACACTACCCCATTTAATGATACTCTAGCCAAAATCAACACTTGAATATATCAATTTCAACTCATTTAATGCATGTTAGTGTTTTTAGTCCAAATTATGCACTTTGGTGAAAATTGGTCAAAACCCTGGTTGGAGGTTATCAATGGATAGATTTAGGTGTTTATAGTTTGCCCCTATTTGGGAAGATGTTGAAAACTATAGGCAAAATAATGTATTATCAAATAATGAGAAAAGGCATGTATACCAAAAACAATATGATGGTTTAATAACAAAGCTTCAAATGGTGTTTGGGAAGCCTATGATGATGCCCCCTCAAGGGAGTGGCCGTTACATTTGTTGATGGATGGTCCCTAAAAAAGAAACAAGAAGAAAGGTGGAATTAACTTGTGGTTGAGATTAATCTAAATGATAAAATGATTGCATGCATTGTTGTAAAAGGGATATTGATTTTTCCAAAGGTAGTTATAATTAGGAATAAAAGTCAAAATAATGATTTGCCCATAGGTAGTTATAATCATTAAGAGGACCTAGATTGGCTAAAGATAATTATGCCCCACTTAGGGCTAATTAAGAAGAATAACTCAAGGATATAACATGGAATAGAAATTAAATATGAGTGGGTACAAAGTGATAAAAGAGATGAATAGAAGAATAAGATTGATCAGTATAAATGATTTAGTTGTACCTACCAATGAGGAGATGCTTGTCTTGATTATAAATGATACAAATAGAATGGTTAATAGGTTGATATGATCAATGGTGATATGGGAGGATTTACCAAGGTGCCAAGGAGAAACTTCTATGGCTCCATTTATTGTAGACCTTCTTGAAGCTGATTTTTGCTATAGCATGTGATGATAGGCTTCATGATAGAACACCTTGAAGACTTGGCTGAAATATGCGTAAGGATTGAATCTCAATACAATAAACACTCAAAAATAATACACAATGATAAATACCATGATGATAATGTTGACATATGAATATGGATGGATTCAAAAATAATGTGATCAAGGAATCACCTAATGAATGCATATAGACTGAGTTGAGGTAACAATGCTAAGAGCAAAAAAATATACAAGCAAGCAAGCAAGAAAGAAAACAAACAAACAACTTGAAATAAATAAACAAATAAAAATCCTAAAAACAAAATCAAAAGAAAACATCCTAACAATGACTTTGCCCTAGTAGGGTAGATCGAGGATAACTGACTAGGCTTAGATAAGACAAATATTTTTGGATTTTTGAAATATTATGAATGTTTTAAGAATTTTGAGGTATCTCAACTTGATTAAGAATGAAAATATACTCACAAAATGGTGAGAGCATTTGGCTTAAGTTACTCACAAATGGTTAGAGCATATGAAAAAGGGGACTGAGGTAACCTCAACATGAATTGAGCATGACCCACATAGTCTTGAAATGACCTCAAGTCACAATAATTCCATCCACACAAAAGGTGGGGAAAAACCAACTAGATCCCAACAAGTTCTCAAATCTATAAAATGGACAGTCAAATGAAAATAGTAATGGCAAGGTGATGTGGTAGTGCATGATAAACAAATGTTGCCCCTAATTTTCCCATAGGTGGTTACAACTAGGATACAATGACATAGATCAATGATACTAATTTTCACATAGGTAGTTATAATTAGTAACAAGACTAGTGAAATGCTAATTTGCCCATAGGCAGTTATAATCAGGCTCACATAAACAAACCTGATATAGGATGGAAAATGAAAGATATCTTGCTAGATCAACTATCACACTACTTTCATAGACTATCATTGTAAACATGGATTTGATTGATTATTAAAAATTATCAAAATCCCCTCATAAAAAGTGCAGGAAGAACCAAAGGAACCAAGACCAAAACAATATTGGGTAAGATGACTAAAAATAGGCTTTGGTCTAGATAGGAATGGTATGGTATTAAATAATGATATGCTAATTTATTAGATAATATGGTAAGAGGGTTGCCCCTAAGTGATGGGGTAAATGGAATGATACATGATAATGGCAAAAGGATATGTAATAACGGCAATGACATGGAAGTGTGAAATGGTATGGTACATGTTTTTAGCCTGGGAGTGGTTTTTGATTCTATTATTCCTTCTGATGGGGAGATGCATGTCCTAATAAATAAATTATACAAATATAATACTTGATCATGTTAATCGATAACCCACACCTCATTTAAATAGCTGATTTATCAATAACTTGATGCAGATTTAGATTTTGAGAATGTTGTTATGATCTTCATTGGTTTTTGATTTTGATTATTTCAAACATTGAGATAAGGTATCTTTGTAGCTTTTGCAAAGGAAAGTGAAATTATGGATAGTAAATAGGGACAAATAATGGATGGTTGGTTTATTTGTGAAATGGAATGGTAGATGATAATGGAATGTGGAATGGTTGGGAAATAAATGAAGATCATGACTTTTAATCATACGTAATGTTGCTAATGCTGGATTTAATATAACTTTGGTTGTGGTGGGGTTGAAGACCTATTATCTTGATAGGACCATCAATTTTTGTTGTTGTTTAGACCTGAGAGTATTTACCATCTGATTGGGATATAGATTGGAAGCTATTTTGATTTGATCTTTGATTTTTTCTTCATCAAGTAGTGAAGAATTTTTATGCTCAGCTATTGGTTCCTCAATGAGGTTTTCACCAATGAAGTTATCTTGATTGTCTTGTAGCACCTATGAGAAGGTTTTACTAATGAAAATTGGCTTTTAAATTTGATTTCCTTTTAGTGCTTCCAAAAAAATTTCACTGGAAGATGCTAAGTTGGAACTTTTATTGTATCCTAGTGTCTCTAAAAAGGTTTCAATAAGTGTTCTTCTACTAGATGAATTTTATCTTGGTCTCCTTGCTCTTCTTCAAATACTATGCCACCATAGATGCAGTTCAATAAAGTGTGATTATGTCAATCCCAATCAACACTTATAGGAGATGGAATGTCAACTATATGGATATGTTGGTTGATGGTAATGGCCCATGGAATGGTAATGGGATGGGGAGAGGCTGCACAATCCTCATAAAATATATTAGGATAACTTGTGTTGAAGCTAAATTACTCATCCTCAAAAATTGTAGAAGGATCACAAATGTATTCAAATTGATTTGTGAGGCATGCAAAACTAATGTTGTAACAACCATAAACAAATTCTTCTTTTGAATCTAATTTTGACTTAATGAACTTTGAATCCAATGTTGAGATTGATGTTGATTCTAATTTTGATGCTAAATCTAATGTCAGTTTAATAATAAAACTTGAATCTAACTTTGATTCTTCATCTGATGGGTATTTTTTTAACAATAATGTCTTGTTGAATGTTTGGTTTTAGATAAGTGATGTCCTATGATGGCATAATAGTCTTCATAAAAACTAGTTTGTTAGAATGGGACTCCTCTAGGATGAGAAAAAGGTCAAGAGATAACTCCTAAGAGACTATCTTGTCAATAAGAGGCTATTGAAAAATAGGCATATGGTTGAGGTAATGATTTTCCCAATGGTAGTTATAATCATCAAAAAGTGACTCAATAAAGACTAGCTTGTTAAAGTGAGACTCCTCAATAATTGGTATGGATCAATAGGTGATTCATCATAGTTTGACTTATCATAAGTGATTGGTTCAACAAAAACATCTAAGATTAGTTAGTTTTCTTGGCCTTGGTTTCTAATGAGTTAGAAAATACCAATTTTAAACATAGCTTGGTCTTTGAATGATTGGATGGGTTGAGGTTTGGATGGGATTGGTACTGGATGAGGAATGGTCTATGGTTGGATAATGGTAGGGCATTAGGGAGCATAATCACTCACATGAGCCAAAGGATGAAGTATTGAAATGGTAATGATAGGGTGGTGTGGAGCTTGGTTGCTCACTTAAGCCAAAGGATGAGGTCTTGGAATGATAATGGGGCATTGTGAAGCTTGATTTATCACACAAGATAATGCATCTAGGTCTTCCTCATAAACCATATCATCTCAATCTTGAGTTGGATCATGAGCTAGTTTTTGACTATGTTCCATGTAGTGATTATCGTAAAGAGGGTATATATTTGTATCCCAAACAACATTATTTGTAGTTGGGTCTTCAAAGTCCTCATAAACCATATCATCTCAATTAGTAATTAGATTTGGATTTTTTAGTTTTTGATTATGTTCCCCATATGGAGTATTATAGGGAGAATATTAAAACTCATTAAAAAATCTTTCTCTATAGGGGTTCCTAGTGGGATTTGCGTGGCCATTCTATCATAATTTGGATTATACTTGAATCCACCATAAGTGTAGCTAGACATATCTGCATAAATGATGAAATCTATGAAACAAAAAGGATTAAATTTCTACAAACTCTAAAAACCTACGTCTAAAGGATAATTGGTTTAAAGTTGGTCCAATTTGGTTAAAGGTAGAGTTGTATCTCCAAAATGGTTTGTGATAAGACTTGGCATAAAATAGTCTAAACTCAAATGTCATACACACAAAAGGTCAAGCATCTGAATAAAAATTGGCATGTGAAAATTCTTGGTCAAAGTGTTCTCAATAGGGTCTAAACTAGGAAAGGGAAAAGAGTCACTAGGTATTTTGTCCAAACATGGATTTAAAATTTAGGCTCAAATAGGTTGTGCTAGGACTTTTAGTCAAATTATGTCAAAAGATAGACTTGAAAAAAAGGTTGATGTGATTTAATTTAATCTAAAAAGTTTGGAAATAACTTTGACATAGGCTTGGCATATAGAATTAAACACAAACATGATCATTTGGCATAAGGCATGAGGCAAAAGGTTGTGTTCTCCCAAATAAAGGCACAAACAATGATGAGGATATGATCTAAACAAATAAACCATGAATAGTTTTCAAATTTGGGTAATCAATTAACTAAAGTTATGCAACCCAAAAGAGAAAGATCTATGTATCATCCCCATGCATTGAGGTTTAAATAGAAATCAATCAATTTTTGAATCCAAACTTGACAAGGTTAATTGAAAACTCGACGTTGAAAACTAGGATCTAACCAAACAAGCTAGACAATCATGACAATGAATAAATAATGTCCAAATGGTATACGTGACATGGTTTAAAATAAATGGTTTTTAATACAATGGTAAATAAGTCTTGAAACAAATTGAGTAGCCTAATAGCATAAGCATGCTCAAATGATGTGATCTATGTTATGTTTCAAAAGACTTAAAAGGTAAAAATGGGTTGACATGATTTGGGCAAAATAACACTGCCCTCCTCAACTCAAATGACACACACACACACACACAAATAAGTTTTAAAAAAAAATTCAAGGCACATGTGTGGTGTAAAATAGTCAGCATAACACCTCTTTAGACAAAAGAGTGACGTATAGATAAATTATTTTTGACATGGCTTGATGAAAAAACAAACAAGTTTTAGTCTCAAAACATACCAAGCAAAAATGACCAAAATACACTAAGTATAATCATCCAAATCCTATAAAGGGTATATCAATGTGGGGTTGACTAAACTAGAAAGCTTTCAAACATTTCTATGGGAATAAATTACATAATGACTTTCACGTCAAACAATGCAAAAGACAAGCACAAAAATTAGGTGACCACAGTATTGGCTAGTTGCAAAAAGGTCTAGTCCTTTTTTCAACCACTACATCCTACTATGGGCTCAATGTATTATGATGTATAAATATAGATACATCCCATGCAAAACTTAGAAGGATTGGATGAAGTCAATTCTAGGAGATGAAACCTTGGGTCAAAGCTTCCCTAAAGAACTTGTGAGAGGTAATGGCATCCCCCTTGCAAGCCAAGTTTACATGAAATAAAAGACTAAAATAGAAAGACTTTAGGGTTATTTTCAAGGTTACCCAATCTATGATGAGTTTTTGGAGAGTGATTTAGAGGACATTATTTCTAAGCCTTGGACTAGTATTTTTAAAATAAGGATGGCACTTTTGATTCCAAAAGTTTCCTAAAGGGGATGGATGGAAGAACATACATGCAATGTCCTTTTTTCCAATCAATTAATTAATAACCTATTGCATACCAACTTGATAAATGAGTTTAATTTAAGCACCAAATAAATTATTAGGGGATGTTATTTTTGGCCCTTAGCCTTAATTTCCATAATGGTAAAAGATTGCACAAAAAGGGCCACATGAAGAAATAAATACCTAAGTTCATTTTAAGCCCAAATTGAAGATTCAAGACTTAGCCTAATTTCATGATTAAAACTCAAAATTTTAAAATGTTGCAAGAGTTATGATGTGTTTTAAGCACTAAATGAAATGTATCTAAGAGTTAGCCAAATCTTAGGTTCATTTTAAGCACTAATTCAAATGTGTGAAATCAAACATGTTCATTTTAAACCCAAATAAAAGTGTGTTTGTTTAGTCAAAAGCATTCAAACCAACTTCCAAACTACCTCCTCAACCTAAAAAAACACAATTATAAGGGCTTAATTTAAAGCACTTAAAATTTTGAGAAAATGACATTAAGAATTTTATCTCTGAGGTTGACAATCGAGTTGGGTTGATAGGTGAGTTGGGTTAATAGGTGAGTTAAGTTGGACAGGCAAGTTGGATTGACAAGAGAGACAGGTTGGACAGGTGAGTTGGGTTGATAGGCAAGTTAGGTTGATAGGTGAGTTGGATTGGATAGGTGAGTTGGGTTAGATAGGCAAGTTGGGTTGATAGGTGAGTCAGGTTGGATAGGTGAGCTAGGTTGGACATGCAAGTTAGGTTGATATGCAAGTCAGGTTGGATAGGTGAGCTGGGTTGATAGGTGAGTTAGGTTAGATAGGTGAGTTGGGTTGATAGATGAGTCAAGTTGGATAGTCAAGTTGGGCTAAACTAAAGCTGAGTTAGGTCAAACCAGAGCTAAGTTGGGATGAACTAGAGCCAAGCTAGGCTAAACTAGAGCTGAGTTGAAATGAACTAGAGCTGAGTTGGGATGAACTAGAGCTGAGTTGGGATGAACCAGATCTGAGTTGGGATGAACCAGAGTTGAGTTGGGCCATCTAGAGAATAAAATTATGGTTTATAAAAATGAAAGTTTTTTCTCAAATTTTTGCTTTCTTTACTTCCATACTCTAAGAGCCTACATGACAATAGTTATTAGGTTGCTCGTAAAGGCTTTGTGATCAAATTTATGGGTTTTGGTCCCATTGGTGTGCCACTATGTGAAGGGGAGATTAATATTATGTTAGTGGATAAATCAAATCAAAATCACACTAAACTAACACCTTCATGCCTAGTTACTAGGGTGATCTTAATAACAAAATCAAATAAAAAACACAACTAAAAAGTAAGGAAAAACAAGAATCTTTCACCTTCCTTGGATGTTATAAATGCTTTGTTGTAGTGGTTTACTTGATTTGTGCTCATGAAGTCTACATCAATGGAAGCTTGACTACCTCTATCTCTCTTTAGCACCTTGTTTGGCTTTGGCTTCAATATCTTGGCATCATAACTTTGGCATGTGAGAGATCTTTAGAAATCAATTTAGCATGGTAAATTTTCACAAGTTAAGCTTAAAATTCATATGACAAGGCCTATTATTTATAGATTTTGGAAAATGGCTAGAATCAACCTAAACTATCCATCTCAAGACTGAGATGTGTGGCTAAGGATTAATCCAATTATGTAATTAAAAATCCATAAATAGGCTCATCAATATTTGGGATAGAGGGGCATTTAAGAGGCATGGGAGGCATTGATGAGGCATGGGAGGGGTTAACCTTGATATTTTATGCATTTATGGCCTAGGGATGTCTTTCCAAGAAATGATGTCACCTAATGATACAAATATTCAATATTCATTTCTAAAAATAAGTATTCAACAAGTTTCCATGGAATTGTTAATTAATCCCTAATTTGGTTTAATTATCTATTAAACATGATTAAGCACTTTGTGCACAAATTACTCAAATTAACTAAAAGGCTTTATTATTGGTCTAAAATTTGATTAGATTAGAATTAGAATATGATTTCAGATGCATTGGATCTGTTATCGTATTTAGGATGTTTACAAAACCAAATAAAAAAGGCACACATCTTGTGAAAGAGTTTTGATAGAAAAGAGCAATCCAAAGCACCCAGGTGCAAAATTGGCATTTTGACTTGAAATGATTTGATAAAATTTAGCTAGTCCATAAATTGAACTACCCCATTTAATGATACTCTATCCAAAATCAACACTTGAATATATCAATTTCAACTCATTTAATGCATTTTAGTGTTTTTAGTCCAAATTATGCACTTTGGTGAAAATTGGTCAAAACCCTGGTTGAAGGTTATCAGTGGATAGATTTAGGTGTTTATAGTTTTCCCCTATTTTGGAAGATGTTAAAAACTATAGGCAAAACAATGTCTTATCAAATAATGAGAAAATGCATGTATACCAAAAATAATATGATGGTTGAAGAACAAAGCTTCAAATGGTGTTTGGGAAGCCTATGATGATGCCCCCTCAAGGGAGTGGCCGTTAGATGAATAGAACACCAAAAATATCCACCAATGAACAATGTAATAATTCTAACTGGGCATGTTATAAGATATTATATCTTCAATTTTCACCCTTATAGAGGGTTCTTCAAGCTCTCTCCAATTGAGAAGGCTGAATTCCTCTTGATGGATGACCTAGACTAATGTTTGTCATAGGGAAAAGGGTTAGAAAGGGGGAAATGGATCCTAAGAAGGATAAAAAGTGATGCACCAAATAAAAAATGGAAAACTCCCATAAGCTTTAACCCACACTAGATATATAAAACACAATGCTAGCTCACACAACCTCAAGATCAAAGCTTAGTGCATAAGTATTTCATAGACTAGGTTTAGGAAGCAATGAATGAAAACAAAGAGGAGTTATAATACTCACTAAGAGCTTACATTAGTGGCAGAAAGAATACTAATCGAGACCTACAAATAGATTGAAATAAATCTAAATGAGGTCATAAAGGAAGACAATGGATGAGGAAGACTCTCCTTCACACAATGCCATCATGCACAACTCATCAAATATAATTCCAAGGCAAGAAATAGGTAAATAAAGTTTTATTACATCAAGAGGTAGTTCTTAAAAATTATTGATAGGGTTTAGCCTAATCAAGAAGAGAATATCTTGTAATATCTCAAAGAGTCCCCTTCTCTTCCAAATCAAAGAGTCTTTGTTGGAATTTGAGAGAGAAAGAGAGATTACCAAATGAAAAGAATGGGGTGATATAGAGAAAGGGAGAAGAGAGAAAGGGGAGCACACCATCTAAGAATAATCAATGAGCTACCAGATTTTAAGGGATACTCCACCATCCTTTTGGTATAATCAGGGCTAGGCTATCATCAACAAGTTAACCTATATTAGCCTTAGTTAGTCCTCAAGTTCTTATCATTGGCTGAGAGATCCACTAGAAGATAAGAATTATATTTTTAGATGATGGTTCATGATCTTAAACATAAAGAAATTTCCTTAAGATCTGATCATCATTGAATGCTCCAACTACTTCTCCAATCCCTCAATATACTTCATGAACTTTGACACACCTTCCACTTAGATTAATTATGAGGACAAGGTCCTCATACCCTTGGAATTGATAGAGCCATGAGTAATTTTTCTTAAGCAACTAATCTAACTATCACATTTATACCTTAACATGCTCTTTAGTGTAAATTTTGAACATAGATTAACTATAGATTGAAAACCAATCTAAATTATTGGTTTTCATATAGCTATTATATCAATGAAAACCTATAGTTTGCATAACTTTGCTCCTAAAATATATTAGGTTTAAATAAACCTATTCTGCCTTAGAACCCTATAGGAACTAAGAACTCATTACATGTATAGGTACCCTTTATAGAATAATGAATATAATTGTGAGACCATATTGTCACCTTAAGAACCGGGTTGATAGGTTCTAAACCTTTGAACCAAAGGTCAAGAATAGACTCTAATGGTGAAATTTGCCTTTAAAATATCTACTTTAGTTTGATCTTAATCATATTCAATCTTGGATCCATGTATATTCTTACCTCAGTCAAAAATTGCTTCTTTAACCTCCAATAGAAAAGATCTTGGGTCGACTTAGTTCATTGGCTATCGATATTGACTTGGCCTATTGAATCTTTTGACATTTTTTACACTATTATATTTATATGGTATGAATTATTAAGATCCCTTAGATCTACTTGGTCCCACTAACATCATCTTTGACCTCACTCTAGCTGATTTGGATGTATGTTTGAATACTAATCATTAGATCTACCTCTATTTAAACTCAAATGGCTATCTATCATGGCTTAAATTTAACATCTATGCACCTATCATTTTATGTTTGTGTGATTTTCATTGATGTCTATGTGGCTGTAAATATTTAAACCCCAATGGATAATTTTTGATATTTATTTTAATGTTTGCATGCCTATCAATGATGTCTACATGACTAGTAATGATGTTTATATGACCGTCATAATTTGAACACTAATTGATTAATTTTTGAGCTTAAAATTGATGTCTATGTACCCATCATGTGATGTCCACATTAACATATTTTATGTCTATATGAATGTCTAAGGATTTTTAAATATAAATGGTTATTTGCCTAGGCTCAAACTTGATGTTCATGTGCACATCCTATTCTACAAATTAATATATAAAGTCTTAGATCTTGAGATAGAAATCTCATCAAGACATTAATTTTGTAGAGTAATATCTTGGCATTGAGAACATTGATTCCATGTGATCCTTTGGCCCCATGAGGTTTTCTAAGCATACTTATAAAGAGTACAAGTAATCTAACTTGTCTATTTTTGTATGATGTTCTGGTGATGGTTTGGCTCCTCAAAACTTGTGTAAGTCATCTTTTGATCCTTCAAAGCTTTGGAAATTTACTCATCTATTTGATCCAAGAAAAATATTGGTATGTGGGCCAAAATTGGTCAATAATTTCCTCTCTTGATTTTATCAAATTTTTAGATATTCAAAATGTAATCTCAAGTCCACATGCAACACATGTCAAGGATATGATCAAAGGTAAATTCCTCCTTTAGGTTATATATGGATTCCCATTACCATCCCACCTATTACAGTTTATTTGAATGTGATGATATTTAACTTTAATTTATCTTATAACATGTTGCTTGGTAGGCCATGAACTCACCATATGAGAACAATTACTTATTTTTCCTACCAATGCATTAAATTAATTCATAATAGATCTATATATAAGATTTAAGGTGATACTAACCCTTGGAATTTTTAATAATTCCAAGACCATGGTGTGTTCAATATTCCTACTCTTGAACCTTGGCTTAGTGTTCCATTTCATGAGTCTCAATCATTCAAAATTCCCATCAATTCCACTTGAGGTTACAATGGTCATCCCAAACTCATTGGGAATATTCCACCTAACCTCATATATTTTGATGATGATGAGCCTAATGAGATTAGTCTAAAGTTTAAAAATTCTAATCACTCACCTCATCTCATCTCTCATCTTCTTGGTTCTTTGCAACTTCATTCTAAAAAATGAACTTGTGATGGCATCTCCATTATCTTGACTAAGACTTAGAATTACATTCATCATACCTCATCAGATGATACTGTCATCCTTACTTGCATCATTGATCATCATACAACTAATTATAAGTATGGTTATGCCTTAGACAAACCATTCTTAGGTGGTATTATTTAGGCCCATGATGCTAAGATTATTCATGATTGTTCATCTTTGCTTCAGTATTTTAGTGTATCTTCCTATATTCCATCATATATAATTCCTAATTTTAGAATTTTTTCTCTTGATCATATGGTAGAGATGGTGTAGACACCTCCAATTTTTGAATAACCTTTTAGGAGTATGCTTATAGATCATGCTATGACTAGGCCCTATCACTTTGCTAGGTACCATGAACCCTATAGCCTGTTTATCCCTAAGATGCATATAACTCTCCTTTGGCCTTATATAGACCCCACCCTTCCCTCAATAGATATTGCTTCAAATCTAATTCCTACTCCCACTTTAGCTAAGTCTATTCCTACTTCTGATCCCATCACTCCTTCTATCAACCTAGTCTAGTTCCTTCACCACCACCACCTTCTCTTGGCAATGGTTTTCTTCCTTTACCATAGATGGATCCATTACCCACCAAATGGGTTGATAACCCTTCCCAAAATCCTTCCACTTCATTTACATATCCTCCTATGAGTACTTATAATAAGCTTACTCATTGGCATATTTATTATTTCCATGGAATAGATAATCATTCATCCATGTATTATCACAAGATATGATAATATATTGACACTTTACATCTTTCTACCCCTCAGTCCTTAGACAAGGCCATACCTTCCCCAAAGGTACTACTTGAGTATATTCCTAAGTATAGAGAGGTGTATTATATTTAGCACTAATGTGTCACCCATCACACCAATTGTTATCACATCCTTTAGTAACACCTTAAAGATCATATCTTAACTATTCCCACACCTTCTATCATTCCTCCCATAGGTCATTCCCTCAATAAGGCTCCCCCTTCTTCTCCCATGGTTCCACCTCCTATGGTTCCATCTCCTCTTGTGGTCCCTTCTTCACCTCCTATTCCTCCACCTGTGAATCCTTCACTTGTGGACCTTCCCTCACATGTGGATCTTTCTCCACATATGAGTCCATAACCTAGAGATCCTTCTCCACTGATGATACCTTCATCTCCCATAGATTCCACTCCCATGCATTATTATGAGCATCCCTTGCCTGATAGCCCTCCTCATCATGATCCATCAATAATTCCTACCTTTTCTATTGAGGAGATTAGATGTGAAGTATTTTTTGATTTTTCACTAAAAAAAGACAAGACATTAATTGTAGTTCCCATCCAACTTCATAGAGACTTATCAGATGTTCTGGATAATGTGTGTGGGAAAATTTATTAGTACTTATGAACATATGCATTGTGTTATTACATTTTCATTTGGATTAGATGTGTGCTCCAATATTATCTTTATTTATTTGTTATATCATTTGACATTATGTCAAATTCTTATTTATCTCACATGGTGTCTTTACATTCACACTTTTTATTAATTATAATGTCATTTATGTTTGATTATGGATGTCTTATTTATCATTGATTTATTTATCTTCTTGATTTTATTTCCTAAAAAATCCCTTATTATCTTTTCATGATTGTATGATTTATTATCTCTATATACATGGATAATTATCATTATGACTTAATTATACAAACCTTGCTCCCTTTAGTCATTCCTTCTTTACCATGTGATCAGTTAGTAAATAATTAATCCCACTATAATCTCATCTTACTAGTCCACTTTGGGTCTCCTTTATTCCCTTTATTCCCTTTTCACAAACTAAACATATATATGGTTGAGACTTGAGATAACATGTTGGTTCATTGTTAAGCCTAAGTTTTCTAGTTAGTCTTATCTTTGGTCACTTAGATTCCTTTAACCTAATCCAACAAATAATTCATGTGTATCACTCTATATCTCATGTTTGGTCATTCCAAGTTTGTATGGAGGAGGAATATTAAAAAGCCTTAAAAACATTCAAAAGCCAAATCATTTTACAAAAGGCAATGATCTAAAAGGTAAAAACATTCAAAATCCTTAAAAGTCAAATCATGCTAAAATACATGATTCAAAGAACATATCCTTCTTCTATTCAAATATAAAACTCCATATTTGGCCTCATGATAGAGATAAGGTCCATTTAGGTGTGATAGTCTAGTAGATCAGAAAAGGAGAAGAAAAAATTGTTTAGTGCTACCTACTTTCTCATGAAAGTACCCAATCTTCTTAGTAGACTGATGGTTCTATAAGGAGTCTTGAGGAATAGGGAACATATTATGGGAAGGTAGGTACATTTTAATTTTATTGTACCTCTACCTTCATGATTTGATCTTAGTATCATGTTTATTTACCTACATAACTTAGTGTCTATAGCGAACATGTTTTCTCTATATATTGATGGTTACTAGACACTTAGTGTCTTATCATGTCATTAGTATGCCTTTTATCTCCTAAGGTCTTCTCATAAGATGCCTAAGTTATGATTTTTAAATTCCTTTTTTCATGTCCTACATTTTTCATATTTACCCTTGAGAAATATTTTTTTGTTCACTGATCACTCCCCTAGGGATTCAATTTGTGAGTTGCATTATAGGACCATGGATAAGACCTAACCTTCCTCACTAATTACCAAAATTTCACCTTCCTATCACAAACATCCCTTTTTAATATATTTTCCCATTATTTTACCTCATTGGTATTCCATTTATGAGCTGTAGTGTAAGACCATGGATAGGACCTGGCCTTCCTCACAAAAAATTTCAATAATCCAAGTCATAATCAAAATTACATGTGTCAAATATGAGATAAGATGTGATTGATTATAAATTTACATGTCATTGACATTCTTTCCATATTTATTTAGTATGTTTTATACTTATTTAATTTCTCTTTCACTTTTATCTTCTTATTTTCTGATTGCATGTAATAATCCAACTATTTTTCATACTTTCCAACTTGAATTAGTGTGGTAAATTTAAGACCAATTTTTTCCATTTTGTTTTTATTTTATACTTCCCAACGTGATTGAGTATGGTTTATTAACTTAATAAATTTATTGTTATACCATTTATCCTTTTACATGTTTTCCACTTTATTACATTATTTTCATACTTCCCAACATGACTTAGTATGATTTTACTTGTCTTAATTTGGTGCCAATTTTTCTCTTGGTTTAAAAGCAATTTTTTTTATTTTTACCATCTTTTTACCACCCTTTGGTTTCTTAAAATTAATCAGTTTCTTGTTATTACACATTTCCCAACATAAAATAATGTGTAGTATATTTTTGATTGATTATATTTTACCAAATCCTTTTTGCCTATTTCTTTTTAACCATACATCTTTCCTATATAATGCTATGAAAGAAACCACAACTAATATATTTATAATATCATATACAATAATAGCTAAATACATGTGATAGAAATAAATATATCCAAGCATCACAACCACAACCATAATACAAACACATAAAATCAACATCTAACTACTAAAATGAGTATATATATATATATATATATATATATATATATATATATATATATATATATGTCATGTGTTTTGATAAAAAGTAAAATAATATACATCATCTTAGCTCTCATTTTAGGCTCTATCCTGTCTATCTCATGGCCTAACCATTCTACCCATAAATGCCTAAGAGTATACTCTCTGAATAATATGCTATAAAAAGGTTGTTCAAGATCTCAATCCTCTCACCTATCCCTATAGGTTGGCCACTTGGGCCTATAATTGCACTAAATGAGCATGCACCTATGCTAGTTGGGTCATGGTAGCCATATATACATCTCTCTCCTAAGCGAAGGCCTACCATGCCTATGCCTATCCTACTCCCACCCCTGCTTATGGTTGTGGCTCCTCCCTATGCACTCATACTCACCTTATAACCTCTCCTACTAGTCTGAACTAGCTACCTAGGGCATACACTATTATAGGATCCTCTAGTGTCACTAGGCCATAGGGCACCAACACCTTGTCAAAGATCTCATGGAGTGATCCCATCACCTAGGATACCCATTTGTTTTCCTCCTCCATAGAATCTACAAAAATCAAACCAGATAGGTATTAGATCATTGATAAATCTCAAAAATCTATCTTTGATTTATGTCAAATAACTTAAGCAAATTTACAACCATCTATTCTTACCTATCTATGTGTCTCCTACTATCTTCTCACCATTTGCATAACCATCAAGCAAGATATACCCATTAACACATACTTCAAGTACCTAATTTATAGGTTGATTCCCAAAAGCAAATCTCAGGGTTACCACTCATGCCCATCTCAAGTTGAGCTTGAGTGGTACCTCTATCACCCAACTCTATCCTATCTTGCCTAATGGGTCATCTGGGATGACCACCATCTCTACCCTCTCCCACTACTAGCATCTCCATCAATGGTGCAATTGAGGTGGTCATCACTCCTCCTTCTATAGTGCTGGTGGTGTTACTTATAAAACTCCTACATCCACATCCATCTCCTCTCTATCTACCACTTGTTATGCTTGACTAGTCCATGGTTTCTCACACTATGGTCTAATCATTAGCCTAGCAACTAGTGGCATTAATCCTCCTCTCCCCATAAAATCTCTCACATGCATAGCCCAACATATGGGCACTAATATTAGTCCCACTAGGTAAAAGAGTCCTATCTATCCTAGTACATATGCCACTAGATGTGAATCTATCCACTAGGTATAGTGGCACATAATTTGTGTCCATGTCAATATTAGTGCCACTATCTCTTAGCTTGGCCATACCATAATAATATGCCCATAAGGATGCAACATAATGTTTTCTCACCTAACTATTTTTAGTGCTAGCATGTGGGGCATGAACCATACTACTTGATCTTACCACCACCTCTATACCTGAGGCAATTGATCATCAACCACATGGGGCAACCCAACTAGTTGATACATAGGGAACCTGTAATATATCTATGAACTTATAAATATAATAGGCCCTATATAGTTCTATCCTCTAGACAACATCTGATATATATCATGCATAAACTATACCTAGATTAAAAAACCTAAATCATATAAAACCCCATACTCTAATATAGTCTAGCATAAGGCTATCACACATAGTGGTACCTTACCATATGACTTGTGACACAACACCTGTGATGTCTTAATTCTTATATCCAACTTCTAGATATACATAAATTGAGATGTATAAATTTTAAATAGGCTAACTCTTGGCCTAGGATTTATCCTTTCTGAGCTCATTGCCCATATGAGTAAGGCTCTCCTCTCTTCCTATCCATCTGGTATTCCTATGACCATGAGCATACCTCCTATAGGTATTCCAAGGATCACATAGATATCATCTATTAATAACTCAATGGTATCCCCATCCACCTCACATCTGAATGTATTAGTTAATCATTCCTAGGCTCCCAGGAA
Organism: Torreya grandis; assembly: GCA_037957365.1. Taxonomy (NCBI): domain Eukaryota; kingdom Viridiplantae; phylum Streptophyta; class Pinopsida; order Cupressales; family Taxaceae; genus Torreya; species Torreya grandis. The sequence continues at coordinate 2,904,987 of JARHVA010000633.1, read as the reverse complement.
CATGACTATAAAATCTAAACTCAATGGGATCCAACACATATCTACAATCCCTCCTAGACCTAATGAAACAAATATTGAATGATCCTTAATTGACAATCACTCCAAGAGGTCTAGGAGCAATGTCATATCCACCAAGTACTAAAATATTAGATGCCTTTACAACCATAAAACAACAAAATATATATTAGATCCTCCATGCCATTTATAATCAAAATACATTCTTTTAAAATTTTAACAAAATCAAGCCTAATTTACTTTAATTTATTCATTTTTTTTAAATTTTAACTATTTTTAGCTTATTTAACCCTTTTATTCCTTATTAGACCATTTTGGGCCTTTTTAGCCCTCTTTCAGCCTATTTCATGCATTTTCATACTATTTTAGTCACTTAGTCAAACACTAGGTTCACCAAAATTTCCTCATTTTTGACTAGATTAACTTAACAAACTATTTTGACTCTTTGCTTTCCCCCCTTAGTACTAAGTCATCATAGTGTATTTTTTTACTAGGCCAAAAAACATGTACTAAGTTGGTAGTCTGGAAAACAAATTAAGTCAACACATACCTATTAAGTTGGCAATGTAGATTTAACAAATTTTTAGCCTACTAGGTCGACTGGGTCAACCTAGTTTTTTCCTATCGACCCCTTTCATTGTCAGTAATAAATTCCTTCTGATAGTTGTTACTTTTATCCCTTTAAACCCATTTTCTTATTTGGTTTCTAATACCCTTAACAAATTATTTGGGTTCATTTCAGTTCTTATAATTGCTTTAAATTATGATTTTATATAAAACACTTAATTTCAATAAAATATTCAAAAACAAGTTTGATATTCTCAGTTGTTTACCTGTGCTAAACCCATTGCCACTACTGGGAGTCCCTCTCATCTTGATTGTCATCTCCTTTCCATCCTAGCTTATTTGGTCTTTCAAAGCTCTTTTTCTCTCACCCACAAGTCAAAAATAATAAATGACTTTCCTTTCACCCTATGCAAAGCTACTTTTCACAATTTCTTACCTCTCAAATAATTTTTGAATTTTCCTACGACCCTAATATATTTATCTCTAATCACTCTTTTTCCAAACCATAAAATATTCTAGAACCATGACATTGTACATAATATTTTCCACTACTATATGCCTATATTCTATTTTTTGATTTTTGGCTATTTTTTGCACTAATCTCTACTATTTCACCTAATGTTATTCACATTAGACACCTTCACTTCTCTTGTAGTTTACTTCTTTATCTACAACACTAAGGTATTTAAATATATGTGTTTTTTAATTGGATCCTTTCATTTATCTTATTTGTTCCTTACTAAATTTTACCTAGTATCAACATTAGGTGTTATCATGTTCTAGTCATGAAGAACCATCCCATGTTGCACTCATATGACACGTGATGAGCTTCAAGTGGGGAATACATATAATATTTTCAAACTTTTATTGATTATTGTTACTGATGAGCTTCAAGGGGTGAGTAGACCATTGGTACTTTACAAGATTATTGTTCCTTTTTCCACTTATTATCTACACACTTGACTCTTGAAAACCATATCCCCAGGCTTGTTCTTCTCTATTGCACACTCAATCATTTTATACCTTTTGTACCCTTTTTCCTAACTTAACCCCCTTTTGACTATTCACTATACTAGGTTGACTAGGTCAACCCTATACAGTTTTGAGTGAAATTAATTTATGGTCTAGGTCCACTCTTGGCTGATCTAGCCTATGACCTAATGAATTCTTGCCCATAACTATACTAGGTCAACTAGGTTGATCCTATCAGCCAAAACTTTTAGAAGGGCTTAGGGTTAAATCAACCTATATATATAAAATCATTTCACCATTATTTATAGAAATAAATAAGAAGTAAGAGATATTGTGTATTTTCTTATCCACCATTATACTTGAAGAGAAAGTTTAGGGTTTCATACTTGCTTTGGAGATATGAATCTTGTCTTGTAGAGAATTATTTTGAATGCATTGATAAATTGTGTAGCCTAGAGATGATTTATGAAAGTCATCCTTACATACCAAAACAACCTCTTACAAAACACCTTGGCCAAGGGAGAGATTGAGGCTCAGTGGGTTCATCTTCAAAGGTAAGTATTCCTAACTTTGTTCTTCCTTTGTAAGAGTAGATAGATATGCATTTTTACTTAGCTTCCATGCATTAAGATTCCATATATATTCATGTGAGTATATGTCTTTTATGGATGTTTACTTTTATTATTTTTATTGCCCACTTTCCACCACAAGATTTGGTGAGCACTAAATTAGAATTTAATTTGATTTTTATTAGTTTAGTGAGATATAAAGCATAGGACCCAACTAGGGCTATTACATGATTATGATTTATTGAAGGCTTTAGAACCCTCCTTAGCATTGTGTGTTATGATAATAGATCCCCTTATTGGGTCTAATGGATCCCCATATTGGTCATGTTCCTAATAGTGTTCATTTTAAGAGGCCATATCTTAAACCCCCTTAGATTCATATAGGTGAGTCTGATTCATACCTTGGCAAATCAACATGTCTAAAATGTTATTCAAATCACCATTTATTATCATTATATATATATATATATATATTATATTATCCTTTATAGAAAAAAATTAATACACACACACACACATATTTATTTATTATTATCTTTTATATAAAAAAATTAATACACACACACACACACACACACACACACACACACACACACACACACACACACACACAGGTGTGTGTGTGTGTGTGTGTGTGTGTAATAATGATATATATATATATATATATATATATATATATATATATATATATATATATATATATATATATATATATATATATATATATATATATATATAATACCCTATCAAAGTCAAAGTCACAAATGGCTCTGCCTATGCTCTACCTATGACAGAGTCAAATAACTTTGGAGTCTATCAATGACAAATTAGAATGGCTATGTGGCTGTGCACAATAGAGCTAAATGGCATTGTCACATTCAGTTCTACCACCAACAACCATTTGGATCTATTGAGGGTAGAGCCACCGACTGAGTCGATTAACTTTACCACTAGGCCGAGCCTATGGTAGAGCCACCAGACTCTACCACTGATAGAGCCATTTGGCTCCACCATTTGGTAGAGTCATTTAGCTCCACTATTTGATAGATCTCTTTAGTAGAGATATTTAGCTTCACCATTTGATTTATCCATTTAGTAGAGCTATTTAGCCTCACCATTTGATTTAGCCATTCAGCTGAGCCATTCGGTGGAACCATTTGACTTTGCCATTCATCTCCACCATTCGGTGGAATCATTCAGCTTCTCCATTTGGCTGAACTATTTTATAGGTAATACTAGTCTTTTTGGATGAGTTGTAGGTGCAGCCTTAGGCTTTAGCACTCTAGAATCCATCCAAAGCATACAGGCTCACTAAAAAAAAGTAATTGAAAAATATAGAACCCTGAGTGACATAAATATTGAATTGTTACATGGATTCAATATTTATGTCATCAAGGGTTTCATCTTTTTTAATGTGGACCATTTGTTTAGCGAGTTTGTATTTCTTTTAATGCATTCTAAAGATATCATAATTTCCATGGATCCATGACATGGTTGCCAGAGACAACTTCATCAGTTCCCAATTTAAAGGTGCACATGTTAGGTTTTATTTATATAATTAATTCTTATCTTTCAAGGTTTAAAATTATGGTTTCCTTATTCTTTTCCCAGTTTGGTAGCATTATTTGATACTATTGTTTTATGTTGCCATTTGACACTATCATTCAACCATGTCATTCAACATGGTTATTCGACTATGTCATTTGGTTGAATGGGTTTTAAATTTTTTTTGTTGTTTAATATCAAGATTGAGGGGTATATATATGTGGTGAATTAAACTATTTTTAAAGATAATTTCATAAAGGGTTGGCAAGCTAACCCCCAAAATAATATATATCCTTGAAATTTTGGTGATCTGGTCCCATCTGTGGACATTAAAAATTTGCCAAAACCAAAATCTAAAAATTGGAATATTTTAGAATTAATGAATATTCTTCGCTAAAAAAAACCTTGGTTCCTAGTTATCTAATGTGTCCCCAATCAGAAGTGTATGGTATGATCTATCTTCTTTGAGTTAGGATTTATTTATAGACATGATGCATTTCTGATTGCATACACCAATCACTTCAAGTAGTCATGAGATAATTTTTAATTTGTAAAAAAAAATCCTAACCCATGCATGTGCAAGTATTAAAGCCAATATTATATGCATTTATATATTCAAAGGAACACAATTTCATAAATAACTTAGGTGAGAGAACCACATGGAGGTTTGATCCCTCTTTAGATTAATTTTATGTAGGAAGTGATCAAAATAGTGGGGTGTTGAGGTCTAGAAAAAATCCAATTACTAAGCCCTTTTTAATCCTTCACATCTATTTATCCCCTTATGGCAAAAATCTAGGGTTTTTAACTTCAATAAGGCATATATAGGTCTTTGCACAGTTTTCAAACATAAAATCAATGCTTAAAGGCATAATTTTTACTATCACACTTGACTATTCTAAAATTTATAATATTCTAAAAAAAGATAATATCTACCAATAGGGACACCAATGACTATTATTTATGTCCTACTACACTTTCTTATCCTTGAGGGAACTTAGGGTAATATTTTGGAGGGATTCTATGTTGTCTACATTATTTTTATTCATATGTTCTTTTTTCCTATGCACTCCCTAATGAATCAAAAATTTAAGTACATATTTCTTTTCTATAGTTTATGCTTATTCATTTATATTTTGCTTTGTACATTTTAGTCATGTATATTAATTTTTTTAATTTAGGATTGTATTTATATTACCTTGCACTAGTATATTTAATTTATCTAATTGAGTATTAATAAACTATTTTAATTCAAAAATAGATAAAACAATTATCACCATGAAAAATTAATGAAGACCCTATAATAAACGTCCATGTTCCTATGTTTAGGATATAAAAACTTGTGTAGCTATAGACCTGTAGGAAAATTTTAAAATAAAATAAATGAGAAAAAGTGTTACCTAATTACATAAAATTAAAAAACCTCTATGTAATCCATATCTCCAAATTTATACCATATTTAAATCCATTCATTTTGTGGTAGGACTAAGTGAAGTGTATTATTTACTACCATGTTATTGATTCCATGAAGAGGAGAAAAGAAAACTCTATTATGTACCAGAAATCTCTATTATATACCCCCACATAATTTTTTCAAGGTATGATATGTTGTGTATCATGACATGATTAGAATATTAGAGAGTAAAAATAAGGGAATCATATGCCCCCATTTTAGGTGTGGGATGAACCTATCATATAAATGGCCCAAAATAAACATAATATCCATTTAATGTGTAAAATAGAAAAATTAAAGAATTGATATATAACATAGTAATATATCATCATCAAATCATGTAGGTAATACTAAAATAAACTTATTAGTGTTTGATTCTAGTCATAAAGGTAAGCTATCATTGTGAAAGTATGTTTATAAATGATGTTGTCCCTTATTTTTTTGACTCTAATAAATATAATATAAATAATAGTGAGATGCCCCTAGATGGGTAATATATGGTTAACATAGGTGTAGGATTATCATGCACAATTATGGGCAATATATAATCAATGGATAACTAGTGCAAAGTATGCCTCTAAATGGGAAAGAGATACTGAATTTAGGGGAAAACAAGGGTTATTCATAAAATATATGCATGCTATGAATAATGGAAAATAGTAAACTATAGGACATGTTTCAACATGACAATAAATCAAAATCTTGTGAAATCTAATAAAAAACTACATGCAAAGGTGCAAAGGAAAAATCAAATGAAACAAATCAATCCAAATGAAAAATGAAATCTATGAAAACCATTATGAAAAATAAAATGAAAAATAAATATAAAGTCAAAATCAATAATTATAAAATAAGTACAATTAAAAGTTTGAGAATAAAATCATTGCAAGTGTATGATATTAATTAGGTTCTTTAAATATTTACCTTGTAATGTAGCTAGGTGATATGCCCCTAAATAAAAATTTCCCATGATAACAAAGGGACCTTGTAGACACCAAAAATATACACACCATAATTCTTAATGTTGAAGTTCCCTTGGACCACCTTGAGACCCCCTTAAGATCAATTTAACCCTTAGACCCCTAACTAAGCCTAACCCATAGTGAGTTTGACCAAATGACTTAAACTACCATTTTACCCATCTTCACCCTTCATCCTTGATAGTTGACTGTCAGGATGACCTCTTAAGGTCACCTTGATCATTGACGGTTAGGGTGCACCTTCTTAACCACCAACATGCAAGCCACCCACCTTGATTTTTGAAAAATAGCATGTCTAAATCCATGTGTGATCCATTGCATGCACAAGTTAAAACTAGAAGGCTAAGTTAACATCTTATTGCAAATCTCTTGCCTTACCTATAAGAAGAGAGGAGAAGGGAGGTGAAATCCATCTGTAATTGTTACCAAGATCTTGTAAATCCAAAGTTCTTTTGTTTTTTTGGTCAATCATCATTAACAATATAGTGATCCATCCATCATGTTAGAGAGCCAAATTTCCACCGTTGATCTGCCAAAGCATCAAGTATCATTACTCTATTAGAATCACATCAGATTCCACCAATGGGTCAACCACCTCAAGCACCCACCTGATCATCTTTTTGCAAGATAAGTATTTGTTTTCTGATATTCAATTACTTTATTTGCCTTTTGTAATCAGACCAACACCAACCCATCTCTCAAAATCTAACTTTGTGATGATATCAATCTAACCATTTACCAACCTAGACCTACACATAGTAACCATCAATGGTTATCTCAATTGCTGACAGTCTGTCCAACCACCGATAGTCAGCTTAACTACTGATGGTCACCTTAATTTCTGATGGTCACATCAACCACCAATGGTCACTGTGGAAAAAAATAATAGCAATTTATTTTCACCTTCTTCCCCCCAACCAAATTAAGTTTTTTGTGTTTCTACCTATTCATAGACCCCTAATTAATTTTTTAAAATAGACCTGAGTTGTTTAGCACTAGTACTAACTTGATTATCACTATATTAGTCATTTCTAGTCTATTTATTTAACAAGCATTTCTTGTGTTCAATTTTAATACCTTTTGATTATTTATGTAAGTACTTTCTATTCTATTTATAAAATTGATTGTTTAAAATGTGTAGATTGATAGCCCCCAAGGAAGCTCTTGCTTCTGGGATCTAGCTAATCCTAGGCAATCCACTCAAATATGTATATAACCAACCATTTGCTTTAGTGTTGTCTTATGTATAGGTCATCCTCCCAAGCCAAAGAAGATTTCTTCACAATCATCTGATTCAATTCACTCACAACCAAATAGGGTTTTCAACCATACTCGTATTTAGTTTCTTCTTCTTCCTTTCAAAATATAAGCTGAAATTTCTTGAAACATTATGGCACACCTAGTGGGACCTTGAGTCTTTACTTTGGGTTTCTTTTCTTTGCATCTATATATTCTTCTCTCTATCTATGTTCATTAATGAAAATAAAATCTCTTTTGGTTTTAAGTGCATTCATTGATTACTTGAAAGTTTGGCTCACATAGTGTAACTTAAAGCAAAGTAATCCTATTGTATTATCACTCTTGTTGCACACACTAAACCTAACCACTTTCATCAATTAAACATCAAATAAACTTGAGACAAGACTCAACTAAGATTTTATCACCTAGCAGTCACCTTACCCTTTCTTGAAAATCCTACTTAGAGGTCATTACCAAGGGGATAACCAACCCAGCTCTTTGGTTGAGTATAAACTATGAAAATCAGTATATATTGGTTAAGCGCCCTACACCCATATCACTATGGTGTTTTAAGTGAGGGGGCAGGCCCCAATACAGATTCCTTCTAAGTGCCTAAACAACCTAAAACCATCCATAGATTTCCTCTCTAATACCTATTCTACAATTTAATCTCAGTCACACAATTATTAAAAGCTTAAGGCATAAGCCAAAAGAGAGAATAAAGTGAACCTTTAGGACTTAACATACTTTTTAAAGTGTGATTTTTTTATTTAATCATTTCTTATCTTTTGTTTATTTGAGTGGTGAGATTTTTTGTGTATTCTCTCCCCCTTACCTTAGATGGCTCTTATTCACTAGCAGTAAAAGAATCTAGCATAACAAAACCCATCATCAATCTAATTGACCTCTTCCACTTCCTCATCCATGGACTACATCTCTAAACTAGTAGACTCTCCTCACCCTTTGGGAAGTCCTCCTTTCCCTCAAGAATTTCCCTAAAGAGATGAGGATTTTTCCACCTTAGACAATAATTCTGTATCCCTCCAACACTACCTTAACACTATGCTTCACCATACCCCTACTTTGGTTCCACCTATGGACCCACCTTATGGCATGTTTTCCCATATTATGATAAACACCTCTATTGACATGGTTACCACCCAACCATTGGCTACCCAAGCTTCCTCATCTATTAAAAACCCATTTGATAATACTATAAAAAATCAACTTGCCCAACCTACATACACCCTTATACCTTCCACCCCTACCAACAACTCCTCCACCTTAGGAGCAACCCAACCATTATCCACCTATACTCCCCTCACTATGGGAGTACCCACCAATAGCATTTCCAACCTTCCTTCGACCAATGCCTCACTTCAAAATCTTATGCTACCTATACCTTCTAACTTACCATTAATTATCACAAAGGTTACTACCCTTCCTTTGGTTACCAAAATAACCACCACTCTTACCTAACAAGTGCCCATTGCATCAAAATTAGGTTACATCCCTAACACATAAGGACATATACCTATACCTAGTACCCAACCACCCATATCCACCACATACCCTTACATATCTTCCACCCAACCACCAGTCTCTACATATAAATATGTGGTGGCCTCTTAACCTCCTACCCACTATCAGTATGTCACCCAACCACCACAATAATATACACCTTACAATCTTCTAGGTACATAACCCCAAGTATACCTCATGGATAAGATGACTACCTTAGATTCATCCATTTTTAGAGATCATAACATCTTATCATATGATCATATCTATAACAAATCCATTCACCCATCTGTCCCTATCTGACCCTATCCTCCTTAGTGGTAACTTCTCAAGTTCTCCAAGTTTTAGAGTAAGGAGGATCCCCAAAAAAACCTTAGGACATTTAGACACTTATGTTAATTGATTTCCTATGATCATTCCCTCCTTCTCCACACTTTTATTATGTATTTTTTAGGGCTGACATTGGATTGGTATAGTGCCTTAACCAAGTATTCCCTCTTCTCTTTCACCCAATTAGTTCAAATTTTCTTGGATCACTTTTTGAAAAATATTTCCAAGAAGGATTCCATCATTGACCTCTACTCCATTTGTTAATTTGATGATGAATCTATTGAAGATTTTGTAGTTCATTGGAGGAACCTAATAAACCAAATCTCCTTCTCCTTACCCCAACTTAAATTGATTGAACTTTTTGCTTGGGCATGTGCCAAGCACATCTCTTCCACATTACATGTTTAGAGCTTCCAAAATTTTGATGAAGATTTCACCATGGCATGTAAATTATATAATAGAGCCATCGATGAAGGAAAGATAAAACTAAAAAACAAGAACTCCACCTATAAAACTAATGAGGCTTCCTCCTTTAAACCAAACAACCAAACCAACACTATAACCAAGAGAAAGGGAACTAAAAATGTGGTTTTCCTTAAAGACACTTCTCCATCATCTTCCAACCAACCAAATTCCTTTTGTTCCTTAAAGAAAAACATGAGGAACCAAAACTGGAACACCCAAAAGCAATTTAATCCACTCAAAGAATCATATACTTTAATCCTAGAAAAGCTATTGAAAGTTAATATCATACATCTTCCTCCTATCAAACCACCTTATTAATTTGATTTTTCTCATCCTGAACCTAGTTGGTACAATGAGAATGATCTATACACTTTCCATTAGGTATTAGGGCATGACATTAGCAGGTGTAACACCTTCAATAAAATTATCTAATATCTCATTACCAAGGGATAGCTTGTGCTGGATAACCCTAGTGCACCTCAAAACCAAGCCCTTGACATCTTTAGGCAAATTTTCCTAATAATTTACCTATCAAGAATGAGATAAATATGATTGAGTACTCTCATGATGCCCATACTATTAACATGGTTCTTGGCATGCTCATTACTGAAGAATCTACCACCCAACCTATTTGTTCCTCACCCTCTCCACTTATTGAGGTTATGGAGTTACCTTCTCTTTTGGAGACCTAAACCAAGGAATAAATTATTTTTCCTCCGCCATTTATTGAGGTAGTTGATCCATAAATCCTTCAATCGATGTACCAAAACAAGTACCCATCTTACCTTCTCCCCTAACCATCGAGAAACTTACTACCCCTTCAAAGATCATTCCCAAAGAGGAATACCTAATGTCTACATCTCCCATAGAGGGGTCACCCATTCAAACCTCACATATATTGATTGAGGAAAATGATGAGGTTACCATCCTTCTATCTCAACCCATGGGCTTATCTTTCAGGTCCACTATCTAAGAAATAAAACTAGCCTACAAACCATTTTCTAGGTTAGTGTAGAAATTGGAATTTATCTCCAACCCTGACATGGATCAAGACACATTATATTAGTAATTAGGGGTACCTTATATTACTAATAAAAAACCTTCAACCACACCTTTAGTAGACCAACCCACCACTCCTATTATCCAAACCCCTATCTTACCAATTGAACCGATGAAGGCCTCTACCAACCTAAGAATTCCTTAGCCATCTAAGGAACCTAAAACCTAAACAACTAAATAACCTTCTCAAACCAAACCAACCAAAAGCCTTGGCACCTTCCCTACATAGAGTCTTAATCACCCATCTATGAAAGTGGAGCTTACCTTGCCAAACCCAATAACCAAATGCCAATCCAAATCAACCAAGGGAATAAAAACACCAAAAGGCTAGAGGGTTAAATTCTTACCTCCCTCAACCTTTCAATCTATCTTTGGAACTTGTCCCTCCACTTTGATTATGAATCTAGTTATCCCAACCAAGATCCAACCACCACTCTTGGTTACACCAGCACACTTGCTCTCTAACACACCTATTTTCACTAAACTATAAATGACCAAGCTACCAATCTTGAAACCTCTTACCTCCACTTTCTCAACATCCACCTTACCAAAATAAAAACCACTAACCAAATGCACTACCTTACCTAAACCTCCCATCACCTAAACCACTCCCAAAAAGACTTCCACCTTACCAACCAAGACCAAGACCCCTAAACCCTCTCCACCTTTAACTGAATCTTAATTTACCATTTTATGAAGGTTATTTCAAGCTTCTTGCTTGACCTTACCCCTTATCAAGATATTTAACCCTCTTAGTTCAAAACCCATCTTGTATAATGACTGCCAAGTGTGTTCCTATCATAAGACACCATACCATGACATAGAGAACTGCAAAGCTCTCCAAACCATTATCCATCATCTCTATGAAAAGGATGATCTCTTAAAAAATGAACCTCCCATGGGCCCATTACCAAATCAATAACCAAAAACCACTATCTAAAACCTACCTATCCCTCCACTCTCACCTCAGAGTGACGAAGAACTAAATAAATCTCCTACCCTAATTCCTCCCTCTATCCATACCATCCACATGGTAATGAGAGCATAATAAAAGGATAAAGGGAAGGACAAAGTGTCCATTCCATGGATATACCCATCTTCTACTTCCCAAAAAAACCAAAACCAAACACCTCCACCTTCATCCACACCAAGGTATTTATCTTAGGTGCCTCCCAATCTAACCCCTTCAAATCCATTAGGAGGTTGGTGCTCAAATAGATTCACCAGAACTCAATTAAGATGAGCTGATATGAGTTGATCACTACTTCACTTCATCATCGCTAAGAAATGATCAAGGCATTTTGATTGGTATAGGTATAACATGAAGTCCCTCAACCTTTGGAAACCTTCATTGATGCTCTTCAAATTTCTAACATTGTCACCTTCAGGGATTTAGAAATACCTTTTATTCACCCAAATGACCTTGATCTTCCTCTCTTTATTACTACTTACATCAACCAAACCTGTATCAAATGGGTCATGATTGATGGAGGAGCTAGTATTAATATCATCTCCTCCCATGCCTATAATCAACTCAACCTTCTGTATAATGTCATTTCTAAAACCTTAGTCATCCTTTGATCCTTTAATGACACCATGACTACTACCCTGGGAATGGTTATCCTTCTTATCTATGTAGGACCCCATACACTCCCTGAGATATTCTATGTAGTGGAAGGCAAGTTCCAATAGAATGTATTGCTAGGATAACCTTGGATCCACTCCATGGGTTGTATTCCCTCTATCCTTCACCATTGCATTAAGTTTGAGCACAAAGGCCACATCATCACCATTCAAGTCAACTCAAGTCCTTTCTCTATATGTAACATGACCTACTGACCCAATGATATCCTCTTACCCCCATATAACACACCTTCCTTAACCAAGGATATGACATCCACCATGAAATAAGAAACCCTACCTCCTTCTAATAATTAGGCATTGACCAATTCATCCATCCCTTCTGATAAAATCCCCACCTCAGACCCTTTAGAATCAACATTCCATTGCCTTTCATTGAGGGAATATCTTCTTTTATCCCTTGATGTTTTCCATACTCCCCAAGAGTATGGGAAACTTGACCACCAACCTAAGTATGACCCTAATATTTGAACCATTTTTCCCTTTATACCTTCACACTTTAAAAACCATTTCATTTATGGGGGACTCGACAAATAACTTGGTGATTCTATCACCTCTTCTTTGCCTTTACCATTCACCTCTAACTTCTCATATCTAGGCAAACTAAGCTTTGAAAAAACATACCTTCAAAGGTGTTCTTGGAAATGATTTGGTCTTGGGTGATATGAGCATGGCCCACATGAGTTGATTTCCATTGAGACCAGAAAGCCTCATGATAAAAATGGCCTCAAATTCATTCTACCTACCAAGAAGCAAACCAAACAACCTATCATCACCATTATCAAGGAAGACACCCCTTCCTCACCAACCTCTCCTTCACCTATGTGTGAGGATTATGACATCATATTACCTAATTTTTTCATCAACATGATCAGCCTAAGATCCCTAACTTATTAGAAGGAGGGGGAAACTTTAACCATCCCTCATGTTAGATGTGGAGCCTAATTATCTTCTAGGATTAGAGGTTAAAATTTTGATGTTATTTTAGCTAGGTTTAGATCCCATTATTTGAATTCCTGATGACACGAGGGTTATAAGGGAGGAACCCCTGTTACGGGGTCTAGGGGCCATGTGCCCTAGAGAAATTTTTAATTAAAATTACCTTATTAAATTATAATTTTATATTCAATTTGGGCCATTAATTAAAGGTTTCCAAATCTAATGGTAGAGGTCATGTTTAGGCAATTTTACCCTAAAATGTATTGATATATGGTTGAGATGTATGAGTGTGAAAAAAAAATATTATACACATAAAGGAGGCAAAAAAGGTAGAGAGGTGTAACAAGGTTTGTTACAGGATTTTGTTTCTCCCTTATATTGCTAAAAATAACATACTAGATAAGTTTGGTGGATGTAACCCATCTTAGGTGAGACATTAAATCTGGTGTTTCCTATTATGTGCATGTTTATGTTTATTTTATGAATTTTTAATTAATTCATTTCATATTTTTTATTATATGCAATTTGGGGATAGATCTAGGTTTTAATTTCTCCTAACACCTCAGATCCATCCTAAGATGATATGAGATGACTCTCCTATCACTAACATTATTCAGTACCAGGATGATGATTCTATTATCACCTACCTTGGTACCCTAGATTCTTCCATCCAGAAATCCCTTCCTCTTGAGACCTTGACCATTTTGAATAAATCCACCATGGATGTCAACTTGGGCACTTTAGACAACCCCCACATTGTCAAAATTGGCCAATCACTAAATGCCAAGGAACTTCAAGACTTCCCCTCTTTCCTCCAAGACTATAACATAACATTTGGTTGGTCTTATAGCGATATGAACGGGATTGACATTACCATTTCCACCCATAACATAGTCACCCATTGTGACACCAAGCCCATCAAGTAGAAACTTTAATGCATGTACCCTTGCATAGCCCTTTTCATTATTGAATAAATTTAACAACTTCTATCCATCAAATTCATTCATCCCATTGACTATCCCCAATGGATCTTGAATGTTGTGCCTATCACCAAAGCCACAAGGGGATTACACATTTATGTGGAATTTTGTGACCTCAACCTTGTTTGCCTTAAAGATGACTTTCCTCTATCAAACATCAACCAATTAGTTGATCTTACAACTAGCCATGAGATGTTATCTCTAATGGATATATTCTCAAGTTACAATCAAATCCTAATTACCCCTGAAGATCAGTACAAGACTACCTTTACCACCCCATGCAGGACATTCTACTATAGAGTCATGCCTTTTAGATTAAATAACACTGGTGTAACCTACCAATGTGCCATGAATTATATCTTTCATGACCTTATCCAAAATATTGTAGAGGACTATGTGGATGATCTTATAAAAAAATCCAAACTCCAAAAGCACCATTTAGCCATTCTCAAGATCATCTTTGAGTGACTTATCCATTACCATGTCTACCTAGACCCCAAGAAATGCTTTTTTTGGGGTCTTGCTATGAAATCTCCTTGGTTTTATCATCTCCCTCTGGGAATCTAAGTTGATCCCACCAAGATTAAAGCAATACTTAACATGCTTCCTCTAGTCAACCTTAAGCAACTCTATAATTTATAGAGGAATCTTCAATCCATCCATCACTTCATCTCCTAGCTTTTGGACCGATGTCTACCCTTCCACCACCTTATAAAGAAGGATGTCTCTTTTAAGTGGAATAGTGACTATCAAAATTCCTATGGTTTACTCAAAAATTACCTTTTGTCTCCACCTATCCTTACCCCTCCCAAAGACAACCAACCTTTCTACCTTTATATCTTTGCTACTAACCACTCCCTAGGGGAAATGCTTGCTCATTGGGATGAAAAACACAGAGAGAAAGATGTCTAATACATTAGTCATATGCTTGTAGACTATGAGACTTGGTATACCCATATTGAGAAGCTTTACTTAGATTTAGTCTTCATGGACACCAAACTTTACCACTACCTTCTTAACCATAAAACCTGTCATAACCAATACCGACCCACTCAAGTACATGCACTCCAAGCCATACCAAAACCAATATATGGCTACATGGATCATGATTTTAGTAGAGTTTGACCTTGAGTTCTTTCAACAAAAGTTAATTAAGGGGCAAGTTATTACTGAATAGTTAGATGAAGTACCATTAACAGATAACCAACCTCTTCCTCTCAAGT
Source organism: Torreya grandis (assembly GCA_037957365.1). Taxonomy (NCBI): domain Eukaryota; kingdom Viridiplantae; phylum Streptophyta; class Pinopsida; order Cupressales; family Taxaceae; genus Torreya; species Torreya grandis. The sequence continues at coordinate 2,889,489 of JARHVA010000633.1, read as the reverse complement.
TCCCTAATGATTCCATCATGAACTCTCTCAGGTAGAATTTACCTATCAAGTCACCATATTATTTGATGGATTAAAGTGTTATTTTGGTGGGGGAGTTGGTATCATCCTTATTCCATTTGATGATGAGCCTCTTCCTTTGTTCTTCAATATTGATTTTGAATGTACCAATAATATGGCTAAGTATGAAGCCCTAGTGATATGCCTTTAGACTACCTTAGCCCTAGGATTCAAAATAATAAACATATTTGGTGACTCCTAACTTGTGGTAAATCAAATAAATGAATCTTACCAGTGTAAGAATGATGTTCAGTAATAATACAAACAACTAGTGGATAGAATTTTAGCATCATTTGAATACTACTACCTCCAGTCAACCCCATGATCTACCAACAAGTTCACCAACACCATGGCTTACCTGACCTCTCAAATCCCATTTTCACCCTCTAAATCTAACCTATTTTTTATTATTTATAGACTTACCCAACCTTATTATGTTAAATTATATTCTCTCACCATTTTTAATGTGGAGGAAACCCACCCTGACCTTTGGTATCAATAGACCTTCAACTACTTCAACCTTACCATCATTCTTTCTAGCCTATATAGGAATTATTGAAGATAATTTATCTAGAGTACCTCACATTACACCATTATGGGAGTAATTATTTATAAACATGGCTTTGATGGTCTCCTCTTTCATTGCCTATGAAGTCATGAAACCTCTCACGCAATCAAGGAAATGCATGATGGTATTTATGGGGGACACTTTAGTGGCCTCATTATAGCTAAATGTATCCTTCACCTTGGCTATTACTAGCCTACCCTTAACCAAAACTATTGTGATTATGTGAAAAAATGTGTTAAGTTTCAACAACACACCAATTTGCATCATGCATCTAGCTATAGTTTTTACATTTCCACTAATTTTTGGCCCTTTTCATAATGGGGTCTAGACCTTATTGGTGAAATTAACCCCTATTCTTCACAATGAACCCATTTAATCATCACTGTGACTGACTATTTTACCAAATAGGTAGAGGCTATTCCTCTAGTCTTAACCAAAACATAAAATATTGTCGCCTTTATCAACCATCACATCATCTATCACTTTGGTGTTCCTTATAATATTATCACTTACACTGGTAAGTATTTTAAGAATAAGCAAGTATAAGGTTTTTGTGATGCATTTAACATTAAGTTAATCTTTTCCTTGCCCTATCACCCTCAAGCAAATGGATAGGTCAAGGCCTCTAATAAAATTCTTAACAACATGATAACTAAAATGGTCAATGTGTCTAGTTGGGATTGACATTTGACATCTCCTTCACCTTATGGGCATATCATACTAGTATTATAACCCCTATAGGTGATACCCCTTTCTATATAGTGTTTATAGTAGAGGAAGTTTCTCCTCTCAAAGTCCAAATACCCTCTTTTCACATTTCTTTACAATATCTCATTTCTGAGGATGATTATTATCTACACTACTTAACCCAGCTTGAGCTACTTGACGAGCATCATTTATCAACCCTTTCCCATCTTCATGTCTATCAAGAGCACATCAAACATGCCTATAAAAAATATCTTACAGTGTGAGAATTCAACATTAGAGACCTTGTCCTAAAGGAAAATCAACATGTCACCAATATTGAGAAAAACAAGTAGGGAAAGTTTGATTTCAATTAGCTTGGATCCTATATCATAACCCATACGTATGGATCAAGAGCTTACTAGTTATCCTCTCTTGAAGGTAACCCAAATCCCGATCTCCTCAATACTTCACATTTGCATCAATTATTTGTTAAGAAGGATCAAGTTCACCTTTTTTTACCTTAAGCTCATCCCTTGCTTTCACATTACATTTGTCTCCCCATTTTAGGGGAAAATGATTAAAATTGAATCATGTGATTATTCATCACAATCATAGCCTAATATTAAAAAATGGGTAGCATGGATCTACCCATGGCATGATTCTCATGGTACTTTCCACCACTCTCTCAAGACAAATTCCCATGATCATTATCACCTATACCTCTTTACACCTAATCAACCTTTTTTATGCTTTTAGTTTTGCCTTCATAAAGGTGAACCCTTAAGCCTATATAATCATTTATATGTCAATCAAAAGTAAAGCAATGAAAAATCAATATCCAAACCAATATAAATCATGGGTCATTCATAAGCATTCACAGATTGTTCCCTCAAAGGATATTTGTATAAGCATACTAAAATTGCACAAATATAAGGTAGATTTCTCCCTTGAAGGATAGCTATCACAAAGCTTGAACAAAGTGAATAAACTTAGACCACTCCCTTAAAGGATGATTGAGTAAAGCATTTGTCAAAAACATAGAAATTTATTGGAAGCTTCTAACATCGATCAACTTCCCATATAACAACAAAGCAAAAGACCTATTTTCATGATCACAACATAAACAAACTAATCTTAAAAGCCATAATTGGCTCTCACACAATAAAATAAGGTGGAATTTGTAATTGGATTTCATAATTAGACTTCTCGTATCAATAAATCTACACTTTGTATGACATATACTTGTTTATAATGACTATTCAGAAACCTACAAAAGAGGCATGTTAATCTCATAAGAAGGTTCCATTTTCATCCATCTACCCTTTATAAACTATAATCAAGGGATTTTGAGAAAACACCTTTTTTAACCACCTAATGAATGCTCATATAAATCATTACAAGGTCTTATGTTCATTAATCCAATCCAATTTTGGTTCTATATTAGTCCTTACAAAGGAAGAAGCATCATGTCCTCTTCCTACCCTATTGTGGCTAGTTGATATTTTCATTAAAAAATTTGTCTCTTGATACTATTCTCTGTTCTCCCATCTAGTGTTGTCATTTAACTTACCTCATGTGTTTTTACTTAAAACAAAATAACAAAAAACATCATATCCATGTGTGTCATAAGCAAAAGCATAACCATAATCATAACCATAATAAACATCATAACATCAAAACCTGGGTGCGATGGCGATGCTGGTTCTGGGGTTTGTTTGGTTGGGGATGGGGTCTGAAGGCAGACATTAATACGGCTCCCATATACCCCTCCTCATGTTAATGCGGCTCTAAAATGTGTAGATCTTTTATTGTGTGGATTTTTTAAAGGTTACAGGTCCTGTAAAACTTGGGTTCCTATTTTAGGTCGTACTACCTGGTTTTTTTGTTTAGGTTTCAGTTCCTTGAAAACCCTGGGAAACTTTGTCTGGTTTATCTTGGGGGTTTTAGGTCCATGTAAAACCTATTTTTTCTACTATTGTTCAGTGGGTTTGCCTGTCCAGGAGGTTTTTATTGTTTTATTTTTTGATTTGTAAAGGGTTTCGGGGCCCCTTCAAAACCTGTTTTTACCTTAATCTAAAACATCATAACATCAAAACATCCATGAGCAATAAATTAATCAACTATTTTTCACCACATGCCTAAATCTAAATAATGAAGCATATACTCACTAAAAGTTATCATGTCATAAGCAAAACCACAAATAAAAACCATCTCATACCTATCTAGCTAAGTCTACATCAGTGTCTAACATCCATAACATAAGCATAATCCATAAGCAATATAACCATCAAATCATAAACATCAACATAAAAGTAAGTCATAGACCATGATCATGAGCAATAAATAAATACTATATATAAATCATGAGTAAAATATCATTATAATATATAAAAATAGATAAACATGTCTCTCCCTCTCAAAATGTGCATCTCACCGCATCAACTCGTAGGTCAAAATCAAAATGATATATAGTATATGAATTATGTCATGTGTATGCTAACATACAACTAGGTCTCGATACCTATCCACCTATAGTACCTATTTGGCCTCCTATAGATGCTACCCACTACCTTAGAATAGCCATACTGGCACTACCTAACAAGTTCATTATGTACTCACCCTATCAAGGCTCATCAAGACATTGTGTCAAAACTATAGCCTCATAATACCATAGTTCTTCCACTATAGCTCGGTATCATGCCATGGGTATGGTACCTGATGGAACTATAAGTATCATTACTCCTCATTTTTACCTCAAAAAGTCCCTCTCCTATGTGACCAAGCCTTGTGAAACCCTCGCATGGTCCCTTTCACTTATAAGAGTCATAACCTAACCCTATAATACATCCACCTAACCTTGTAGTGCCATGACTTGTGCCTACACGATGGCTAATGCCACTCCTACTTGGGCATCTGAGGCTCCCCCTATACATGTGCCCTTTGTATCCTTCTCTCAACTAGGTACACATCTATAATCCCATACCACCATTACCATCACTAAGATTTACTACTACATATAATTCCTAGTACCATACCATGTAGCCATCTATAAATCCTATGTCATCTATCTATGGCCTAGCTAGCATTTCCTTATGATCTAACAAAATTAGGACTAGATGTGGCTCTAAAAATAAGATATTTGAGTCCTTGCACCTATATCTGGGGAATGCACTAAGAATACCCTATACAAGACTGAACTATCTCTACACCCTATCAAGTAGGATGATCTCCACCTCTCCATCCCTCCAATTGAGAATCCACCTATAGCTCTATAAAGACAAGGTCTACCTCTTATAACTAGGCCATACTATAAATTGGATATAGGGTCTCTATATAATTTCATCAATCACTAATGCACCTATTGCACCCCTAAACTAATCCACATCATTGGTTCCTCCTCCTGCACCTAAATCAATGAAGTCACCTCTCCACCACATAAATCCAACTGGGAAATCTATTTGTGTGTATCCCATCCATGGTAGCCCCATTGACCTCAACACTTGGATGTGATCATAGGCCTAATAATGTATAACTAGGATGATACTAATACTATACCTCTTGTGGGCCCTAAACCCCCATAGATCTCTATATATTTGCACTAAGAGAATAATTACCCATTTAAATATAGTCTACCCTATAGTAGATCAACTAGCACCCATAGTAGAAAATATGGGAACCTCTCAATGCTCAAGTTGAGAAGAGAAAATCATGAGATAACCATCATACATATGGTCATCAATCTTTGCTCACCCCACACCTTCTCGTACAATGTGCTATAGCTAAATCCCATAGCATGCCATTTGACCTGATCACTATCATCTTCATATAATAGCTCAATATGATCCTCTTACTCCTCTCACTCTATGTGATAGATCAACTCACTTCAAAAAGGTAATCATGTGATCCTATGAACATCCTTAGGCAAGATCATCATCTCACCAGTCAGCAGTAATAAAGTGTTCATAGTTGGATCCTATCTCTTAATGAGAGCTATGATCATGGATGCATCCTGAGGTACATGATAATGCCTCATCACTCCCAACCTAACCTCCTCCATATAGTCCCAATCAACTAAGGTCATCCCTTGGTATACCTCTATAAAGATGAATGATACTTAGTTACACATATGTATCTACTCTTGTGCTTGCACACAATCTATAACAATAACTTAGATACCTATACTCTTGTTTCCTATTTTCTTACAAACCTTCAACCTATCAGTTGACCACTTGTTTGACTCTTACCTACCTAAATATCACATTTTACCCCATCAAAACTCCTACCTAACTTACCTATCAACCCATACCATACCTTTCAATGCTTTCTATACCTTAAAAACTTTAAAATATTTGTAAATGCCTATTTTAAAGCTAAGTAACTACTAATGGTTAGGTTGACCACTGATGGTTAGGCATATATATTTACCTAGATATTGACCATCAATAGGCAGCCTCAACTATTGACAGTCAATGTGAGTGTTTAGCTAACGAAACACTCTAAACCCTAACTACCCAAGAAACCCCCAAAATAACTCAATCTTTCCTAAATTCAAACTTAATACCTACCCCTACCCTATTTCACCTACCCCACCCTATCAATTTCAAATTTTACCAGCAAAATTCACCCAAAACCTACCTAGGGAAAAAACCTAAAACCCACCCCAACAAAATAATTGATAAATTAATTGCACCAACATTTGCAAAATCAAACTAATCTAACAATTTGAATCAAATCCCCTACTTCATTCCAAGACTATAGATAAAGAGTTAGATATATACTTTCCCCTTTACTTGATTTTATTTTAATTTCTTATCATCCATAATGAATTCTCTATATTTGATATTTTTTATAAGATTTATTGAGATAATTTTGGTTAACTATTGGGTGTTTAATACCATGAATACGTGTCTCATCCAACATTTTCAATTAATGTAATCTATTTTATCTATAAATATTGTCATTAATGATAGATTTTATTAATACATTAAAAGAGGTATCTCATGTTTGAATGGAAATATAATTTTTCATAATATATTAATGAATAGGGGGTTCCCCATAGATAGCCTTATACTTGTTCTATATTCTAATAAAACATAATCTATCTAATTATGCCAATATTCTCCATATGTTTTCACTATATTATATAGGATATTAGAAACATTTTATTTTCTTCATCTTGACCATATTCTTATGGGTAATAAGGAGTCTAAAATTAATTTTTGATCTTATATCTAGCATAAAAATTCTTGACAATATTATTTTTTAAAGAGGATGGTAGGCCAAATATAGAAATAACATATGTCATTATAAATCTAAAAACATATTCACTTATGGTGGATTCTAAGATTGTATACTCAATGCAATTTGAAAATATTATATTTTAATAATGATAAACTTGTGAATTTCTAAGGATGGGGGATTAATCTTACTAATTAAGTCGATTCCCCATATAGAAATTATCTATAGTGACACAATGGATTATAATCATTGAGATAGGAAATGGGTGAAATACTATGTTTTTGGTATTGGTCACACATTTTTTCATATTCATGGAAATCATATTCTATTGTAGGCCAATCATAACCCATTCTAAGTAATTTATATGACATGGCATTTCAAATAAAATGTCCACCACAGCCACTATCATGATTTTTTTATAACACCAATTTAGTTTAGACTTCATACACAATGCATTAAGAAATTTCCCATAAAAAATATCTTAAAAATGGAATATTTAATTATAACATATCTAATGGACTATATTAATAGTTTTATTTTGTCATTTCTTGAAAAGTCAGGAGGAATGAATTTATCTAATAATTAATTAGATATATCTAAATAGAAATATGATTTATCTATACCTTTTTATAAATAAAATACATATAAAGAATCCAAATTATCTATCTCGGTAGAAAGTTGTTGAAATATTTTATTATTAAAAATGGCATGATCATTTGTAATGTAGTGCTATCACATAGGAGGCATCACTAACCATTTCATCTGCATGTATATTATTTATATATTAATATTATTAATTTAAAACTCATATAATAGGGTGATCAAACTAAGTATTTTATCTTTTAGGGGGAATTTTAATGGAAATTAGATTTAGGGTAAATAATACTACACTAAACTAATAAAATATGAATAAAAGTATATCTTATTTAAATACAATAAAATAAATACTTTCCCATGTGTTTAAGGGTGAATGAATGAAATTACCTTAAATGATATATAATTGAGATGTTTTAGAGATGGGTACCTTATTTTTGGCTCACCTAAAATCTAACAAAGATTGAAATTTTTAATAAAAGGTTCTAAAAATAGTGCATAATATAATCCAAAAAAAATATTGTGATCTACTAAAGTGACCTAAATCAAAATTCCCAATATAAACTAACTTTTATTAGTCTATTCCCAAATTGAAACTCTATCCCAAAAGTGGTGGTCTTATTATATTAGTGGTTGAGTAAGTCATATCAGTCTAAAATTATATAAACTCATTCATTTATGATCTATTTTAAAAAAACATCTTCCATATTAGTGAATTGGTGTGTGAAAACATTAGAATGTCTTCTCCTTTGATGAATCCCTAGTCCATGCTATGAGACCTTACAAGGACATTAAAAATTTGGATTTGTTTTTAGGAGTTTGATTTGATCAAAACATACTTTTTTAACAAGTTATAAATCAACACTCATGCATGTAAATAATAAAATCCATGTATATGTTAATCATATCCATAATCCCTATGAGATAAAATGCAATAAAATGGTCAATTATATATGCTCTTTCACTATTCCTTAATTTGGTGCAAGTATGCAATAATAACTCTTAAATTTAGCAAAATAAAATAAATTGATGTGATATATAGATGTTTTCCTTGTAATGATATGAGCACATAATTTTTAATTCTTGGTTTTGTGATATATATATATATATATATATATATATATATATATATATATATATATATATATATATATATATATATATATAACCTTATTAGCATGCAAACTGACATTTTTGAAGACTAAAACATTGATAATTAGAGAATAGTGAAACATGGTGAAATTGAAAAAATGATTCATAATTGACATGAATAATGGTAGGATGGTCCAATAGTGGTCACACCACTATTAGATTATCTTGATAATTTTCAAGGTGATAAAAAATAGGAAACATAGATCAATATGTTTCTAATATTATCTTTGAATATCTTGAGGTGAATAAATGACAATTTTAATGATATTTAATAGTGAATGATAATAAAAAAATGCTATGCAAGGTCAATAAAAAAAATTGAACCAATGATCCATATATACAATAACATGGTATTAACATTAAAATCATAACACCCGTACCAAAATTAGGTGTCCACATAAGTCCCCACTTTAATGTGTGTGCTCATACATTAAATTAAATCAAACAAGGATGGACATGGTATTTTTTTTTGGTTCCCTTAATATCTATAAGTTAATACTAGATATAAAAGTGTTATAAAATTCAAAAGGAGGAAATAGGTTACCTTATATAGTAGTCTAGTTCCAACCACCTACAAAAATACATAAACCCTATTTCCTCGCTCTTTACATGAATGTATTGATTTCCAATGAGGGTCCATTAATGATAATAAAATCTCATATGTAAATATATTAATTGCCTACATATAAACATGAATTTTTAAAAGTATATTAATGTATGCATATATATATATATATATATATATATATATATATATATATATATATATATATATATATTATTGTAATTAATGGGAATAATTGATAAATAAAAATAAATAGTAAGAATGAATACACCTAGTGGCATGTCAACCATATTACCTATTAACCATTTTTAGTCACCATGGAAAAGTAGTGTCCAATTCAGTTTGAGGTTTGAGGTTTGATAGATAAAGCTAAGTTAATAAAGGAATCAAGACTTCATGTTTTAAGGTTTTGGTATTCACATGTTTTGATGTTAATGAATTATAAGGAAAAAGGACTTAGCCAAATTTTAGTTTTATTTGAATAGAATCTCAAAACTTGAAGATAAAATCTCTTGAAAAGTTTTTAAGTCTTTAATAGTGTAGAAACATGGAAACATAAAAGATTAGAGGCATTAAATCCTTAAGACAAAAGTTAATCCCCTATGGTTATAAGGCCTTAAAGAAAATCCACATGGTAAATTATTGGAGAGATTAAAGGCATGAAGGATTAGAGACATTAACCATAACCCAAAGTGAAAAGAGCCAATGAAGTGACACGTGGTGGTGGAAATGAAAAGGTTATCAAAATGAAGACATGTGGTATCAATAAATTCACTAATATAGTATCCTAAATTTGAAGGTCCCTCAGTTATGTCTTGATGGCTTCCTAATTTGTTAGTTGTAGCATGAATTTTGTCTAATTAAATGGCACCACATAATAATCATTTGCATCTCTCAATGGTCTATGCCTCTTTCAAGACTTTCAACACTTAGCCAATTTTCCAAAAGTTTCTTGGTGTCACATGTCAATCTCCTGATAGTCTCAAGCCCTTTTCAAAGGCATTTTGATACTTAGTAAATTTTCTCAAAAGCTACCCAATATATCTCCACATCATCAAAGTAGTAGAGAAGCATATTATTAGGATTCTTCCACATCACAATCTTGGCATCCCAACATTATAGAAGCATATATACAAATTCAAAGCCTCTAGGATAGTGAATTAGAAGGATAATGCCACATGGTGAAATCTCATTACTCGATAGCCCCTGATTGGTCCATGTAAGCCTAACAATGTGTTAGAACAACAAGTGAACATGATGACACCAAATGGAAAAATCTCACTTCACTATATAAATAATAGTCAACATTGAACTTAAAGCCTTAGCCTAAGAATGGAAATGTGAGGATAAGCCATGTGGAAGGGACCACTATTTCAATATCAAGGTTTATGGTTACAATAAAATCAATCAGATCAACTAAATATTGAAGGAAGCCCAAAGGGAAGATTGATACTTAAAATATTTTTGGCCTTCCTAGACTTTCCCAAACCTTTTTAGGGTTGTCAAAGATTTTCAAAGATCGATCTAATAAAATAATGACACATGGTAGTTTATTGGAGATTCTTAATGCATATTAAATGGTTTATACTTATCTTTTATTGATTTTTTAGTGTTGGTCTCTTAGAACCTATCTCTTGGGGTGTTGAAATAATCATGCTTGTTAAACACTAAGAACTAATCAATGAGTGCCATTTGGCCCTATCTGAAACTAGATTCAGTCTCTTAGGGAATTAAATTATAAAAGCTTGTAGAAATGGGAACTAACTAGAGAGTGCCATGTGGTAAACATTATCCTAATAACTAATCATATATACCCAGTTTATTAGGTGTCATACCTTGTTACATTCTTGGGTGTCAGTAGTGTCATCCCCTAGATCTAATTTGAGCCCAAAATGTGGTCACGTATTAGTAATATTAGATCTAACTCTAAGTCCATAGGGGAAACCACATGGACATGTACATCCTTAAGATATAATTAGAGCATAATAATTGTGGAGAAAATCAAAGGAGGGCACATGGACACCTATCATCTCAGGCTCCCCTTGGACTGACATGTGTAGATTAACACAACATGAAGACAATAAATGAGGAGCCCAAATCTATGACCTATAGTTAGACCCTAGAAAACCTAAGTTCAAATGATGGCCTACCACATAGAGGTGTTAATTCTTGAGTGCAGAAGTCATGGCTAAGTAATGAAGGATGCAATGAATGAAATATCACCATGCCATAATTTGACCAACTAAAATTTGATAGCCTATTTGGCTTTCAAAATGATCAAAAGAAAGATTTGTATAGTGGCTCAACTTTAAATTATAGAGTGGGTGGAAAAAATGATAAAATTTGGCTAAGTCATTATGGTATTGTACACATGGGGAGAAATAAAATGTTGAGTATGACTGCATCCTTAAAGAGATATAGTGGAAAACTACACAAATATGGCCAATGGAAATATTGAGTAAATCAAGATGGTTAGGCCACCCCATTCATGTATATTATGATTAATAATGAGTATCACTTTTGACATAGACCTTGACTACTTCCCCAATCATCATTAAAATTTATAACCACCCTAATAGTGGGTGAGACTAAATCTATTACCCATGAGCTTCCCATTGCCTATAAAATCCTAGGTCTTACATTGTAAAAGGGTTGACATGTTTTATCACAATAATACTATCAAAATTTACCATCTATGATCCCTTTACTACTTGATCCTTACACATGATGAATTGGAAGAACTGGTTTATTGGAACAATGGAATTATCCCCCAAGGTGTGGGGCACTTACACTACTTGATAATTGAGTTCACCTCTTTCCTTTATTTTTGTATTTTATGTGCATCCTATGGTTTGTTGATATTTTCATGTCAATGATTTTTATCCCTTTAATTTCCATCCATTCCACAACACCTATGTGAATATCTTGGCTTTCTCTTTTAGGTTGTATGATGTGTGTATATAGGTTTATACATATTCCACTTTTGGAGTGTTCGTAATCCCTCTTGGTATTGTATTGTGTCCTACACCTTCATGCAAAATATTCATGTAACTATAATGTCCATTTTGAATTCTACGTGATATTTTATCATCCTCTAAGATTTTTAGTGTGTTCTCAAGGCTTGTAGAGGTGTTTTATCTAGTCTTGTTGCATCACCATTATTTCCTTTTTAGCGACCCCTTCTCTTTTCCACAAAAAATATTTTAGACTTAGGATTAGCTACAAATTTCCATTCATCTCTTTTAGGCCTACATGTTGATCCTAAATTATATTAATTTAGATTATAAGGAAGTCAAAATTATTCTAAGGTTCATCGTAAGGAACACAAGTGTCCCACTCCTCAGGGGATGATTCAATTATTCCACTAAACTAATTCTTCCATTGAACCATTTCTTCCATTATTTAGATAACCTTTAGATTGGTTAGTTTAGGGTAGTTTAATTGCTTTTATTTCTTCCAAGTGTTACTAAACATTATTTTGGTTGTTTTTAATTTCCTTTATGTGCCTATGGCATATTTGTTCTTGTTCCTTGCCTTCTCTATTTTTTTGAGGTGAATCTTAGGTTAGTTTATTTAGTAACAAGACAAGTAGGTTATAGTTGTATTACACTTTCAAAATCATGTATTTTGGATGCTTCTATAACTTCATACCCAATTGATTACTTTAAAGGCTAACAGATTCATAATTAGTAAGAGAGCAACCCATATAAGTTGCCAGAATGTTGATCATTTTTGGTCATTATGGAAGAGCAACATCCAATTTAGTTCACAATTTTAGGTTTGATAGAAAAAGCTAAGTCAAGAAAGGAATCCAGCCTTCATATTTTAAGGTTTTTATATTTTCATGTTTTGATACAAATGAATTATAAGGAAAAGGACTTATACAAATTTTATTGTTATTTTCATGGAAGCTCCAAATCCTAGAGGTAAAATATTTTGAAATTTTTATAAGTCTTAAACAATATGGAAACATAGAAATGTGGAAGCTTGGGTGAATTAAATTCTTAAGCCAAAATTTAATGCCCCATATTTTCAAGGCCCTAAGGAAAATACATGTGGCATTTACTTGGAGAGCCTAGAGGCATGGAGGCTTGGAGGAATTAGTAACTAACCCAAAATGTGAAGAGCTAAGGAAGCAACACATGGTAGTGGAAATGAAAAATTACCAAAATGAAGACATGTGGTGATAGTAACTTCAATAGTACAATAGTCTAAATTTTATGGATCCTTGGAGATGTCTTGATGACTTCCTATTTTTTCAATTGTATCAAGACTCTGGTCTAATTGAATGGTGCAATGTGATAATCATTCACATCTCCTGATGACCCATGCCTCTTTCAAAAGTCTTTTGACGTAATCGATTTGGCTAAAGTTTCTCAATTCCACATGTCTATCTCTCAATGTTATTTGGCCCTTTTTAAATTACTTTTGATAATTAGTCATTTTTCATAAGTTTCCTCATAATCTCTATTTCAATAAGGTAGCAACCTAGTGGGTATGCAAGATGCTTCCATGTGTCATAATTATAATGACCCAGAGTCTTAAAATTTCCATTATATTTAAAAAACCTTTGAGATATCAAGTGAGTGGGATGGAAATGCATGGTATAATATCACTACTCCATAGCCTTGGGGTGGTCTGTATAAGTAGAGTAGTGTGTCAGAGTAGCAGGTGAGTGGGATGACACCAAGTGGAAAAATATCACTTCACCATAAAGATAATAGTTAGAATTAAATTTTAAGCCTCAAATAAGTAACAAAATAGTGATAAAGATCCATGTGGAGGTGGCAAGTCATGATCACATAGTGGTAGGAACACCCAACAAATAGGAGAACACTAGTTAACACTCAATATAGCCTGGTTGAGAGAGCCAAAAAAAGGGGCAGATAAATCAAAAAATGTCACATGTCATATGGTTAGAGTTTTCAAGATCCAAGTCTAATGGGATCACCCCACTATTAGAGATATCAATATATTGAGCTTAATACAGATGTCAAATCTTTGGAGAACCTAACCTATTAGACTATGCCATATGTCATCCAGAGATGAACCCAAGTTAAGTTCATGAGTTAGAATAATTGACTAAGTGTTGAAGGGAGTCTAAGGGAGAATATAATCATATAGGTAGATAAGTATTTGATGAACCCAATGTTGAGATTAGGTTGGATTCAACCACTGAGGAATTTGTTGGAATCTACATTAGAACTGAATGAAACAAATTTGATGGCCCATTTCACTTGTTCAATTGTTAAATTCATGAGTAGACTATGTAATTTCATTTGATTCATAGATTAAATCTTAGAGTAATCTAGTGTGTAAATCATGACATAACTCAATATAAATGTTTGAAAAATGATGAGATGTCGATGGAATCTAGCCCTATTCATCATAGAGGCGAGTGGAGAACACACACATAGAAAATAAGCTATAGACTTGAGGGGACATGGTAGGTAGTTAAATAAGTATGACTTTGGTAATACTAAGGGTATCCCCACTACCTTAACCCCAATTCCATTATCATCATCAAAATTTTAACCATCCTGATAGTGGGGAAGGCTAAAAAGGGGCTTGAGAGCTAATTATTTTCCCTAAAAAAACAAGTAAAATTACCATGGCAAGTTGAAATTTGTTAGCATAGTAATACTACCAAAATTTTCCCTCCATGATCTCTTTACCACCTAATCCTTAATTTTTAATGATAATTTATTTCACCTCTTTCTTTTCTTTTTACATTATTTTTGCATCCTGTGGTTTATTGATCTTTGAACATGGATGATTTTTTGTCCCTTTCATTACCAACCATTCCCCACAACCTCTGTGCATAGCTTGGATTTATCTTATAGGTTTTTATTATGTATGCATATAGGTCTATAAAAATTCCACTTTTAGAACATTTGTCATCCTTCTTGGTGTTGTATTGTGTCCTACACCTTCATGAAAAATATTCATGCAATTAAAATGTTCATTTTAGAGTTTGTGTGATATTTTCTCATCCTCTGAGATCTTTAGGGTGTTAGTTAAGGGTTTTAGATATGATCTATCTAGTATTGGTACATCACCATTATTTCCATTTTAACATCTTCTCTTTTCCCCATAAAATATTTTAGACTTAGGATTAGCTGTAGATTTCCATTCAACTCTTTTAGGTCTACATGTTGATCCTAAATTAGATGCATTTAAATTAGAAGGAAGTTATCCTTCTTTGGAGGTTAATCCCAAGGAGCACAAGTGTCCCACACCTTGGGGGATGATTCCATTATTCCATTAAATCAATTCTTCTAATTTAATGGGTGAATAGTTTGAGTGACAAAAATTGGATGAGATAATCTAGAACTTTGTAGATGAAGAAGCAAGAAGAGTTGAAGTGATTGTAAAGGTGATAATTCAAGAACATATATATAAAGAGATTTATGAAATTTTCTGGTGTGAATTACCAAAATTATTAGTTTTGTGGTTGTCAAGATTGGAGTATGATTATTTCCAACTAAGAATGAATTATAGATATAGATTAGACTCGTGTTCTGGACTAATAAAACCAAAATACAATTGATAGATATATCATCTAATTTTCTATATAAGGTTATTTGGACTTATAATCAGTGTAAGACTTGTTACTCATAGGAATTTGTGATAAGTTTTTTTAATATCTACCTATGTTGATAAAAATGTTGGTTGTGGAAAAGGCCATGATGCTTACTCGTACTAACATAGAGTAGTCACTTTGGGTGCTATGGGGGTATGTGTGGGATAGAAGTGAATGATGTGGAGTTGAGTAGAGAATCTTGAACATGACCCCATAATATAGAGGATGAGAAGAGCTAGAGCGAGAAGAAAATTATGGGATTAGAAAGGGAACTACAACAATAGGGAAGATTGGATAAAGTCAACAATCTATAATTAGTCATGAATATGAGTAGGGGTGGAGTAGAAGATGTTGGTAATGGGAAGGCATAGAGAGAGGTTGTGAAAAATGCTAAAACTAAAGAATATAGTGAATATGTAGAAGGGCATGCTGAAAAGGAAGAAGGAAATAAAAATAGAGTAGATATGGAGCTCATGAAGTAGGAAGAAGAAGGTAAGTTATAAATAGAACATCTAAAAGATATAAATATATTATAGTTAATGAAAATGATTTTATTTAGACCTGATAAGGAAAATTATTGGGAAGAATTTAGGTTTGAGTGTAGAACAATCATAGGTTTAAGTTAAAAGTTAGAATAATTTTAAATTATAGATCATTCACTTCAAGAGTATGCATCCCCTATCCCAATATATCATTTGGGAGAAGAATAAGTGTAGGAAAAGAATGGATACAAATTAGTTTGATTCCTTTATAGATAAGTTTAGTAAGCTAAGTGTAAGAACAAATTAGGTATTAAATAAGAAGATGATATAATAATTGATATTTATTTTTAGGACACCTGAAAAGACTAGTACACATAAGTCTTTAGTTTTAGTCAATAGTGCACAGACACATATAGTCATAGTCACTAGTGTGCATATACCTACAATCACAATCAATAATGTATAGAAACTAGTGTTAGCAACTTCAAGTGTGACAACTACGTCACTCAATGTAGGCATGTTTATTTCCTTAATAAAATATGATGGATCTACAGATATTGAGCAATACTTTATAACTTGTGCTATGAAATGAAATACTAAGGGGGTAATATTTAATAATGTTAAGAAATGTGAACTTGTAGGTGCTTTGTTAGGTTGAGCCTTAAAGTTCATTTATAAAATAAATGTAAATACTCTCAATATTACACAAGTTAAAGATATGTTAGTATCATAGTTTAATATGAAGAAATACAAGCTAAACTATTCAAGACCTAAAGGAGATTTGAAAAAATATTGAATAATTGGTTAGAGACTATTATCACAAGTTTTTTGATGTTATGAATAAGATCAGTTTCATCCTAGAAGACAAAGAGAAGGCTACTTGGTTCATATAAGGCCTGAAACCAAGAATTATATTTATTAGTATATAGTCCCAATTCTTGACTAAGGATGATGCCTAATCTATTTCTCTATGAGTGGAGAAAATTGAGGATTATGGTGATCTTCCAATAGCGGGTTATAAATTAGAATAAAAACTAGATGCTTTTATGAGAAGAAAAGATGATATGCATGAGAATGATATACCATAATTAGGCTTATGGTGTATATAATATGGTTGAGAAGGCCACCACAATAATGAATATATAACATTTATAACAAAGTTTTATGAAATTTGTAGAGTAGTTGGACATGCTACTTCAAAATGCCATATTTTACAACAATATATCCAAAAATCATAGAGTATGCATTATAAATTTTGTAACTTGACAAATCATGAAAAGAGGATCTATAGAGCTCTACAAGAGTTAAAATAAGATATTAAAAATAATATATTCTTATATTCTTTGCAATAGTTACCAACTATGAAGCAGGGTATCTCAAGCCTAGATGTGGACATGACAAGTCACACAATGTAGTCCCTAATAAATATTTTCATCATCACATTACCAAACCTAGGGTTTGGTTTGTTGGCTACCATCTTCCATGAAACACCAATATTATCCTTCTTAGAATAATATGATTCCACAAAAATATAATTAGGTCCCAAGTTTGCCTCAACACCAATATGGAGGGTACGATGCATGGAAAAACTAGTGAAGATACACTATATAATAGTTAGAAGGATGGTGATACCAAAAAAATAAAGGTAGATATAGAGGATTTTATAAGGGAGGATACTAAAGAGGGTATCAAGGAGGATGTAACAATAAAAATTGATAATCCTAACCGCCTATGCAATGTTATTTATGTGGAGAATACAATCATGACATGAAAATTTCCCTATTAATCTATGGAGATAGACTTACTATGTGTACTATAGAGTTGAAGGCTAACATCAAATGAAATACTATTCAATGCTTAAGAAGCAAAGTAAGGAGAAGTCAGTGTGTAATGTAAATATGATCAATGTGAAACCTAAGGAGAACACATTCATCTAGGTAGTTACCAGATAATATCATACAAAATAAGGATTATTGCCTTTGGATATGTAAGTAGATCAGGTAATTAAATAAGCTCAAATTGATCAATATCTTGATCCTATAAGGGAGAAGGCTTTGATGTATTAATAAAATCAAGTGATACAAAATATACAACAACAAATTGCTTCATAAGGAGATATAACAATAATTGATGAACACATGTATGGATAGAATGTGCATATAACAAAGTAGGAAGGAGTTGTAAATACTTTGAAAGACTTAATAAAGTTACTTAGCACACTCCACAATGATTACATAACATAGAATATTATTAACCTCTTGTATAGTTTTTTGGAGTGTACATAATGAGGGAAATAATATATATATATATATATATATATATATATATATATATATAAAGTTGTGTGGTATGTGAAAACTAAGAAGCCTTGGGATGTTGACTCCTGCATGGTTATTGAGCTTGTAGGTTACAAAATTCCTAATGTAGTATTTGATTTTGGGAGTACCGTGAAAATGATCCCAAGATCAACATGGAAAGCTATTTGTAGGCCACACTTAAGATACAGTCATGTCACCCTTAGCCTCATAGATTATGGGTGAGTAGAACCTATTTGTCACTTTGAGGATGTGGAGATTAGAGTGGCTAAGCTAAGTTTTTGTGGTAATTTTGAAGTCATTGATATGAGGACTATAGAGACCCATTACCCTAACTTATTGGTAATAAATGGGATTAAATGGTGAAATGACTATTAACATAGTGCACAACTAACTAGAGGCTCATGAAGGAGATAATATAGTTTTCATTTATTTGAATAAATTAGAATATAATTCATACATAATTATGAGATACCTAGAGTCTCCATATACATATAGTGATAATGGTTAGTTTAAAATCAACATAAATACACAAAGTAATGTATTGAGAGTTATTGAGTACTAGTTTTTGAACCCACATAGGAGAAATCACAAATCCCAAAGCATCCATCTTGTAAGTTGGTAATAATAAAATCACTAGTAACATAATTTCAACTTAGAGGTTATACCTTTCTATCGGTCAAATATCCTACTAGGTCATAAGTGGATGTCTTATATAATAAAGGTAATAATGATGGATTATATCAAACCTAATCTATAGGGTGTTTTGCCTTTAGAAATAACATCTTCCATGTGTGTAAATTTAGACAATCACATGTTAAATTAGGTGAGAGGATATCATGAGATACAACTTTGCACATGGTGTTCTCCATCAAATGTTAGCTACCTTAGTCCATTCATCTTAAGGTTAGATCACCACGTACAAGAGGTGGATCAAAGAGACAACACACTAAGCTATGTGTTAAAAGGTACTATTTTTACTTGGTGAGTAGTGTATAGATATTTGTAAATACATTGGGAGGAGGCATGTGAATTTTTATGCACATGGTTTCAATTACCACCTATGATGAAATTTGAATGGCAATTCTTCCAAGAAGGCTAATGTCCCAAGTTTAAAATTTATAAATGTGTAGACATATAGTTTTCACAAGGAGTGAAGCCAAGGGATTATGTGCACATTTTTAGCCACACACTAGAACCACTACCTAAGCCTGGCACATGCATCAACAGTCCATGAGAGAGACCAAACATTGGGCACAAGTGCAATAAGATTTCATTTTAAATGTTGTGTTTGAAGATGATAATGCTTTAGTGCATAATGCATTGTATAAACATAAAATATTTTTATGTCATGGATGAGTATAATATTTGAAATCTATAAAAGAGTCATCATCACAACAAGAACTAGCTCATGATTTGAATCTAACACTTCAAAGTTACAAGGTAAGTAAATAAGAACAAGATTTAATTTAGCCTTGTAATATAATAATAGATGAGCTAATGGAATCTATCAATAGTGATGGACATTTAAATTTGGAAGGATTCTTTGAACTGGAGAGGGAAACTAAATCAACACTAGCCCAAAGTGTATAATAAGTTGAAGAAGATAGATTACACAATATAAATAGTATATAAAGGGAAAGATAACACACTCTATAATTATGATTTACCCAATGAATCAAACAAACTATATCAAAATCCCTAAAAAATATCAAAGAAAACTTAGGAAATGAGTTAGTTTATAATCTTGTAACTGAAGGAGATTACTAAAGATAGGAGCAGATCTTAGAGGCATAACAAATACTACAAGACTATCAAGATGTTTTCCCAACCAAATTATCTAAAACAAAACGTGTAGATCCATCATTGGGAGATATGCATAGATTTGAAATAATTCATTTGACCCATTAATAAGTTCTCATAAAGGCTAAACCCCAACATGAAAATAAAATTAAAGGCTGAATTGGATCAAATGTAAGAAACATGAATCATTTATCCAATTGAGAAAGTAGACTAGGTGAGTCCCATAGTGATATAACCAAAGAAGTCTGGAAAGATAAAATTTTGTGGAGACTATCATGCACTCAAAAATTCTTGCATCAATGATTATTTTCCAATATCAATCATGGATGAAGTCCTCAAGTTAGTCATAAGTCATAAAGTGTACTAATTTATAGATGAGTTCAATGGGTACCATCAAATTCTAATCATAGAAGAGGACTAAACTAAAAGTAAATTTTCAACTAAATGGGGATCATTCATATATAAGGTAATGACTTTTGGTTTTTAGAATGTACCAATACTTTTCTCTATAGCTATAATAACTACATTTAAAGATCTCATTCATGCTTTCCAAGAAGTATATTTGGATGACTGGGATGTGTTTTCTTTATTTAAAGAGCATCTGTCAAAACTACCATTAATGTTATAATAGTTTCAAACTCTATGATTTTGATTATAATTTAAATAAGTGATTACTTCTCACACATTTTGGTGTTATTTTTGGCCCTATTGTATGTAGTGATGGCATTTTTGTGGACCAAGCTAAGATTACTATAATAATGGGGATGCCATCCTCGACCAACTCTATATAAGTGCATACCTTTCTTGGTCATATAGGATACTATAGAAAATTTATCAAAGGATACACAACCATATCTACACCAATGGAAAAACTACTACATACAGACACAAGGTTTTCTTGGACATGAGAATGCCAAGCAAAATCTATCAAGCTCAAACAAAGGTTGGTAACAACACCTATTTTAGTTTTTCCTGACCGGATGAAGCTATTACATATGCATGTGGATGATTTTGGTATTATTTTACCAGTAGGATGTTATTAGTAGCCAAAAATAACTATACCACTAAAGAAAGAGAGGATTTAGCTATGGTATTTACATTGAAAATTTTTTAACACTATTTATTGGCCACATCATTTGAGCTTTTTAATGACCACCAAACATTGTGATACTTAGTTAATAATCCAATTTTGGGAGGATGGATCTCTAGGTGTCCCATGTTATTTCAAGAGTTTAAATTTTGAATCAATGTAAATCAAGGATAGGAAAATGTCAGACTAGATCATTTGAGAATGTTACCAAATAATGAATAACTAGAATAAATAGAAGATGAGTCCTTAGATGCACACTTATTTAGGACTACTAAAATCCTAGATAATATAGAGGACATTACAAATTTTTTGGATCAAGGTACTTTCCCTATGTATTATATAAAAATGGATAAAAATTGAATGGTCATTTGACATATCCCATATAGTCTCATAAACATATTTATGTACAAGATTGAGAGAGATAATGTGCTATACAAAGTAACATTAAAGCATGAATGACCATAGCTTCTTCAAAAAACACATCAAATAATTTCATGGGGTCACTTTGTAGGTGAATCCACTACAAGAAAGATCTTATAAAGTGGTCTTTGGTGGTCAACTTTGTTTGAAGATGTGTATAGGGTAGCCAAGAATTAGCAATGTGCATCACCAAATAAGAAAGACAAATAATAGATATGAGATGCCTTTGGTATGAATTATTACATAATAACCATTTGAATAGTGGGGAATCAATTTTTTTAGACCCATAAGTCTCCCAAAAAAATGAATTCATGTGCAGTATATTATTATTGTGATGGATTATTTCACCAAATGGGTAGAAGCTATTGCAAATCTAAGTTATGGTGCAAAAGATGATATCAAATTCTTATATGAAAAAAATATTACAATATTCAAATTACCAATCAATATGGTCATTTATATATGAATGTATTTCATCAATAACACTATCAAGCCTCTAAATGAAGATTTTATGATCTTGCACTACAAGAGCACAACTTATCACCTTTAAGTAAATGGGCAAGCTAAATCATCAAAGTATTGGGAAAAATGTTAATGAAGATCTGTAATGTGAATTCCACATTTTTCACTCCTTCCCAATTTGTATATGGTCTTAAGGCATTAATGATTATGGAATACATTGTGTCGAGTCTATGCATTACAATGGGTATGAGGATAGGTGACTAAGATTCTCTAAATCAAAGATTAATAGACTTGGATAGAATGTAAGAAAGTTAAAAAAGGGAATAATGGATGCAAGAAATACACAAGTTAATCCAAAAGGCATGGCATGTAAGTTTCAATCTAATAAATTTCATCTAGAATAAGCGTATTATTGTATGATATTAGGTTTAAGGCATTCCTAAGAAAACTACGCATTAGATGGAAGGGAACTTACATTAATCATGAAGTCTCATAATAGGGTACCATTATTTTAAAATATTTTTAGGGAACCATATTACCAAGATGTGTTAATGGTTGTAAGCTTAAGCCTTACCATTTTTAGTCTCTATCATTCTTACTATTAAAAAGAGATGGTGCCAAGTAACATCATTTAGATTAGGATTTTTATTTAATTTTGTTTTGTGTTTTTTTAAATTTTCCTAGGGTTAGAGTGTTTATATAGTGTAATATTTGAATTATAACACATCACAATGAATAAGGATTAGTTACAGTCATAACATATGATCAAATTCTAGAGATAGCCTATAAGAAGGATAGTTGGAACCAATTACATGAAGGCCATGAAATAAGTCCAAGAAGGTGGTGATGACAAGATAGGTATAATGAAATGATGGATAATGGTCATTCAAGATCATTAATGACAAGACACTTGAATAGATTACATCCTTCCAAAAGTGGATTATATGTCCAATTGATAGGTGGCATCATAAAATAAATGGGATAGATGAAAGGATATCATGTCACATCAAATAACTGCTAATGGATAAATTATGGATTCTAGACAAAAAGCATCACTATCAGATCAAACAACATCAAGTGATATTAATTTTTGTAAAAAACTTATGTGCAACTAATTAAATTTATTTAAAATAGATGGCCATATGGATTTAGGTGCCAAAATATATATAAATAAGGGTAGGTACAACACAAAAATATTACATAATTCTACAAATAATCAAATTTTGTGATCTACTTTCAAAACATCTTCTTGCATATATATTTCCTACTTGAGATAGAAAAAAAAAGTATTCAATCAAGGACATAGAAATAACCATAAAGAGAGCTCAATTATTGATCCCACTTACATATTCATAAAAGGAAAAGATGAGGATTGGCTTAGGTATTCGACAAACCAAATATAATGACCTAAACCCATTATACTTCATTGATCAAGTAGAATATACTTTTTTTGCTCTTGGGTCATAAGAAGTTGCACAATCAAGAGCCCTAATGCTCCCACATCTAATATGAGGCTTAGATGTAGAACAATGATCAATTTAGCCATATTTGGTTAACTCGATGAGGTAATTCTTACTCTGATAAGTAGGTATAATTAAGGGGATATTCATTTATCCAAGGATGTCACAATCTAGATTAATGCTTAGACTATGGCACGAGCAATAAGCCTCCCAACTCATGGTAAATCCATTCTCCCCTATAAGTCCACCACTCCAATTAATTTATAAACCATGGAGAAGTATATAATAAAGACAAGTAAATGAATACCAATTGATTCAATAGATGATGCTTCAGTGCACATTCTAGTTGTACGCATTGCAAATAGGGTTTGATAAATTATAAAATAGGCTAAATAGGTAATAAAATGGGTTATTTATATTATGTATCACATTATATGCATATGAAAAGACTTTAAATGATTTTTTTAGCCTCAAAGTTAACACCAACATTGAGAAGATACTCACAGGTACCTCCCAAATATTCCAATATTAGTTCTTGGTCTTAATTCTTTGTTCCATGTAATGGAAATCATCAGAAGGTCTAATCAACTTGAATGTAAATTTTTGTCCTACTACCACATTTATAAATATTTCATGGACTAAAATAGGGTAATATTATGAGTAACTAGGGTAGCACATGGTGGATTTAGGCTCTAGCCTTGATTAGGTCACACCCAAAAATACCCCAAGATGTCATGTAGTATCTAGGACAACATGCCTTGGTTACAAAACTACATAATGACATCTAAATCAAGGTGCATGAGTTAATGAAACCAACTATGATCATAATTCCATTCTTTATCATGATGTTGGATATGTAATCAAAATTTTGGAGGTAGAAATCTCTCGTTGTGAGGTTGGTGCCACCTTTACATTTTATTCCCCCAAAAGGAAAAATACTAATGTCATAACAAGCACAAGGATAATAGAAAGTGCAACTACAAGCCCCAAAAAAAACATCAAAAACTCACTCACATTAAGATAAAGGAATAGGAAGGCATCCATATGGTGATCTATACCACCACTACTAAAGAAGAGGACACATCACACAAAGTAGTGGTTGGACAATCCAAATGTTCCAAAGCTAGCAGGTGAGTGCAATTTACCATAGATTGGATTTGAGGAGTAAGAAGTCTTGAAGACCATGTTGGAAGACATTAACAATGATGTGTATGATCACGAAGAAGAGAATGAATTATTTTTATGGATAATGGTGTGCACCTATCAAATGTGTAATTAGGTAAGGCAAGACCTTTAGGTTGATATTACTCAACCTCCACTCTCTATCATTATTGACACTATAGATAAGAAGTAACTTCATATAATTTGGCATCTAAAATATTTCATAAAGATCCCACTACAGGATCTTTTATTGCATAGGAATCACAACTACCATCATAAGAGAGTCCACCCCTAGCCTTGATGCATAAACCAAAGACTCACCCTTCATCAAGGTTGTCCCCCATAGTAAAATATAGGATGGTATCCTTTGAAGAATCAATAGAGGTGGGTGGAACATATCAAGCATAAAAAACACAAAAATCTCAGACCCAAGTTGTGAAGAAGCTTAAGAAAACCCTCACTCCTCTACCCACATCTAGTAAAAATACATTTGCATGAAAAAATATGATTGTAGAATCAATCTCTTCAAAATATACCCAATCAACTATTAAGCTTGACACACCAAAGGCCATGGAGGATCCTGAAGAAATAACTGTACCATACCTAGAACTACAACAAGAAGCTATACAAGAACAAGATAACCCAAAAAAATGCAAAAAGAAGCCAACATGATGGTAAAATAAGATAAAAAGATAAATAAGAAATAATAAACGTAACAAATAGCTACACAAGAATCACAATGCAAACAATAGAAAGCTATGTAGGAATATCAATGTCAAAAAAAAGTTATGGAGGAGTGCCAAGAGTAAGCCAAAGATTAAAAAGCTACAAAACATTAAGCTGAAGAAGTAGAGGCTACATAGAAGCAAGACAAGGAAGTAGAGGCTCATAAGAAATAATCCAAAGAAGTAGAGGAAAATAAAAAGGAACATGATGGAGTAGAGAGAAATAAAAAGAAGCATAGGTTATATAATGAAATAAGTAAGAAAAAGAGGCACTAGAAAAGGCCAAAGAGGAGAAACACAAGAAGGAAAACATTCCAAGAACATAGTTGAAGTAAAAGAAACCAAGGATAAAGCCAAATATAAAGCTAAAGCTAAGCTTAACGCCGAGGGGCAAGCCAAAGCCCAAGCTGAAGTAGATGTTAAGGCTAAGGCTAAAGTTGAGGCTCAATATAGAAAACAAAAAGAAGCTAAAGATAAATAAAAATAAAATTGTGTAGAATAACACAAGCTATCAACATAAGTAGGTGTGAAAGAGGAGGTTTCAATCCAAAACCTCAAATCACTAGCTAGTGGTTTTGGGATGTTCCCACATCATCTACCTGATGAACCAATTTCTCTCTTCCTCTGGATAAATTCATGATAGTTCCTATAGTGCTTCTAACCACATCCATGACACTCACTATCACTACACTTGAAACATCTCTTGATGTTTCCCAATTACCATTGACCAAATAAATTAAAGGCATAATTGATTTATAAGAATCCCTTTCATAAAAAAATCTTTGGCCTTAGAACAAGAATTTTTCTAGCTATGAGGTGACAATTCAAACTTGAGTCAGTATCTTACTAATATACATTAGATAATTACCAATAGCTACCCTAGACTAGTCACACAAGTCTTTGGTGACCAAGTGATGTCTGAATAAAAGCAACTCACAATTTTATTAAATCAACTCACTAAGGATTGGTTAGATATGAAAAAATTATAAGGATTTAAATCATAGGGTAGAACATAAAGTTAGAGATGAAGCTAATATATGAACTAATTGAGGAATATGAGAAGTTTTTAGACATTGTTTCACAATAAGCAAAATAAATCACACAAGGGATGTTGAATTAGAAGAAGTACCTTAATAAATCATTAACTACTTGTCAACCAGAGTTAATAATAGTAGATAAATCCAAAGCTATAATGGATGATTAGATGGATACTTCTGAATCAATGAGAAACACCCTTAAGCAATTGTTGGATTTGAGGGATTTCACCATGAAAAAACTTTAGGATTGACACAATGAGACTCTATGGACTAAATTTTATAGCTACAAGCTCAAAAACATGTGAATCAATCAGATGAGTTGGTTATGGATATTAATCTCAAGTCATATAATGATAAATCACTCATTACCATCATAGAGGATGAAGATGTACAGAACTTGATGGTAATCGAGATCTTATTATGCATAATTCTTACCATAGTACAAGAAGTGTTAACAGACTAAAAGATGATTAAGAAAGATTTTTCATAGATTGATATTTCTAATTCTCAACTTATGCATGAGCCTTAATTCATTCCACTATATTAAATTTATTAGATCCTATAATAAAAAAATATATCCATAAATCCCA